>PVJD01000608.1:0-394044 GCA_004026545.1 Mormoops blainvillei | reverse complement strand
TATTTCATTTTTTCATTTTCTTAAAAATAAAAATTAATTTAAATATTTAGCTGAGTTTAGAAAAAATAGGTTACAAAGTATCTGATATTATAAAGAAAACTGTTTTAAAGAAACTCCTTTAAGTTAAATTGTGCTTCGAATTCATGAATGGAGAAATAACATATCTTTTTAAAACTAAATTAGATGACTTAAAATATAACATATTTATTCATTCTAATTTGTGTGAGGAATCTAAATATCAATAACTCTCCTTTAGCTTATCTTTACTCAGGAATAGTATCATGAAGATCACTTTCACTTTTTAATCTACTTCTTTTGAATGTTGTCTCATGACCACTTCTGGAAATATTATTTGTTTCAGGTAGGAATAAAGAAGGTGACAACATCATTGAAGGTGACATCTAGATAATACCTGTGTTCTGTACAATCATTTGGAGAACATTACAGTCAAGAATCCTGTCCTCACCTGCATCTCCAAAAATGTATTTTTTGACAATGCTCACATAGTAACCCCAGCCAGGCAGACTAACATGTGCTAAGCAAAGTATAAGAGGCCAGATAAAAATAAATGAATCCAAATTAACACAGCATTGTGTCAAACATTTAAAAATAACAATAATAATGATAAATAACCACCAGTGGGAAATAATATTTTCTAAACTCCATGAAAGTAGAGATTATGCTTGTTTTGTTGAGCAATATAGATCTAAATCTAGACATAAAACAGACGCTCAATAAATATTTATTGAATTATTCTAGTATTTTATTTAATATTGGGGCATGGAGGATCTGATACTTGTCTCCCTGATACGAAATTCTATAATTTATATTACAAACATTTGCCTGACATATGTAGAACCAGCATAGGAGGATTCACAGCTTGCTAAACCACTGAGCTGTGATAGGCAAAGCATTCATCGTAACGCAGAAGGGAACGTGCAAGATGAGACGCCTGGGCTGTGATGAGGAGACCAGGGCAGGGATAACAGATGGTTGGAGCACCTCTTTTTCCAGGCTTTTGGCAAACTTTCTCCCTGTTAATATCATTTTCCTTTTGACCGGAGTAGTGCACAACTGATTGAGGCTTCGGCTCTCCTAAGTTACACTTCTGCTTATTCATGCCTTCTTGATTCTACACCCCAGTAACCCCAAGTCTCCTAGCGACATACTTAAAACTGTTTCTTGGATGGCATCCTCAACTGGCAAATCTTATCCATTATGCATTCGCTCTTCACAGTCTTACACTTCAAGTTCTGGAAGCAGTTTGCTATGGCCTTGTATTCAGTCACTATTGTATCTGATGTTCTGTTAAGGTAACAGTTTTGAATAGGCAGTAACAAGCAAGTGAGGTGAGATTTAGTATTGGCTTCTGCTCATCTGACATTTAAAAAAAAAACCCTTCAAAGAAGCGTCTGTCCTTAGCTTGTCCTAGGATTTTGGTTGTTCTGAATGCTATTTAAAATGAGTAGGCCAGCAGGTACGGTTTGTAAAACATTTAATTGTACACAAATACACTCACTTTGATATATTTTATTCTATTCAGATACATATCATAAAATCATGATGAGAGGTCTTGGAATTTTGAAAAGCGTAATACTTTTGACATGAACACATAAAGGAATGTTTGATATATTCTCCATATGAAAGTAAGTACATCTAAACAGGGATACAGTTTTCCACTTGCAATTCATTCAATCTCTGTTCTATTTCTTTCTCCACTCTTTGCTTTCTATATTCACTAACCAGTAAAGTCAGACAATAGACAAATTTTTAAGGGGGTCCATCAAAGTATAAGTCATTAGTCCTATTACCATGTTGATTTTTTAACATTCTTCTTGCTAACTTAAAGCAATAAATTGACTTCTATCTAATAATTGTCTCTTCAGGATAGCAATTGTACTATATAACTTTTTGAAATATCTGTAAAGCAATTTCTAGATCTTACAATGACTAAAATTGCAGGTTTTATTTCTATTTTAGCATTCGATGCAAGTTGGTGCCATATTTGTATAACCTGTCTATTTTCTATTGTATGACCTATATATCATGAGCATTCCCTAGTGATTCCAAGTGACTATATGGAGGCCGCTGGAGTGACTGGCGTAAATGAGCAAAAGATGGACCTGAATTCTGGAGCTAGAACACAGGAGAAATGATTTTAACCTAGAAGAGGAGCAGCAGCTCTTGCAGACTCCAAAGGGAAGTCTCAGGATTACTTCCCTCTGCCCTGGAATACACCACTGCCTGTCCATTTCACTGCCGTTAGCTGTAAATGCCCCCCAGCGAGCTGACTGCCGACGGGGCTGCACTGTAATACAACTTTTCCATTAAAGAAGGTGTGCCAACCTAAACTATTATTTCTAGCAGTAGGTGAGCAACACTAACCACATGTTCCAGAGCTCATGCCACAGTAATATGAGCCATGCTGTTGGCATGGAGGAAGACACTTGCATTTTACCCCTGAGAATGAATGGATCAAGCCACCAAAGGCTATATATAGCAAAAGAGTAATTTGTATGCACCTACAAGTTTGCAAAGAAAAATAAGAACATAGGATAAAGCCTAGTTCAACATATTTTGAAATTGAGAATGATCCATTAGAAGGTTATACCTGTCTGCTAGGATCCTCTCAGTAACCCTCTGACACAAGCTACAGAGGATCAGTTTTAGCTAAAACTGCTTTGCAAGTAGGCAATGTATACAGCGTATATATATACACATAACATGTAGAGTATATATACCTACTACATATGTGTATTATATGTATGTATTATATAATACACGCACACATATCTCTCACCCATTTAACAAATGAAATCCTTAACACTTTCACAGCCCATGTACCTTTATTGGCATTCTGATTTACTTTCTATTCACATAAAAGCTCCCTCTCAAAAGTGATACTACTTAATCTCACTCTCTCCTCTTCTCTTCAACATGTTGTCCACTCCACTACTGAACGGTTCCTAGAGAGCCACCAGCACCTCCACCTTTACTAAGTTCTATGAATTGTTCTCCATTCTCATTTTACTTGACTCCTCAGCCACATTTGCTGCCAGTCCTCTCTATATTTAACCTCACTAGAGATGAGCAAGTTGATCCGTAGGAGTGTAGGAAGAAAACATCAAAATGTTTTATTTAGATTTATTTTTATTTTAAAATGAAAAGCAAATTAGACTTCATTTCATACTTAATAAATCAGTAGGAACATGTGCTCTCAATTGCCCAAGTATCTCAAGGAATAGTGTGGTCTCCATACTCAGAAGGGTCGTAGTGAACCCTTCTTCCAGCTTAGCTAAATGCTTTGCGATGTCTCTCCGTGGAGATAATGGACTTATGGGATACTTTATCTATCTTAAATTAAATAACTCATTGTAGGGAGCAGCAAATGGCTTTAAAATTGATCCTACAATTCTAATGTAATAACGTTGTGAATAAAGTTTTTCTTTTTTTAATTATTCTTTATTGTATTTTTTCCATTACCATTTAGTCTCCTCATACCCCTATCTCCAAGCAATTTGAATAAATGTAAAACCAGTTTTAAGAAGGCCAACATTCTAACTCAACACTCAGTATTCCTTTTCAAATTAAAGAGGATGCAATATTTATTTATTTATTTACTTTGCTAAAAAATAAATGACTTGGTCCCAAAATTGAGGGCAATCTGGGATTACGTGCCTCACATTCTAAGATGCTTGACAGGACTAGGGGCAGCACTGCACAGTAGTAAGAAGCAGCAAAATCGGACCTGTTTCCATCAGAGGCTCTTGCCTGTACGTATTTTTAAGTAAATTTTATACCGTAGAGCAATTTAAGGTTCACAAGAACACTGAGCAGCACAGGTATTTCTCATGTACCCCTGTCTCCCACACATATATCCCTCCTTCATTGTGAATATCCTTACAAGATTGATACATTTGTAACAAGCGATAAATCTACATCAAGGTTTCCTTATTACTCGAAGTCCCTGGTTTACAGTAGAGCTCACTCTTGTTGTACATTCTGTGGGTCTGCACAATTGTATAATGACATCTACCCACAAGTATAGGATCATAAGTAATAGTTTCACTGCCCTAAAAATCCTCTGTGCTCCATGTATTTGTCACCCCCTCCCCCAACCCTGGGCAACCACCAATCTTTTCACTGTCTTCAGTTTTGCCTTTTCCAAAATGTCATATATTTGGAACCATAAAGCATGTTAACAGATTTTTGAAAGTGGCTTCTTAAGCTTAATAATATGCACTTAAGTTTCCCCCATGTTTTTTCATGTCTTAACAACTAGTTTCCTTTTATCATTGAATAATATTTCACTGTCTAGATGTACCACAATATATTTATACACAGGCCTCCTAAAAGAGACATTGGTTTCTTCCAAGTTTTGGCAATTACGAACAAAATTCCTACAAACACCCACATTCTGAATTTTGTGTGTACATGCTGGATCATATGGTAATAAATATATTAAATGTATTAAAAGATATTACATGTTTAGTGTAGGAAGAAACTGCCAAACTTATTTTGCATTCTAGCATTTGCAAGCTAGCATTTGCATTCTTACCAACAATGAATGAGACTTCCTGTTTCTCTATACCTTTGCCAACATTTGATATTGTTCTGGTTTTGACCATTTTGATGTCTATAGTAGCTTCTCATTGTTGTTTTTATTTGCATTCCTCTAATCTGTATGTGTTCCTTGATGTGGTGTTTGTTAAGGTCATTGGCCCATTTTTAACTTGTTTTTTTCATTTTGTTATTGTGGGATTTTAAGAGTTCATATTATCAGTATATATTAAACTGATTTGTCATCTTAATCACATCTACAAAATCCCTTCACAGCAATATGTAGATTTGTGTTTGACTGAATAACTGGAAGAAGGTATATGTATACTAGCGGAGAGAAATCTTGGAGAACATACTAGAATCCTGCCTACCACATACATCTTTCTCATCATTTAGATTTCAGCACAAATGTCACCTCTGTCTCAACTTCTATGCACCCTGGTTAAAATTGTTCTCCCCTTTTCCATTATTCTTCATCCCATTCTCCTGTCTTATTTTTATAGTATGAAATAGACTCTATAACTTAAACTATAGTAGGCACTGAATAAACATTTGATGAATTAATAGATTAAAAGTAAATAGGTTAAATTTTATTGTATTCAACAGAGTTCTAAATAATGAACAGCAGAAGACTAACTAGTTCAAGAAGGAAATAAATGTATTAAAGGATATTACATAGTCCATAGAACCTCTAGGTGAGGTTCTATGATCATATGACCCAGCAATCCCACTCACTTCTGGGGATATATCCAAAGGAAATGAAATCAGTATCTCAATGAGATCTATTCCCTCCCATATTCAGTGAAGCATTATTTATAATAGCTAGGACATGAAAACAACCTAAGTGTTCATTGACAGATTAATGGATAAATGAAAGATGTGAGATATAGATACACTCCCACAGTGGAATATTATTTAACCATTAAAAAAGAAGAAAATTTTGTGGTTTGCAACAACATGGACTGGATATTATGCTAAGTGAAATAATCCAGACAGAAAATGACAAATCTACATGATCTCATTTATATGTGGAATCTAAAAAGTTTAGAACCAAAGAGTAGAATTGTGATTAGCAAGTGTTGGGAACAGGGGTAATTGGTCAAAGGGTATAAACTTTCTGTTAAAAAGTAAAAAGTTCTGGGAATCTAATATACAGTATGGTGACAATAGTTAAAAACACTGCATTATATATGTGGACTTTGCTGAGTTCGCACCACACCAGAAAAAAAAAGTAACTATGTGAGCTGATAGGTGTATGAGTTAAATTGATTGTAGTAATCACTTCCCATTATATATGCATATTAAAGTATTACATGCACACACACACACACACACGTATATATGCACAATATTATGTCAGTTATAATTTTATGTATTTTGCTTTGGGTACTCTTTTGCTCAAATTTTTAATGGGAAAAATAAGGATGTGCATTATCCATGGGTAGTACCTGAAATACCTTGTATCTATTCTTGTGTTTTGTAATTATTTGTTACATAATATTTCTTGTACCATAATATGTTTAAAAATAAATGCTAAAATTCCTTTATAATACCAAAAATATCTAAATATAAATAAATAAATAATTTGAATTAAAAAATTAAAATGAAAGATGTTTTTTTCTGAAAATTTGAGCCTAAACCATGGGTACTCATTATACATGAAAAATATAGTATACTTTAAACTGGAAACAAAAAAAATTGGCAACTAAAAAAGCAATCTACTTAATATTCTTAATCTTTTTTATTAGAAACATTCTCTCTTTAACAAAATTTATCTGCTTTGTTTTTGACTCTTTCAAATAAACCCGCAAATAAAACCTATCAAATAGACAATAAACATGATCTTTTTTCCCAAATAATAAAAGGGAACACAGAGTTAATTCCAATTTCTTTAGAAAATTTTATTGACTCTATATGGCTTAAGTGTTTAAGCAGGCACATTGATTATACAATTGCTTGAAGATTTACGAAGAATTGACTAGCAGGAAAAAAAACACATACACATAGACTTGCAGATCGGCAGTAAACTTAAGACACAAAAGTTGTAATTGAGTGTTAATAGTGCTTTCTTGTTTTTTCAGTTGTTTCTTACTTGTTATCCCTGTGTGCATCCAATGTGAAGCAGAAGAGTCCTAATGTTAAAACTGACATAGTTAAGTAAGCTTTTTGATCAATATGACTGATTGCTTTAAAAAAAAGTGATGATAGTAGTCTTTTGATTCTGATTCGAGGAGTAAGGAGATGTAACACTTAGCTTTTAAATTACATTAACCTAAAACAGACCAGGCCAGCCACAAAAAGATGGGACATATGCACTAAAAGAATACAGGATTGCAGCAGAAATGTGTCTTCCTCTTAAATCACGTTCACTGAAATCCAGGACCTGGCATTAATCTGATGAACCATTTTCTTCAATTGTCAAGGCCCAGTAATTCTTGGCTCTTCACTTTAAATAACCACCTGTGGCACTGGCTTCACCCTGTATGTCTTAAGCCAGTGGCCCAACCTTCACTCCCACTTGCTCAGTGAAGCACAAACTGAGGACCAATGGCCAAACCTCGTATCGACTCCCTCCCCAGGAAAATACTACCAGAGGCTAAAACTGAAATTAAAGACCTGAATTAAAGTCAAAATAGAGACCAGTATAAAATTCAAATAGTCAATATATGTCAGATCACTGTAATAATTTATAAAATGTACAAAAGGGAAACATGTTAAGGAGTGGAAAAATATTATTTAAAACCTAATTGTACTCAAATACTTGTACATGAATGTTTATAACAGCACTATACAGAATAACCAAATGTAGAAACAACCCAAATGTCCATCAACAAGTAATCGATAAACAAATACAGTATAAACACACAATAGATTATCATTTTAGACATTTAAAAAAAGCATTAATACTAATGCATGGTACAACATGTATGAAACTTGAAAACACTGTGCTAGATGAAACAAACCAGACACAAAATGTCACATATCATATGATTTCATTTATATAAAATACCCAGAATAGGTAAATCCATTGAGACAGAAAGCAGATTGGTGCCAGGGGCTGGGAGGAAGGTGAAGCTTAAATGAGAATGGGATTTTGTCTGGGGTGATGAAAATGTGTTTGAAATAGAGGTGTGGTTGCAAAACATTGAGTGAGATAAATGCCTCAGACTTGTCCACTTTAAAAAGAATAAGTTTTTCACCTTGGCTGGTGTAGCTCAGTGGATTGAGTGTTGGTCTGAGAGCCAAAGGGTCTCCAGTTCAATTCCCTAGTCGGGACACATGTCTGGGTTGCAGGCCAGGTCCCCAGTAGGCAGTGTGTGAGAGGCGACCACACCTTAATGTTTCTCTCCCTCTCTCCCTCCCTTCCCCTCTTAAAAAAAAAAAAAAAAGCCTTAAAAATAAAATAAATAAAAAATCTTTAAAAAAAAGACAAAATTCTCAACAAAAAAATAAATAAAAGAAATACATTTAAGTTATGTGAATGTCATCTTGATTTAAAAAGAAGAGGAAAAAACTGCTTGGAGCCATTTCTACTTTCTGAAGCTGGTAGCATCATTCAGAGAGCAAAACTGAGGGATCTAGGTCCTTTTCCCTTCCATCTACAGAGATGGATGATGGAGGAAGAAAGGAAAGAATTGCACAGTATCTGTAAATTCTTCCATGTGACTAATTGTAATGTATAATTGTATGTGGAAGGAGCTGAGTAACAGGTATGGGAGTAAATTACCAGAATAGCCATCAGAAAATAATTTGGGGAGAGAGGGAAAACCGAGCTCGTGGATGAAGGTGGTCATTGAGAAAGTCTTGAGGTCAGGATGCTAAATAGCATTTAAGAGCAGGAATATCTAACATCAAATGCAATGTATGTATACGTACAGTGAAGTTTGGTTGGTGAAAGGAGAACGTTATTGATTCTCTCCATTGAGCCCAAAGGAGAGTGAAGAGATCAGGCACTGGAAATGAAATGCAGTGAGAACAGGAATTAAAGCCGGAAGTGATTATGAAAACTTTGTACTTACAAATTCACACAAATCTAGCTGTGGCTTCAGATCTTCTCCAGAATGCATAATAAAAAGTTCAAGGGAATTTTATCTATAGAGGTCAGGAAATGGGATTCTTAGCCAGCATCTGGGCTATAATTTGTTAACTACTATGTACAAATTAGATAGGTACATGTTGGTAACCTTGTCCACCTCAATTATAGCTTTCTAATTCAACATAATAAAGAGCCATTACCAATTTGCTGCATTTCATTCCCTGGGTACTCATGCAAAGTCTCCAACTGAAATTTGATGTGCTAATAGTCTTAAACCAAGGATGATCCTATGAAGAAAATATGGAAAATTCTTTTAGTTCCTTTAGTTCACGTTACTCAAAGTGCAGTCTTCCAAGGAACTGCATTTGAAATATTGGGTTGACCAAAAAGTCCATTTAGTTTTTTCCATAAAACAAAAGACACATTTTTCATTTTCACCAATAACTTCATTGATTTGGATATTTTGAGAATGTTGGTTATCTCCCACATGGTATAATGTTGATTATTCTCAATTAAGATCTCAATCTGCTCGCTATCAATTTCAACTGATCTACCCGACCATGGAGCATCATCCAGCGAGAAATCTCCAGCACAAAACTACACAAACCACATTTGACACCTTCGATCAGTCACAGCACCTTCTCCATACACTGCCCAAATCTTTTTCTGTGTTTCAGTTGCATTTTTACCTTTCTTGAAATAATAAAGCATAATATGCTGAAATTTTTTATCAGTTTTTTTTAATGCACACTGATATGACAACTGTTATAAAACAATCTAATAAAATTGTTTTGAATGAACTTTAAGACAACTAAGTGTTACTAGAGCTATCTTATGGGATAAAAAACAAATGAACTTTCTGGCCAACCCAATATTTAAGACATTTGCTGAAATTACAGAATCCAAGTCTCACTTCAGATCTATTACAGAATTTCGCTGAGTGGGGCCTAGATACCTGCACTTTCATACCCTTTCCAAATAATTCTTATACACACTAAAGTTAGAGAACCACTTCAGCTCTGTGATCTCTAAAATAGTGACTACTTCCTGGTGTTTACAAAAATCCACTGGGATTTGAATTTCCTAATTCTATAATTTTTAATCTAAAAATAAAAATAAGAAAGCTCTGCTTGTATTTAATATATGGGTGGGTCCAGGCTTCCTGCTGTGAAGGAAGCTGAGGAAAGGATAAATTCCACATCAGAGAGGATTTAATTATCTTACCGTACCTCCCACATTCATTGCCTGGCAGGTTTTGTGAGCAATTGCAGTTGCTTACTTTGGATTGTCATCCTGTTGTTCCGTTCATAAGAACAAGAATATTAAATACAGTATAACATTTATAACATTCTGTATCATATAAGAAGCAACCAGAAAATTCTTTTTTACCACAACAGGGTTACCGGTCAGTGAAAGCCAAATACTTAAGAAGATCTGTCAACTTAAATAAGAACTAGATATTATTCTTTTATTAAGAAAAAAGTTCCAAAATTGCTTACCTACACTAGATAAGTGGAATTCAGTACTCTGTATCTAGTAAATATTTTTGACAAAGTAAACATACTCAATAAGTTCTTTCATCATAAAACTGATTATACCAACAATGGTTAAAAGAACTTGTTTTCAAAATAAAATGGAACATTTTTAAAAGGTTTTCATTCTTATGCAAATTTCTTGCTAAAAAATAATAAATTTGAATATCACATAAAATTTTCACAATACCAAAGCCAGATAGGGATACTACTAGAAAGGAAAACCACGGGCCAATGTCTCTGGTGAATATAGATGCAAAAATTCTCAACAAAATACTAGCAAATTGAATTCAGAAGAACATTAAAATGCTTAGTCACCATGATCGAGTGGGATTCATCCCTAGGATGCAGGGTGATTTACTTACATAAATCAATCAATGTGATTTTTCACATTTGTAGAATGAAAGGAAAGAGTCATGTGGTAATCTCAATAGGCAGAGAAAAAGCATTTGACAAAATTCAACATTCAATCATGATAAAAAATAACACTTACCAAATTAAGCATAAAAGAAACATATCTCAACATAATAAAGGCCATATATGATAAACCCACAGATGGTAAACAGTTGAAAGATTCTCTCTAAAGTCAGGAACATGACAAGGAAGCCCACTCTCATCATTCCCATTTAACATGGTATTGGAAGTCTCAGGCAGAGCAAACAGGCAAAACAAAGAAATAAAAGGCATCAGAATTGGAAAGGAAGAAATAAAATTGTTTCTATTTGCAGACAACATAATTTTTAATATAGAAAATCCTAACAACTCAAAACTGTTAGAACTAAACAACAAGTTCAGTTTGCATGATATAAAACTAATATACAAAAAGTTGATAGTGTTTTGACACACTAATGATGAATTTTCTGGAAAATAAAGAAATCAATCCTATTTAACAATAGCATCAAAAGTAATAAAATACTGAGGAATAAATTTAACCAAGAAGGGAAAATATCTCTACTCTGAAAACTGTAAGACCTTGATGAAAGATCATAAAAAGACATAAATAGCCCTGGCGGGGTGGCTCAGTTGGCTGAAGTATACGTCCCCACGCACCGAAATTTTGTGGGTTTGCAAACACAAACCTAGTTTGTGGGTTTGATCCTTGGTCAGGGCATGTATGCCAAGAAATCCCAAGAAAGATGAAAAAGCAGGAGTCATCACACTTTCTGATTTCAGGCTATACTATAAAGCTATAGTAATGAATGCAATATAATGATGGCATAAAATTGGACAAACAGGCCAGCAGAACAGAATCAAGAGCCGAGAAGTAAAGGTAACCATACGCAATCAGTTAATATTTGACAAGGGAGGCAAAAATATTTAATGGAGAAAAGACAGTCTCTAATAAATGGTGCTGGAAAAACCAGATATTCACATATAAAATAATGAAACGACCTCTATCTTACACCGCTAACAGAAATTAACTAAAAATGGATTGAAGACTTAAATGTAAGACTTAAAACCATAAAACTCCATAGAAATCATAGGAAACAAGCTCCTTAATTTGACTCTTGGTAATAATTTTTTTGAAATCACATCTAAAGCATAAGCAACAAAATAAAAATAAGTAAGTGGGACTACCTCAAACTAAAAAGCTTCTGAGCAGCAAAAGAAACCACAAAGTGCAAAGACAATCTCTGGAAAGAGAAAAAATATTTGTAAGCTATATATCTGGTAAGGGGCTAATATCCAAAATAAATAAAGAACTCATTCAACTCAATAGCCAAACCAATAATTATTATTTTTATTAAAATAATAATATTTTTTATTATTAACCCAATTGAAATATGAGCAAAGAACCTGAATAGACATTTTTCCAAAGAAGATATATGAATGGCCAATAAGTACATAAAAAGATGCTTAACATCACTAGTGATTAAGGAAGTGCAAATTAAACCACAATGAGATATCACCTCACACCTGTGAGAATGACCATCATTAAAGATAAATGGTAACAAATGCTAGCAAGTATGAAGAGAAAAGGAAACTCGTGTGCACTGTTAAAATTATATACTGATGCAGCCACTATGTAAAACAGTATGGAAGTTCATTAGAAAGTTAAAAATAGGAAGCTAAAAATGGCTGGTGTGGCTCAGTGGACTGAGTACTGATCTGTGAACTGAAAGATTGCCAGTTTGATTCCCGGTCGGAGCACATGCTTGGGTTGCAGGCCAGGTCCCCAGCTGGAGGTGTGCGAGAGGCAACCAATTGATGTGTCTCTCACACATCGATGTTTCTCTTGTTCTCTTTTTTCTTCCCTTCCCCACTCCCTAAAAATAAATAAATAAAATATTTATTTTTAAAAAGTTAAAAAAAGAACTACCTTATGATCTAGCAATTTTATTTCTGGAAATGTATCCAAAGGAAATGACAACCCTAACTACAAAAGATATCTGTACCTCATATTCACAGCAGCATTGTTTATAATAACCAAAACATGGAAACAACCTACGTGTCCATCAATGGATAAATGGGTAAAGAAGCTGCAGAATATATAGGCAATGGAATATTATTCAGCCATAAAAAATGAGGAACTCCTACCATTTGCAACAACATAAATGGACCTTGAAGACATTATGCTAAGTGAAATAAATCATACAGAAAAGACAAATATGGTATGCTCTCACTTATATGCAGAATCTTAAAGAGAAAAAAAAAAAAACTCACCAGTCCCATAGAAAAAGACATTTGATTTGTGTTACCAGAGGCAGAGAGGGGTAGTGGCAAATTGGAGGAAGGCAGTTAAAAAGTACAAACTTCCAGCTTTAAGATAAGTAAGTACTAGAAATGTAGTATACAACACAATGACTACAGCCGAAAATGAAAACTTAGTACTTTTTAATTTAAAAATGTATAAAATTGCTAGATGAATTTTTTATGATTCCCATGATTAATAAACTCAATGATACATTTACTTCTTGTCTTTCACTTTAACTTTGTGAGATACCTTAACAGTTATGACACCTTTTAAAAGAAAGTCCTAAAAATGAATGAACCTTAGAATTTGGACCTTCAAATAACTGGATCACAAAATGTGGAACCAAATTTTTCAAAAAGAATGTAAGTAACACATTTAATTGCTTTTCTATTAATAATGACACTAGTATTTTAAGTAAAAACAAAATGTTATACATTTAAATTTTTAAATTTTCAAATATTATTTCATGTTTTCACTTTTACACGTAATTTCATTTTATTTTTTAAATTATATTTTATTGATTATGCTTATTTCATTTTATTTTTGTGTTAAATTTCCATTTGTGCATGCTTTTTTACCATGTTTATTAACACCCTATGAAATTTAAAAATAAATAAAAGTAACATTTGGAAAAAACGCGCTTTAAAATTTTTACTGATAAGAAGTGCCATTTGGAAAATATAGAAATGATTGTTTCAGGTTGTGATGTTTTTAGTTGGCATAGTTATATTTTCTTGTTAAATTAAAACTGATAAAGAGCAAAAATTCCCTTTTCCAAGCCATTCAATATGAAACCATCTTACTTACATTTAAGTGACTTCACTCTGAGCCCTTTAACATGCATAACAGCCCACATTTTCCGTTAGCCTCTCCCACACCAGCCTCTGACCCTCCATGGCTAAAGAACGTGGTCCCACAAAATACTGCCTGCTTTTGTTCCGAGGAGATCACAGCTTATTGGAACTGCGATAATCATATGTGTGAAATTTCTTTTCAAATCTGTGATTTCCAACAGTTACAGGAAAGAAGAAAAATCCAAGCTGGTCAAAAACCTTTTAATTTACATATCAAAGTCTCTAGAATTGTTGAGCCCAATTTAAGTTTTTTGCAGTACCATAATTTTAAGCATCCAGGTAACCTTTGTTAAAATGTTCTCATTTCATTTCTCCCAAAACACTAACGTACATTTATAGCTATCTCCATCATGAATCCCAAATTTTATCTCACGTATAGGTTTAGGTTTGTTTTGTTTTGTTTTGTTTTTCTAGAGTTGCAGCACTCAGGAATAGTCTCCCTACCCATGTGTCTATTGACAAGATATTAAACAGAAAAGAAGGTGTGAACAGGCATGACTTAGGGAAAAAGTTCACAACGGGCACAGCAGCTTAACTACTGTTTTGTATCAGTGCTAATGGGGTAGATTACAGACTTGCCTATAGTTTCTGCAGACATGATCCCCCAGCCTTCTCTAGCAGCTGTAGAATGATTTGATAGAATAAACACAGGTTTGGGGTTCTCAAAATGGACATTTGTGGGCTCCCATTCTGTCTGTGTCACATTTAGCTATAATAACTTTCTTCTTCAGTTCTTCATATCAAAAATAATCTAACTTGTGAGAATTATATGAAATCAACTATAATAAACATCTTGTGCACAGAGGCGGTCAGCAGGACCCTGGTATCTCATGTAATTTTCCTATCCTTTGCACCATCCTCTGGCTCCCATTCTGGGCAATTTTTTGGTGTGGGAGTCAATAAATGGTAACCTTCCCTGTAAGTTCATCCAGTCCCAACATCCCTGGAATTATTATTAGTAAAATCTGAATACTCTCTGGCCTCCAGTGCCCCACTACATTGCTCAACCATTAGGCATTAGCCTTGAGGTTTATTTTATCAGGAAGATGAGGGTGTGCTCAAAGACAGTCATGGAATAAAACAGCAAAAGTTTATGTCATAAGAAAACCCCCATTTAACAGAGCAAGAAAGTGATTGCCTGAGATAAGATGAATGAGGTGGCAGGTGCCCAGATTAGAGCAAAAATGTAGGAGAGCTGCTAGGTTCTTCGTTGCTCCCTCAGTTTATTAATGAGAGGCAACAACAGCAAAGCTTGAGAGAGAGTCAAGTTGAAGTAAGACAGGCTTTTGCTTCACTTACCACTAGCGATATTAAAAGAAAATCATCTGCTATGATATGGAAGAGCTATATAGTAAAATAGAAATTATGGGGAGAACATTTGGACGTAAGAGGTTTAGAGGAAGCCATCTTCCCTGGAAACTCCTTTGGTTCCATGGGTTATGAAAAACATCAAGCATTCACACAGACTCTGAAACCAGTGGGCCTGTCATAGGGTCGTCAGAGTGAGGAGTGAGGTGATTCAAGGCTTGGGGCCTGAAGAATGACAGCCAAGTCTCAGAGAACGTGGCAACAGCGGGTTCCAAGAGGAGGCCAGGTCAGCAGATGGAGACAGCCATTCCCCTATTCCTTGGCCTTGCAAAGAGACCGGAAGCTGTCACCAGCTCTACCACAGCAGCGTATACCAGCAAAATGCACACTGACTGAGCAAGACAAGGGGGAACTCATATAACAGTTGGGGAACCTCCCTTAGGCATATTGCCCCCTCATCTCAGTAAGGCAAGTAAACTTCCTCCTACCTCCAGAGCCCAGGTTAGACTACAGAAGGGGAAAAACAGTAACAGATTTACTAGGGACTAGAACTTTGAATGCAATGATTATTATCTGTTTTAAATGTATTACTTACTTGTTTTAAATTTGAAGAAAATAATAAATATTTAATTGTCAAGTATATGTTCCCCTACCGTCCCCAAGCCTTCTCCCTTGGCTCCTACCAAACAAAGTGGAGCCTTGAAATCAAAATGTTTTAGAAAATGTAAAACTTTCTCTTTTTCAGATATACACCTAAATATTTAAGAGTATGAGCCAGTACAAGGGATCCAATTGTCAAAAGGAACACATTTCCACAAATCGGAGATCTTACTCACTATCAAACTTACTAATAATATTAAGGATACACATAATCAAGAAGCACAGTTGAAGTGGAGAGGGAGCTCCGATACCTCATGTGGCCCCCAGACCCTTTCTTTGCATGTCACATACCTGCTGTCAGACTCAAAATAATAGATGAGGCCTCTAAGTGAGGTTTCTGGTCTCTTCACACAGTGAGAAATGTTAAATCTATGAAAAATTTTGTACCAAATATTTACGGAGCTGTGTAACAAGGTAGTTCCAAGAATCTATACCTTATAATTTCAAACAGAGAAACGAGAAAAAATAGCAAAGATGACTAATAATAAGACCCATAGATACCCATAGATATAGATATATAAACACAAATTAAAAGAATACTTATGTCCAATTAATATTTGACAAAGTCAATTTCAGAACCAAAAAATTACCAAGGATAAAGAGAAATATTACCAAAGATGAAGAAAGTTATTTTATAATGATAAATGACTTAATTCATCAAGGGAACATAACAGTTCTAAGAGTTTATGCACTTAATAATATAGCTTAAAAATACATAAAGCAAAATCTGATAAAACTGTAAAGAAATATAAAAGTAGACAAATCCACAGTTAGAGTTGGAGATTTCAATGCCTGTCTCTCAATAATATATATATAAAAGTAGACAGGAAATTAGTAAGAATATTGTTATGGGTTAAATAGTATCCCAACCAATATTCACATATTAAAGTCCTGACTTAGAATGTGACCTTATTTGGAAATACAGTCATTGTAGATGTAGTTAGTTAAATAAAGATGAGGTCATACCAGTGTATGACAGATTCATAATCCAACATGACTAGATAAGATTATTAAAAAGGGGAAATTTGAACACAAACACACAGAGATGACGCTATGTGAAATTTGTAGAGGTGCTGTCACAAGTCGAGAAACTACCAGAAGCCAGGAGATAAGCCTGGAATGAATTCTTCCTGAGTGCTTTCAGAGGAAGCATTCTTCTCCCAGCACCTTGACCTGAGACTTTAGGATACTCGGCTTGTGGTATTTTGTTACAGAAGCCAGAGCAAAGTAATACTCAAATGGCAACTTGAACACTAACAGCCAATTTGCTCTGATTGAGGTTTATAGACACTCTACCCAACAACAGAAGAATACGCATCTTTTTTGGTGTAAACAGAACATTTTCCAAGACAGACCATATTCTGTGCCATAAAACCAAGCACACAGATCACACAAAATATGTTCTCTGACCACAATAGAATTAAATTAGAAATCAATAACTAAGTCTTATTGCTTTTTTTATTGACACATAAATTTATTATGTTTTCAGTACTGAAATATGTTGTGGAATGTGATGTTCAGATGATCCTCTTGTAGATTTATTATCACAGATTTAAAGTGAAAAATTTGGCAGAGGCCCCTGGAAGGGCTTTACATCTTAACCCAGGCAGAATCTAGGCGAAAACCTCTGTAAAATGTATGCCAACCAGAAAACGTGGAGCTAAATTATACAAATATGCAAAGGTATATGCACTCAAATGTATCTTATTGTCTTGTTTATAACCACAAAAATAGAAATAAATGTGAATATCAACATTAATTATCTTAGTAACAAAAGCAAAATGAAGGTGAAAAAGAAAATACAAATATGAATAAATGTTAGGATGTTAACTGTTACCAGTGCTATCATTTAAATCCTTCAATGGCTTACTTTATACCCCATGAAATTCTGCATTAACAAAAAATTAATCACAAAAGGTGAACGTTATACTCCAAAAGCACCAGTTTTCAGAGAAAGTATAAGGTTGATAAAACATTTAATAATCCCATTAAGCTATTCAATCGTAATAAAACCACTATCATTTTATATTAATGATGAGCTTCAATTTACAAAGTGGTTTTTCATAAATTACCTGAAGAAAGTTTCAATATGTCCATAAAATAAACAGGATGAGAATTAAGCTGTTTTCGGAAGAAGAAACCAAGGCACAGAGATATTAAGAAAATGTAAAATTGGAGCTAGGAATCCAGCCTTCTAATGCCTAAATCATTGAATTACTTATGTTTGATTTACAATGAACATGTTCTTTGATCTAGAAAATAAAGTTTTGTATGTGCAAATAGATTAATTTATCAGCATGTTTTTATCACAAAACTAAAAATGTGTCAAAAGAAAAAAAATGTTCCAAATTCCATTTGGAAAATTGAGTGAGATCTATGTTGCTTACCATAGTCCCAAAGTGAGTGAGTTACAAAGCTCAAAACAAAAATTATAGTATCAGTTCTGAATACAGGACAAATGGACCACTAATTTTCTCTCACACATACCTGTCCAATTTTCTCATCCATTGTTAAGGTCCCTGAAGCTTATTACAGTGTAATCAATGGAATGAATGCAAAAATAAATAATAAAATGAGGCATACTTTGCCTCACAGCAGGTATTTACATAACATCGATGAGAATTTGCTGTTATTAAATTAGCTACAGGAGGGCTTTTTCATTTTCTCCTAAATGCAAAAGAAATATTCAAATCAAATAAAATTCCTTTTTTAACAGTCAAATACAACGCTGAAATAAAGTCAAGTACATCTGTTTCTAGTATTACATGCATATAAATTTTGATGCAGGGCAATCTTTAATTTTTAATTAAAAATGAAAATAATGCTTGCCTTATACTTTGGCTATTCAGATCTTACCACAAATAAAGAAAATATTAAATTGCATTACACTGTACTTTGTGTAAAAAAAAAAGGGAACTCAGTTGGCTTAATGGCATATCATTAGTTTTACCACCTAGTTTATTGCATATATTAATACCCTTATTAAGCAAAATACCAGCCAAAAGCCAAAAAGTAAGCCACGTATTAAAGTGAAAAAAATTGAACTATGGAGTCAAATGGAAGAGATATTGAATCCTAGCATAATCACTTCCTAGCAAGGTGATTTTGAACATCTTGTTTAGCCTCACCTGTAAAACAGAGATAATGATACAGCTATTTCTTATGGTTGGACAGCTTAAAAAAGAAGTGAATTAAACATGTGGGTTGGCTTCTGCACATAATAAGTACTCAGTTGCTATTATTGTTATTAAGTTGCTACTCATAAGACTAAAATTTTTCTTACAGAAGAACCATGGAAACAGTAACCAAGGGCCTATTTGCTCCTATACATATGGCCCTAAATATCTTACATTTCCTAATTCTCAGTATAAATTTTTTTTTATTTACTCACCCAGTGTGTATTTATCAAATTCCAACTATGTGTAAGACACTGTTTTAAGCATTGGGGTTATATTAGTAAACAAAACAAAAAAAATACCTTTGCTCTTCTGTGCAATATAAGAGGGACGTAAGTAAAATATACAGTGTGTTAAGTATGAAGGTTAAAGAATAAACACAGAAGGAAAGGAGGTAGAGACCGTTGCAGTTGGGCGTGAGGGTCCAAAATGACCTACCTTGACTTCCACTGAGGATGTGACATTTGGTAAAAACATACAGGAGGTGAAAGGGGAAACTACGTAAAGTTGTCAGATTGTGGTTATATTGTGAAAGTACAACCAATAAGATTTCTTGACAGCTTGGAAATAATTTGTAAGAGAAGGAGAAAAATCAAAGGTTGTTCTACCTGAGCAACTAGAAAAGTACAGTTACAGTCTTACCAATATGGGAAAGATCAAAAGAACAGCAGGTTTGGGGAAAAACATGGGAAGGGAAGTTCAATTTGGAACATGCTAAGTTTAAGATAACTATCAGACATGTAAGTTTAGATTTCAAATAGTCCATTAAACATAAATCTGGAGTTCAGAGAGAAAAGGCTATCCTGGAAATAAATTTGTTAGTTATTAGGCTATTATCAACATATAATCGGTGAGATTTATTAAGATCTTTAGGGCTCATCAAGAGTTGGGAGTATATAAAAACTAAAAGAGGACCAAGGCCTGGAACCTGGACCCTCTACCATTTAAAAAGCATAAAAATAAGGGGAGAAAGAAACAGCAAATATGGTTAATAAGAATAGGTCAGTAGGATAGAAGAAAAAACAGGAACAGTAGTTTTTCAGGAAGCCAAGCACAAAAAGGGGTATCAAAGAGAAGAAAGAGATCAGTGGTGCCAAATACTTTTCATGGGTCAAGTAATATGAGGACCATGAAGTCTTCATTGGATTGAACAATTTGGAAGTCACTGATAGCCTTGAGAGATTTCACTGGAGTAGCAAAAGCAAAACACAGATTATAACTAATCAAGAGAAACTGAGGGAACAAGTATAGAAAAAGTTTTCAAGGAGTATTACCACTTGAAAGAGAAAGATAGGAAGAAAAATTGGTGTTAGTAGGAAGGAGAGCAAGTCAGGAAGAGCTTTGTTGTTATTGTTTCCAAGATGAGAGAAGTTCTAGCATATTGTGTACTGATGGGAGTGGTCTCACGAATAAGGAAACCTGGTGATGTGCAAGATAAAAAGGATGATTGTTACAGCAATGACCTTGAGTAATAATAAAAAGGGGTGTGAGGTGGTGTGAAGCAGATGGATAATGAGAGGTGGGGGACAGTGCATGTTGGGGCTAATGTTCATTGGTAGATACATATGGCAGTGAGATATTATACAAGTTCTCTCTGGATTGCTTCTAAATTTTAGTAATACTGAAAACAAGATAAATAGCTGAGAGTAAAGTGCTGTGGGTTTGAAAAAAACAGAATAAGGTATGACATAATAGTCTAGGAGAGAAAAGAGTAAAATAGTCTTGTGAAGGGAACGAGACAATCTGGCTCTATTGAGGTCCAATGGAGGTAAGTGATAAAAAATTTAAAATAAAATCATGAATTAGTAATATAAACAAAATATGGTATATACTTGTACCTACATCCTTAAACAGGAATCAAATTCTGACACATGATACAACACAATGATCCTTGAAGACATTATGCTAAGTGAAATAAGGCAGCCATAAAAGAGCAAATACTATATGAATCCTCTTATATGAGGTACCTAGAATAATCAAATTCATGGAGTTAGAAAGTAGAATGGGGGCTGCCAGGGGCTGGGAGGAGTGGGGAATGAGGGGTTACTGTGTAAAGGGCAATGGAGTTCCAGTTTGGAAAGGTGAAAAAGTCCTGAAGATGGATGGTAGAGACACTTCCACAACAATGTGAATGCACTTCATGCCAATGAATCGTACACTTCAAAACGGTTAAACTGGCAAATTTTATGTCGTTTATACTTTTCACAATAAAAAATGTATTTGTCAAGTTAAAAACATAAATAAAGCAAAATCAGGTGGCGTGGTTGTGTATTTTTACTTTGACCATGTTTGGTTATGCAGATATAGAGCAGAGGAAAGTTAGATTTAAAGAACATTTTGCTTTGCTCTTCAAGATAAAGTAAGAAGTTATTATAATATAAATCATGTAACTTAAAACAAAAATTAGGGTACTGAGGATACAAAAGGAGTTACAGGTACCAAAATGCTAGTGGAACCATACCCAGTAGGATTGGAAAATTACTGGATATGAGATGTTTGGGAATATGAGTGGGGGTAAAAGTAGGAGATGGCATTCAGGGTGAGGGGGTGTTTGAAATGGAGATTATGGAGGTATTAAACTGAGTGTCCTGACAGAGCCTAAAGCATCACCATTTAGAGACGGCTAAGAGTAACAATCACTAAAGAATCGGAGGTCAGGGGACTAAGGGACAGGATATTGGAAGTGTTATCTATGCAGATATTGATTACCAAAAATTATAGCAACAGCATTGTTGCAAAGAGTATCAATAAGCCAAGAGCTAAAATTTTCAGGAATAAAAGGTAGCAGAGTAGGTGTGAAGCAAATGTGGCAATGGATGATTGCAACAAGGAAGGGTAGGGGGTAATAATATAGTCTAACAAAATAAGATTTCATGGTGAGCGTTTATAAGAAGAAGAGGAAATGATCTAGAATCATTAAAGAGGACATATACTACATCTGCTGGCCCAATGGTATAAGATGCATGAAAGAAAATACAGCTCCCACTTGGAACGGCTGCAGGGGAAGTGTCCAGATCCACTTTAAATACTTTAAACATTTATGTTATATTCAGAAAAGAGGTCAGTGAGAGAGAAGAACTGGCCAGTGACTGGTGTTAAAGTCTAATAAGCCAGAGGCCATGAGGAACAAAACAATAGTCTGAAAAAATCAGATTTACTAACCTGATGCAGCAAGGAAGGCTATCCTGAAGTATTCTGGGATGCAGTTTTCACACCAGAGGGAGGTGGAAAGCAAGTCTCACAAGGGTTGGTTCCTGATGGAGAATTCCAATGAGAGGAGAGGGGAAGTGAAGATCAGCTCCGGATTGGTTACTGTTTCTGAGACAGAATTTGGAGAAGCAAGACACAACCAGGGATTAGGGATTGTTATGAAGTGAGGGTGGCTGAGCAATTAGGTGTCCCCAGTAATAGAGCAAAGTGGGTCTAGAACACCATGGGTAAAAGAGCAATGATCATTCAAAGAGGGGAGACTTGCAGCATTTAACAGTTGCTGCATGACCCCTGCAGAAACAACACTGCTATGATAGGAGACAAAACAGCGAGTGTAGGCATTGCCGCATAGTGAAGAGAAGGGACTACAGAGTGGGAAACAGAAATTGTAAAGACAATCAAATTTCAAAGTACACAATCTGAAATTATTTGATATAAAGACAAAAACCCCAATATGCAGATATTTCCTGAAGTCACAGTATTGTATGACTTCATAGTATTGCCATAGTATTGTAGGGGAGTATAACTAATATTCAAATTGATGTCCTTGAAACACCAATAAAATGTAAAATTATGGTGAGTATGCTCTTTGCAAGTCAAGGGACAGAATATATTTTATATTTCCTCCTGCCATAAAAAAGAATCCATCTTTCTTTCTTCACTGGTTCCTTCCCCATTAAATATATTTTTAAAAAATTTCCATCAAGAAATACTTTTAAAGTGTTGAGACTTTAAAGACTACACCCTTAGCTACACAGAAAACTTGACTCTGCAGACAATTACCCCGAAGGTTGCCCACTGAATGGACCAGAACTGACAGGTCCTGTGTTCACATTCTATTTCTCAACACATGGTAACAGAACAGGTCCCTTGTACCAACAACACACTTCAAAGAAAATTACTGGGGAATTAGTGACAAAGAGAGTCCCTGTCTAGTGGTGCTTGCAGCAAAGAACACGCTGACAACACTAAACTCACCTTTGTATAGTGTTTTGCAGTTTACTTACTGCTTTCATGTGCATCCTGCCATTTGCTTCTCACAAATACCCTGTGAAGATATTTGATCTCATTTCAGGAGGGCAGAAACTGTGCTTTGGAAATTTAAGAAACTTGCCCCAAATCATATTGCTAATGAGTATAGGTGGGACTTCAATTTAGGTCTCAACTCCACGTGTGAACAATTCTTTGGACAGGGGAAGAGGAGAAGGCAATCCCATGAGTGTCTTTGGATGGGCAACCATAACTCAGCGTCTCTCATGCAATCAGGCTGGAGGGGAACAATAAGACAGATCAGGAGAGTGAGAAAGGAGCCACGACTCAAGCACAGGTGAGACAGGAAGCAACCACTACCGGTTAAGGCAAGTTTCCATTTCATTTCTTATTCTGAGGGTAATGGATAAGTATATTTTAGCCCTGCAGCTGGCCTCACTCAGGCAATATGCACCTGAGTTTGACCTGAGAATAATTCACTCATATTATTGGTTTGATTTGACTTGAACCATGGTCTTAAATCTTAATTCAGGGTGTTTAGAGTGACCAAATTATATAAACTCATTTCATAAACAAATTGGGTACAGTACAGTTTGCCTTGTGTGGAAATTTTATTTTCATTTCCACTGTCTTCATGTTTTATTATCTTATTCATATGGGCAATATATTGAGAGAGAATAAGTTCTCCATTAAAATAAAAGATCCCTAAGTATTATAAGTACATTCTTCCTATTCCTGTAGAGATTATTTTCCCAGATCATTTAAGTCAAGTACAAGTGCACTGATCTATATATCAAAAGTCTCATTTAAGAACCTAAGGACCCTTCTGAAAATATGAGAAATAAATCATTGTTTACTAATGTGCGTGCAGAAAAAGTGGAGTTGAAATGTTAGCATTACAAATGTCCCTTAAATATGCTTAGAATACTATATTATTTGTTCCTTCACTTAGATATATTAAGCATCTACTATATACCAAGGTCTACCCTCCTGGAGTTTAGAGTCTAGCAGTGCGATATATTCGTGTGAAGGAATGTGCCATAGAATCTATATGGTATGAACACAAAAAATAAAATGGTCCATTATATACTAGATTATTGGAAAATTCTTGCCAGCAAAAATAACTTTCACTCTGGATTTTGAAAGAGGATTAAGTGTTTGCTATGCAAATTGAGAGGACTGGAAACTATTGGATGAGGGTGTTTGCAGTAGAACTGCATGACGGGAGTTCAAAAATGTGGAAAGAAGCTCACAGAGAGCTAGGGTTGGAGAGGAAGGCAGAAGAAAGACCACAAAAAACGTTTGCGCCCCCCCAAAAATGAGCTCAGACCTTATTACCTCAGCAATATCCTTATTAATCAGGGCAGGCTAACTGTTATAAGAACTCTCAATTTCAGTATTTTGAAAGCAATTTTATATCAGTTTGGTAATTTATTCACACATGATGATATGTGAGTGGGTAGCAGGGTATGGCTTGGAAACAAAAACTGATGGTCAGGTCTTGCTCATTGCCCCTGGTTTTTACTTGCTTCAGGATTAACACTTTTTTCCTTTGTGCCAGTGATTCAACATAATTATCCAATTCCGCTTTTGTTAAGTATCCAAGTCCAACAGGTATGTATGAAAGTGAAATATTTATTTTATATCTGTTGGGAATACTCTATATTATTGACCATTTAATACCCTCCAGGCTCTGAGCTAAGTGCTTTGTGTGTGTTTGTGTGTGTGTACACACATATATACACAGAGTGGATCAAAAGTAGGTTTACGGCTGTTCATACTGAAAATAATACTATAATTAATAAATAATAATATAAGAATAAACTGTTTTGCATATAACTATAAATCTGTTTTTGCCCCATCCTGTATGTCATCATCGATATATTTTACTTTTATTAGGTAACACTATTTTTCTCAATTTTTAAGTGAAGAAGCTAAGGCTCAAAAAGTATAAATAGCTCATCTAGGGTTCACATACCTTAGGAATGGCAAATTGGAACTTGAACCAGGTCACACAGACAGCAAAGGCCACATTCATAACCACTAAACTGATTCTAGGAACACAAATATAAATACAGTTTCTTCCCTCAAGGAATATTTAATTTAGTGGGTGTAAATAGTCAATGGCAAAAACAGCCAGGAGATGAACACTGTGAGGGCACATCGGATGAATGCCTGCCACAGACTTCAGCTATTGGGGATGCTTTCCATGGGACTGGACCTGCAAAATTAAGGAAGAAAAGGAGAAGGATATTTCAGGCTAAAGGGAGAGAGGAAGAAGAGTACAATATCTCTATGGAAAACTACAGGTGGCTCCTTAGGACAATAGAGTCTCATGGGTGAAGTCAAGACCTTGCACTATGACATACTGTTCATCCACTGTGGGAGCCACTTGATTTGGGCCTTTACCAATACTCTACCAGGCATCAATGTAGTTCAAAATAATACATTACAGTTAGAGGTCAATGACTTGCACAAATCCTTAAAATATCACATGCAAGGAGAACAACCTCTGATAAAATATAATCAAGAAAGTACATGGTTTCTAAGAGCTGCAGACTTTTGTTTTTTGTTTTTGTTTTTTCTTTTGGAATGTACAGTGAATGTGTGGTTCTCTGTCCAGGGCTACAAGTACAATGTACCCTTTAATACCTCCTTCCAGGTTTTCACCATTAGTGATCAGGCATTTAAGTTTATTAATGTAAGCGGGGCAGCTATTACAGGAGCCAGACCAATTCTACCCATATATCAGAAAAGTATAAAGCTTGTAAGACCATCAGAAATGACCTACATTGTGGAATGCCATCAAGTGTTATAAGTTCTAACAAAAGGGATAGAACCAGAAAAATAAATGCATCCATTAAGAGAAATAAATAAAATTCAATAAAATTTTCCAGGTTATGGCGTACTAGGCTAGAAAGTATAATTCAGCACTGACTTCAGAAAGCTATTATTATTTTTATTTTAAATTAACTGTCAATGAACCTTAAAGCCTAAGTTATTTAGCATCACAAACTTGTAGCACCAACACAACTTGACACTCAACTACCACTACCAGCACAAATGGGAGAAAACTTGCATGATTACCACACGGACATTGTTATTTGGGACCCAGGCATTTGTAACCCTCTCCAACATAACTCCCACTTGGACAAATACAACAGGGATTAGCAAAGAACCCCACCATAACTGAGCTCAGGAAGGCTATTTCGCCCTATCTCTGAAATAGGAATCAAGAGCTGTGAGGTCTCAAATTAATTTTTTTCTCTAACACACCCTTAGTTCTAACTCATCTAAATTTTGTTGAAAAAAATACCCCTCATGTCAAAATAACAAAGATACAATACTTATAACAATTTTCCCATTTATCAGTTAAGCTCAAGTTCTCAGATGGAATTTGGGCTATCCTACCAGTGCCTTTCTAACTACCAGCGGTGTTCTCCAACTAATAAGTCAAAACTTCCACAGCTATCCATTTCCCTGTTTAGATCCATCAATCCTAAGATATGCACCCTAACCTGAACTGACCAGTTACAAATCAGGCTGTGCATAGGAGCAGAAAATAAGAGTAAAAAGGACCAACTTGAGATGTAACCTTATCAGTCAGGGACCTGACAAGAAACAGATGGAATATTAAATTTGGATAAGTGAAAGAGTTTGATAAAGATGGGGTGTAGGACAATAATAATAGATAAAGCAGTATGGTAGGACTCATTATTTCTGGGTTTTATTACCTCCCAACTGGAATTGGAACTGAACTTTCAGCGAGCCGTCCAACCGCCATGTAATCCAGCTGCTTCTCTTTGATGGGGCACATGATAACACTAGTTAATTCTGTGGGAAGTAGCCCACTGTTACACATCCTTTCTTGTGAAATAAGTCCTCTGATTGGAGGCAATTTCATGACTGATAACAAGGCAATGGCTAAGGCGTCCCGTAAGTACACGAACGGTGGTGCTAGCAAAAGCACATTCACCAAGACATGCAAATCCATACCCAGATAATGAAGGACAAAGCACTGTCCCCTCCCCTCCATCATGAAAGGAATCCAATGTAATCAACCTTCTCTCAGGTAACTAGCTTAATACCCCAGAGAATGGCCCAGGATAGGTACCCAGCAGTAGCATTTGTTGGGTAGATTGACCTTGGTGAGAGGAAGTCCTATGTTATTGAGCATCTCATGAGGCAACAGATACTGTCATCCAAAATCTTTTTTACATGGTAAGGCTGCTCTTCCAGCTAAAGGAGAAATTCTGCCTCTACCATCATAAGAGGTTCATGGGTATATGAGCGCTCAAAGTTCTCAACCTTGTCTATGTCTTCCCAAATTATTCTTTCCCATACTTCAGTATCTAGTGCTTTGCCTTTATTGCTCTTACTTTAGCATAATAGACCTGACAATATTAAACATTTAATTGGGACTGAATTTCTATACTCTTTACACTTAGGTCTTTTTCTTTGTCCTCAGTTGCATCTGCCCTGCCACAGCAGGTGATAAAGCACACCTACATGACCTTTCATGCTGTTTGATTTTTTTTTTTTGCAGGTGGGAAGGGGCTTAAAAAAACACCTATTTATTATCTCACAATTGGGTAGGTCAGAAGTCTGGAAACAGTGCAACTAGATTCTCTGCTTAGGGTCTCTGGGCTAAAATCAGGTGTGGTCCAGGGCTATAGTTCTCACCTGGGACTAACATTCTCTTCCAAGTTCATTGGTTGCAGGTAGAATTCATTTCCTTGTGAGTGTAGGACTGAGCTCCATTGTCTGCTAGCTGTCAACCAGGAGAGGTTATCTCATTTTTTAATGCATATTCCAAGTTTTAAAATTCTCCATTTCCCTGTATATATGCTCAAGAACCATAACTTTTATAATCACTATTGTCAATGAATTTTACAGTTGATTTCTCAATACCTAGCCCTCCACCTGTAGCTAATCCTCTGCCCCTACTATCAATATTGACGTGATCATGTTGCCACTGAATGCCAGTAATTATCCAGTTCGCATGCCTCCTAATAAGAAAGTTCTCTTGAACTACGTGAGCAATTCACTTCTGGTATCTCTTCTACCTTTGATTCCAATTACTGTAGGCACATCTGTCTCAAAAATAACAAAGTCTCAAATTTATTATGTGAGGAGGATTTCATAAATGGATCTCTTTACAAAGGTGTGGACAGGATGTAAAGAAGCCACAAAAGGTAGTGCAGTAACAACCTAGGGCTAGTGACAATGGGACAATGTTAACATCTCAGGCCCACAGCAATGAGGAACAAGAGGAGTCTGTCTGACCCAGAGGAGGGCCAGACAGATATACAGGCACAAATGTACAAAGAAAGAGAGAGATTAGGGGTGTGGGTGGTTACCTGAAAGGAGCTGTGACTTTTAGGCAAAGAATGAGTCCTGTTTACAGTGCAATGTCAAAAGGGTAGAAACTGGAGTAATACATTTTTTCTCTCTCCCTCTGTCCTACTATCCTAGTCCAAGCAGAAGCCAGAGAACAGAAAATCCTATTAATATAGTCCATTCAGCTTAGCATCTCAGGGCACCATGCATGGTAGAGAAGGGCAGATAGATGATTTGAATGGCCAGAAGCAAGACATTATATGGTAACTGAAGTTTCTAGTTATAAATGAATTCGATCAAATGCTCAAGCCAAGCAACACAGTATCTTTCCTTACTCATTCCTCTCCCTATCAATATCTTCTCTCACATATTAGGTATGTCAAGTCGGTACAAATTATTATTGTTATGCTTTATTACTAAATTCTGTGTTCTGAGTACAAATAAGAGAGAAACTCATATCAATAGATACAAAATAGTGGTAAATAAAATAAAGCACTTTCATTCAGAATAATTAAAAAAGGATAAAATGTTTATCTGTCACATACTTTCATAAACATTTACCACTTTTCTATCCTCATACTTTTTTTTTGAGTAGCCTTTTTTGTAGTATAACCATTTAAAAGGTATCTTCCCTTGCTATAGATAATATAATACCTATATTTTCAGTAAATAAAATTTATTTCAGTGTATATAAACAAAAGAGCAAATAAACACAATAGGAAGACAACTAGAAGCTCGAGGTAAGATAATTCTGAAATTCCAAAGTCTTGGTTTTAAAAAAAAGAAACCAGAAACACATGTATTAGAGTATCAGTTGATTAAATCTCTTTTAAAAGTCATGTGTTCTGAATATAACAGCTAAATTTATCTCAAAGCAAGCACTGCACTGATTTGAACTAAGTGTTTAATCCAAATTAGCATCCCGATTTTGTAACAAGAACCGGATATTCACTGTGTGCCAGATATTGTGCTAGAAGATTATAGTCTAGTTGGAGAAACTAACTTGTAAACAAATACTTACAAATCCAAGTGAACAGTCTACGGAATCACACCACCAGTTCTTTCTGACAATATACTTTTTCACAACTGTAGGAACTAGCGCTTGCTGCCTGCCTTGCAATCCGTTCCTCAGCTTCCCCAGAGATATGTTCCTTTTTCCTCTCCAAAGTTCAATTCAAGCCCGGTGTGATAGAACACTGCCAATGACCACCAAATTAATTATCTTTCTTCTGGGGATATAGCTTTACCATATTTCTCTGCCTCCCTTACTGTCTGTTAGGACCCTAAGAATGAGTACTAGTCAATGGAACGTGAGTGAAAGTGGTCGGAGCCACCCCCAGGTATCACTCAAGAAGTGCTGCACTCTCTGCGGCTGCCGCTGCCGCCGCTGCTGCGTGTTCTCTCCTACTTCCAAGAGCCTGGGATGGTGATAACCAGATCAACTTTAGAAGCCAGGTGTCAAAGCTGCAATTTCTGTTGCCACTGGCCTGAATTCTTGATGATTATATGGATCCAGAACCCCCTGCTAATCAAGGAGCCTCTGGACTATTTATTACATGAGCAAATAATAATCTTAGAATGTTGAACCATTGAATTTCCCTTTGTTTTAACAATTTAGCTTACCCAAGTCTGCCTCTTCTATTAAATCACATATAGTCACTCTCGTAACACACACTGAGCACTTGTGCACTATACCATATATTATGACACTTAATTTGTGGCCTCATTTTTGGGGGGAGAAGGGGGATTTCATGTTTCATAGTGGCCTTCTTGCATTTCCTAACTCCTTAATTTTTTAAATAAGGGATAACCTTTCCAAGACCCTAAAGCAGGAGTTTTAGCATAAAAGGAACATGTTTATAAAGCAAAACCGTTAAGTAAAACACTTGTGTAGTAAGGAATTAATTTTACCCAAAGAGAGATCTGCCCCAACTCCTGGGTGGTAACCTCTTATGATTTCCTGAATGATAGAAGTATCTTTGATATCCAGGCCATGCTTGAGTTTATGTTACCCAGGTGACCCATGGTGTCCCTCTAGATTACACTAATGAAATGACTCAGGGTGTTGGCTGGCTACATCACAAAGACTAACCATGTGCTTGAAGTTGTAGTTTTGAGCCATATAATAACAGTTTGCCCTACAGGGAGGGGAGGGGAGTGGATATTGAGTTCAACCATGGTGCGTAGCACGTCATCAGTGAACTTTCCAAGACAGAGGAGAAAACAATTTTCTGTGCTGTGCATTCAACTTTTCTATAAATTTAAGAGTAGGTGGGGTTTTTTTTAAGTTTTCAATAAAGAAAAAATAAATCCCAATTTTGCAACCAAAATTAAATGGATCTAGACAATAATTAATAGATGTTAAAACTATAAGGTTTCTTGTAACTACAGTATCTTCCAGTTTAACCTTCCATTTGCTCTTTTTAATTAAATTTTGGAGGTAACATTGGTTGATAAAGTATATAGGTTTCAGGTGTACAATTCAATAATACATCATCTGTGTATTGTATTGTGTGTTCACCACCCCAAGTCAAATCTCCTTCCATCACAATTTAACCTCCCTTTATCCACCTCTACCTCCCTCCACTACCCTTTCCCTCTGGTAATGGATTAAAGACCTAAATATTGGACTCAAAGCCATAAAAACCCTAGGAAGAAATATAAGCAGTACAATCTCAGACATTTCTCATAGCAATATTTTTGCTGATATAGTTCGTTGGGCAAGAGAAAAAAATAAAATAAATAAGCAAATGGGACTACATCAAACTAAAAAGTTTTTGGCACAGCAAAGGAGACCATCAACAAAATGAAAAGACAACCCACTGAACAAGGAACATATTTACCAATGATATATCTCATAATGGGTTAATATCCAAAATTTATAAAGAACTTACAAAATTCAACACCAAAAAAAAAATTAAGAAGTGGGCAAAGGACCTGAATAGATGAATAGATACTTCTCCAAAGAGATAGGCAGATGGCCAATAGACATATGAAAAGATGCTGAATGTCACTAATTAACAAAGAAATGAAAATTAAAACCATAATGAGATATCATCTCACACCTGTCAGAACGGTTATCCTTAATAAATCAACAAACAAGTGTTGGTGAGGATGTGGAGAAAAGGGAACCCTTGTGCACTGTTTTTGGGAATGCAGATTTGTGCAGCCACTGTGGAAAGCAGTATGGAGTTACCTCAAAAAAATTAAAAATGGAACGGATCCATATGCTCTTTATAATGGAAGCTTTAGGAAGATTCACTGAATGAATGATCAATCACTAACTATGAGCCAACAAAGGAAAATATGCATCATGATGTGATACAATATGAAGTGCACAGTAGCCACTATGAACTATTCTTCCCTCAAAGCTGGAATCTGAATCTTATAATGACTCTAGTTCTAATGAAGAGTGAACAGGAAACCTAGAGAATAGAGCAGTCATTCAATAACACCACAAGAAAGCAATTAGCCAAGTCCAGAATGGGGAACATTGTATGGGAAAAAGGACCTGGTTTTTCCAACAAATGAATTACAAAAGAAAAAGTGGCATATGAGAGGGAACATCAGTAGACTAAAAGACTTTAGAGACATAATGACTAAATGTAACTATAGATCTTGTTTGATCCTGATCTGAATAAACCAACAGCAAAATGACATAATGAGATAATAAAAAAACTTAAGGAATTAAATAACTGATACAAGGAATAATTGTTAAATATATTAGAAATGATTACTGCATGATAGTTACATTTTACATTTCTTTATAGATTAGAAATGTGTATCAGTGAATTTATATACAGAATGGTATGATGTTTTACATTTGCTCTAAAGTAGACCAGTAAGATTAAAAAAGTGATAAAAATTTAGCTGATCAAAGTTGATCATTTTTGAAGGTAGGTATAAGTTCATTGCATAATTCTCTATTCTCATGTGAATATTTGAGAATCTCCCTTGTCAAAAAAATAAATATGTATGTAAAAAAACCTTATCCTATATCTTAAAGTGGCATTGAATATTTTTATTTCCCTCAATGATGCAGATAAGAAATCAAATGTTACAAAGAAACTTGGGGAGAAGCGAGAACATAAAGTTTCGACTTGTTTTAAATGGTTCAAAATTTTGAGTAATATGGGCTTCAGAAGGATGGCAAGAAAGACAGCTTGTTAGTTGAAGAGAGAAGGTGCAAATTCACACAGACACACTTTCACCCTCAGTGACAAAAGGACCCCTTAGTTAACAGCGTGAAGAGCCATTGACAGTGTACCTTGTTAGTGGGAGATGACTATGGAACAAGATTATGGTGGGATGTACTTTAGATCCAATTAAGTCCAATTTGTGCTTAGGAAATGGCAAAATGGATCATAACCATAAATTACATGCCTAGCCTGTCTTTCAGAGGGGCTCTTGATTCTGCACATAATACCTCAGTCCCAAACTTCATCAGAAATACTGAGAAGCACCTTTGCCTCCAACCTTGATATACATGCAGTCCCAGCAGACTTTTCAGCCTGCTTAGAGCAAAGGGATCACTACTCTCCCCGAGAGAGAGTAATTTAGTTACAATATTAAATTGTCACAAGGATGCCCACAGCCCTTCTACGGGTCCAGACTTTGGAACACATGGCACCTCTGGGTCAAAGATGGACTGTCTACTAAAGAATCAGTTATCAAAACTTCTGGAGCCATAGGATTAAATAATTTATATTCTAAATAAATATAAATGTCCCAGCAGGATGGCGGGAGGTATAATGTAGAAAATCAATTAGATATTCAGAAATGTGTTTGATTGAAAAATAAAATTACTCAATAAACCAAAAACCTTTTCTTCAGGTTTCTTTTTTTTTAAATGGATTTCTTAAGGGGACTGACTTTACTCCAATCACAAAACTCTTCTTCACAACAGAACTTGCAGAATATCTCTAATATAGTAAGCACCTAATAACTATTCTAATATAAATGAAAATAAGATCACAAATAGAAAGGCATAGAAACTAGTCTGGAGACTTTGCCTAAACCACATATTTTTTCAATTTGAAAACAGCAACACAAAAATCCGTATTGAATTCTTTCACCGACAGTTGACAGGGACCATTATATCCGATCTAGAGCTGATGAATCTGAATATCATAGAGTTTAATGTAGCATTTTGCCCCAAACCACTCAACTCTTACTACTTAATAGTAAAACAAATAGCTGCACATTAAAAACTCAAGTTTCCAGAAGCCTTTGTGTTAGACCTTTTCTTTTCTATCTTTTCCCTTAAATGGCTGAGTAGGGAAATAAAGGTAACTTTTGGAAGTGAAATAGATGAACAGAGCAATTCAAAACAAATACAGAGTGGACCAAGTTTCCTGCAGAGAAAAGAAACATTACAGAGATATCATAGTATGTGGAATGAATCTTCTGGGCTTAATACTTCATATTAACTTTTTTCCTGCTGAAATTTATTATAGAAAATTCAAGCTAAAACATCCCTTTTGGACCTAGGTGTGTCCTTTACCTTTGACCTCAATAGGAGTTCTACACATATGAAAGTAGAAATTGGCTTTTTACAGTAGATCGATAAACGCTCTCTGGGAGTGAGCAGAATGCCTCACAGAAACATTTCTGTCTTTACATCTCATAAAATGACCTCGATATCTGGAAGAAAAAAAGTATTCTCTCTATCTTCCCATCCATTTCTATTTTCCCATATCACAGAGACGGCACATTGCTTATATGGTGCAGTACACCATGACAGCTGGGGGAGAGATTGATCACACTCCGATACTTCTCAGTTTAGAGTGGTCTTGCTGCTGTTCCATTTCACTTGCATACACTGGACACTGGAGAGATTAAACTCAAATATTCAATATAAGTCAATATTCCATCAAGAAGTCAGTAAATATATCTCTGTCATTTTTTTCTTCTTTCCTTTCATCTCCATTTTTTCTTATTTAGTTTTTCTTTCTTACATTCAATGTACAAAATTGAACATATTTTATTTCAAAACTGCATTCACTAAATTTTAACTACTAGCACTTATATCGTTAAAAACATCTCTTTGGGTAAGTTGACACAAATATGTTCAACTTACCAGTAAACTATATTAGATTTGAGAAAAACATTTTAGATTATATTTTTACATATCATAGTTTTCTGGAAGACATTTAGACTAAAAGAAAATGCTGAAAGCTACTATATCATGGCTTTTTATGGAATTAATAATTTTAGGAAAACTCCAGTAATAATTTCACCTCAGAATTATGTTGTTTAAAAACATAGTAACTATGCCTAATACTAATATAATATTATGTCAACTGTAATTGAAAGATTAAAAAATATTAAAAAATAAAAAGCTAGGAACTTGAATTTAAAAGAGGTAAAATAGAGACTGCAATTTAAAATTTTTGACCACATCCTTCAGTTTTCTCAATATTTTTTAATAAATAGCTTTCATTTCAAGACCATGTGTTTACACTAAAGCAGCAGTATGGCAAATCCAATGCAACTTAGCTGTATCCAGATGGGACGTATAGGCATACCTTTCTGCAGCCTTATTTTAAATTTTATACTTCTGTACTCCCACTTCAGGCACTTTAGTTAGTAGCCACATGTAGGTAGTTGGTACAATATCAGAGAGTTATATACATAACTGTTTCGTCATCACAGAAAGCTCTACTGGACAGAAATTATCCATATTGCCTTTAATTCTGTGCATACTATCTGTCCTCATCCCCAGGAACCAACATAAACTCCCTCCAGCTATATCAGATATATCCTTCAGAGATTCTACTCTACTGTTGACTCTCATTATTCTAAGCTTTATAGTTCTTATTTCAAGGCCACATATCACTCCCATGCTGCCTTGTATTACTAAGTTTTTGTACATATCTGTTTCCATAAACTATATTCATTCAGTCTTAAGATACTCAGCAAGCACTCTACAGGGTATCCACCACTCTGGGTTCGGGGAGATGATGTTGATGATGAACCAACTTCTTTGAGTTCTCTAGTACGTAGAACAAAGTAAGGACAGAATAAGCAAATGAAAAAGATTCTTACTAGGCAGCTATAGAAGTCCATGTTTTAAAGAAATAGGTATACAACAAAATAGGGTATATTTTGAAAGGAAGAAATTTGATGCCTTCCTACTAGGTCTACATCCTGAATTAGATATGTTTCATTGGGTTGCTTACATACTGTTTTATTATTACATTTATGAGAGTGTTCAAACCAGTGTATCATTTGCTGAACTTTTTAAAAACAATATTGAGTTACTGAGGCCTTTTTAAAAATTTCTTCTTTATTTTTATTTTATTTTTAAAGTATATTTTATTGATTATGCTATTACAGTTGTCCCATTTTTTTTCTCCCCTTTATTCCCCTCCACCGTGCACCGCCCCCTTCCCACCAGCATCCCCCCGCTTAGTTCATGTCCATGGGTCATACATGTAAGTTCTTTGGCTTCCCCATTTCCTGTACTATTCTTAACCTCCCCCTGTCTATTTTATACCTACAATTTATGATTCTTAATCCCTGTACCTTTGCCCCTATTCTCCCCTTCCCACTCCCAATTGATAGCCCTCCAAATGATCTCCATATCTATGATTCTATTCCTGTTCTGCTTGTTTATTTAGTTTTCTAGATCCAGTTGTTGATAGTTGTGAGTTTGTTGTCATTTTACTGTTCATAGTTTTGATCTTCTTTTTCTTAGGTAAGTCCCTTTAACATTTCACATAATAAGATGAACTCCTTTAGCTTTACCTTATCTGAGAAGTACTTTATCTGTCCTTCCATTGTAAATGGTTGTTTTGCTGGGTAGAGTAATCTTGGATGTAGGTCCTTGCCTTCCATGACTTTGAATACTTCTTTGCAGCCCCTTCTTGTGTATAAGTTTTCTTTTGAGAAATTAGCTGATAGTTTTATGGGAACTCCTTTGTAGGTAACTCTCCTTTTCTCTTGCCGCTTTTAAGATTCTCTCCTTATCTTTAATCTTGCATAATGTAATTATGATGTTCCTTGGTGTGTGCTTCCTTGGATTCAACTTCTTTGGGACTTTCTCAGTTTCCTGGACTTCCTGGAGGCCTATTTCCTTTGCCAGATTGGGGAAGTTCTCCTTCATTCTTTTTTCAAATAAGTTTTCAATTTCTTGCTCTTTCTCTTCTCCTGGAACCCCTATGATTCTGATGTTGGAATGTTTAAAGTTGTCCCAGAGGTTCCTAAGCCTCTCCTCACTTTTTTGAATTCTTGTTTCTTCATTCTGTTCTGGTTGAATGTTTATTTCTGCCTTCTCCAAATTGTTGATCTGAGTCCTCATTTCCTTCCCTTCACTATTGGTTCCCTGTGTATTTTTCTTTATTTCACTTTGCATAGCCTTCACTTTTTCCTCCATTTTGCAACCACACTCAACCATTTTTGTGAACATCCTGATTACCAGTGTTTTGAACTCTGCATCTGATAGATTGGCTCTGTCTTCATCACTTAGTTATATTTTTTATGGAGTTTTGATCTTTTCTTTTATTTGGGCCACATGTCTTAGTCTTGGTGCCCCTGGTACTTTGTAAGGGGTGGAGTCTTAGGCATTTACCAGGGCAGGGCTTTGTGGCCTTCTCAGTGGGGTCAGAGAGGAAACAATGCCACTGGTTCGGCTCACGGCTGGCTTTCAGTCACTTCCCCTGCTACCCACAAGTAGATTGGGCCTTCTGGCACTGATTCCCAGGCGGACGGATTTGTGTATGTTCTAGAACCCTGTGAGTCTCTCCAACAAACTCTCCAGTGAGGCTGGGAGTTTCTCCTGTGACCACCCCCCCAACAAGTTTTTACATCTAGTGGTTTTGTGGTTCTCTTTTTCTACACTGAAACCCTGGTTGCACGGTCTCTCTCACTCCCCTGTTATTCCTCCCGGTTTATCTGCACACAAATGTGGGGCCACCCAGTCCTCTAGCCGCTGCCTCACCATACATCCTCCCCACTTTGACTGCCCATTTCTGCCCATCCTACCAGTGTGGATGAATGTTTCTTCTTTAACTCCTTGGTTGTCGGGCTTCCATACAGTTCAATTTTTCTGGCACTTCTGTTTGTTTTTGTGTTTCAATTTGTTGTTGTCCTTCTTTTGGTTGTGTGAGGAAGCAAAGTGTATCTACCTACTGCTCTATCTTGGCTGGAAGAGTTACTGAGGCTTTTAACAACCGCATACTATAGGCTACACGTTGAGCTCTTTCACAGCAGAGAATAATTACTTTAATCATAAAAGATGTGGTATATTAGTTATAATAAAGTCTAAGATGCTTTAAGAAATATATAATTTCCCTTTCATATAACAATCCTGAGGGGAACATTCAAGGCTGCTGGGGTAACTCTAATACACAAGGTGCTTCAGGATAGCCGGACCCTTTCGTATTGTTTCTCCACCCCCACCCTGAGTTATAATTTTCATCTGCATGGTCAAAGCTGGGTCTCAACCGTTATATTCCTATTCAAAAGAAGGAAAAAGGAGAGAAAATTCAGAATATTTTTTTTATTTTTAAGCAAATGAGGTACAAGTTGTTCAAATCACTTATATTTTCATTCCTCTGGTGATAACTTAGTCATGTGGGCATTGCCAAGTGGCTATACATTCCCAAAGGCTGAATAAAATGATAGAAGGAAGGAGAGTCTTCCAGTCAAATTATTTTAGCTGGACTGTCTAGAGAAACTCTTCTCTTAGGTTATTATTCCATTTATACATAAAACATAAAGAAACTACCAAAAGAATTATAATTCTAAGCATGTGCCTGTGAAGAAAGCACTATCATATTGTGTTCAGAATTCACATTGTCATTTTTCAAAGATTTATATATGTCCAGGAATAAGGCTGATAAAAGGAATGCTATCAGCTAATAGTAGGTTTTGATAAATATTACTGACTTACTATATTACTATTTTATAAAATATGTACAATATATGAACCTGCCTCAAAGAGCTTATGACTTCAAAGGAGACCAGCAGAATGTAACATATATAATATTAGAAACACAGAGTATATTTAGCATAAGCTCAGATAAAATTATGAAGTATGCAATATATATCAGCTCTCCTTTTTCTCTATTTCAACACTCAGCATCACCAAAACAACAGCAATTCTTTAAAGCTCTTTAAAAAAGAATACCAATTCTTTGAAGATTCTTCTCCTCGTAGGAGAAAGATTATATCTGAAAATCCATAATACTTGAATAAGAGATTGTTCAAGTTATACCATATTTTGCTGTGTATAATTCACACCCAGGTTTTTGGCCCAAACTTTCAGGGAAAAAAATCCTTCATTTTAATTTTTTGATTCAATTTTTTATTTATATTTAGAAACAAAACCGATTATCATATTCCAGGGTATTATTTGCATATGGATATCATTACTTCTTTCTAGAGTTACAGTTTTAACCCATAAGCATAAATAAAAGAACTAAAAACATGTATACAGATACCAAATTAGCACTACCTATGTATAATGCACATCCTTATTTTTCCCTCAAAAATCTGGGCCAAAAAACTGTGCATTATACATGGCAAAATACAGTATTCTCTGAATATATTTACATGTTAATGGAGGTTTTGGGGGGAGGGAAGAACACAAATAACTGAATCTGTAATGATCATATTTCATGGCATAGACTCTTATGTGAGGGAAGTCTTTAATCTGACTCTTACATGAAATATATCAGCTAATTATAACACACATAGCCTGACTGTTCTGTTTTCACATTATTTGACCAGTGATGTTTACACCCCCTAGTTTTTTAACACTTTCAAGCATACAGTTTTTCCCTGTGGACAAAACTTTGCAACTAACTGTACTTTGACACTGCCACCAGTGACAAACTATTGAACTTGATGTTCCCTTTCACTAAATGATTATATTCTTAGAATTCTAGTTTATGACAGTGACCCAGAAAACTGTAAGAATATTGCCTGTTGTTAACCTTGAGAAATATATCTTATTGAACTCAGTCCTTGGCAATGCCACTCAGACTCAAATATTAATACACCCACTTGTCCTAGTTGGCAGCTACACTGCAACCAGATGGATGGATAGATAGATAGATGATAGATAGATGATAGATGATAGATAAATAGATAGATAGATAGATAGATAGATAGATAGATAGATAGATAGATGTTATATAGGGATAAATGTGATTCATGATCATATCTCTAAGTCTAAAAGCTGTTGAACAATATTCAAAGGTCGGTGAAAAGTTGTGATGGTGTCAGAAGCTTTCTGGGAGTAAAATCTTAATAAAGAAAAATATGATATTCCTTATTTTTATTATCACATAAAACAACAATTTATTATGAGCCCTCACATTTCTGACTTGGTTGAAACAGTTTTTCCTTGAAGTCTTCCACTGACTGTATTCAAAAGCACCTGAGACTGAAGTTACCCTAAAGGTACTATTGGCAGGGGTCCCCAACCTCCAAGCCATGGACCTGTACCAGTCCTGGCCTGTTAGGAACTGGGTAGCACAGCAGGAGATGAGTTTGAATGTAAGATGCTTGAATCATCCTGAAACCATCCCCTCCACCCTGGTCTGTGGAAAATTTGTCTTCCGCAAAGCCAGTCCCTGGTGCCGAAAAGGTTAGGGATAGCTGTTCTACTGGCCTGACGTCCAAGTGGCTGACTCACATGGCTGACAACTGATACTGGCTGCAGGATGGGACATCAGCCAGAGCTTTTATCCAGAGCTCCCACATGTGGCCTCCACATGTGCCTTAAGCTTTACATATGGTGGCTGCATTCCCAGATCATCTGTTCCAAGAGACCAAAAGCAGAAACTGCCATTGTCTTAAAGTCTAGGCCTGAACACTGGCAGAGCATCAACCCTGCCATAGCCTATTGTCAAAGCAGTCGCAGAGCTCACTCAGATTCAAGGGAGGAGCCACAGACCCTGCTTTTCAATAGAGAAGTGCCAAAGGGTCTGTGGACCCTTTAATTGGTCACACATGGTTGTACACTCACTGCAGATACAAGGAACAGCAAAGAGATCATTAAGAATATTTTTTTCTGTATTACCAGAGAGTTAAACTAAAAGTGATATTTCAGAACAAAATAATTTATTTTAAATTACTTTGAATGAAGTTCATCTAGTCTCTAAGGAATTGCAAAAGTCCTGTTACAATTATTACTTTGTAAGTTATGGAGTTCTCTACGACAGAAGCGAAAAGCTTGATAATTAAAGTGAGATCCTAAGGTAGCAATAAATATAAAAAGTTAATGGTTAAATTCAGAATACTCTACACTGCAAGGCAAGGAAAAGGGAAAAAATCTTTCATGAAAAAGCAACAAGAATAAATGTTAATTAATATGTCAACTACCATCTGTTCATCATTCAAAGTGCATTTTTAAAGGAGAGATCTGAATTTCTCCAAAGATATTCCAATATAAAATGTTTGTAAACAAAAAGACACCACAGCAGAGACAGACTGCTCACCTATCCCATCTTCTCTTTCCAGACCTTCAGTGAAACTGCATACCCCTGTCTCCCTTGCCGTTGGCAAGGGGCACATGAAAGGTTCTGGTCAATGGAATGTTTGCAAAACTGATGTTCACCACTTCCAGAACTGACCATAAAACAACTTGTACCATTCTGCATGCTTTCTATCTGCTTCCTAGCCTGGTCAATGAAAGAGATACAACGGAGGACTTCCCATGGACTCTAGCGGTCAACAAAGGCAAGTCACCTTCTGGTAGAGATTTGCCCTATCCACATCTATGATGATCAAGGAAAAAAAAATCCTTCGTTGTACTAAGCTACTGACATATGGGAGTTGCTTGTTATAGCCACCAGCATTAAATACACCGATTAATATAGTAAGTAGTTAGTATCCCACCTCCCTCCTAAAAGACACAAAGTAATCACCTTCTTTAGAATGCTTAATGTACCTTACAAATTCAAAGTTGACAGCCACCATAGATGACATCTGGCTGATCTGTTTTGCTTTGTTTTGTTTTTTGATGCCAGTAGCCACACACTGCCACCAATGAATAAAACACAAACAGCCCGACTCTGAGAGATACATTATAGAAAGCAGAAGTATGGAATCCGATGTTGCCATGACAACAAGAACATAATTCCATTTCAAAAGGATCACCAACATCTTGGAAGAGAAAAATGAACTTCTCTTCCAAGCAAGGTTTTAAAATGTTTCATGCAGGAAGGAAAGTATTGAATATCTCATTCCAAATAGCTGATTACATCCTGTGGTACCATCAATGCCAACTGTAACATTTAGTAAAAATCCACTTTGGTTTCTTCAGGTGTCCTTAAAATGTGGGTGCCAACAACAGAATGAAACTTTCAAATAGTGTATCATTTCCTCTGCAAGGAAATAAAGTAGCTCTTCCTTGAATGATAACAACCATGCAAGTTCAATAATTTCCTCAAAATTAAATGTTTTGATCTAATAAACTAACCACATGAATAAATTCATATCCCAAAAGCCTTGCTCTTTTAAACAAATTCACTCTTCAAAAATTACATGATACTGATGTTCGTTGAGGTTATGTGATACTAATACTACAGATTATTTTAGATTTATATGTAGCCCTACAGATCATTCAGTCCAAATTCTTCATTTATGGATTAGAAAATTGAGACATAGAGATGCTCACAAGATTAATTAGTACTATGTTACACTATTATACTGTATTTGTACTACTGCACTGTTGATACTAACTTTATACTGTACAATGTTTTCTATTAAAAATAATTTCTATAAATTACTTTAGAATGTTATATGGTCAGTACTGTAATGTCTAGGGATTTAAAAAATATATATTAAGATTATAGTTCAGCATGTAGAAGTTACTTCTAAGGTAATCTTTTTTAACTGAAAGGAGTTTAATGAAAGAATAAAATGATCTCAACTGTTTCAAAATCTTCCCTCTCCTTTACTGTCTTTTGAAAAACTGATATTATGAAACTATCAAGCTTTTCTTAACTGTAAAAGAGCTATCTTATCTATTGAAAAGTGTCTATTTTTATATGTGTAATTATAAATATAGCATAATTGTAAGTGTACAGTTTTATTATTCCAGTTACATACATAAACCAAAATATCCAGCATTCAAGTTCTACTTTAATGAATGGATAAGAATGACTTTTAATATATAAAATTATTGAATTAGATTTATATATTTATTTCATAAGTAGCAATTACACTGTTTATATAGAGAGTATTTCTAAACTGACTATAAGTAATTAGATTCTTAATAAGTAGCTGTGCCACTGAAATCTTACTTATTATTAATTTTCTTAGCAAAATTTTTTATTGAAAATATAAAGATAAATTTCAATTCAAATTCATGTAAATTCATCACTAATTAAATTCTAAATAAAATATTTTTGTATATTAATACTCACAACATTAAATAAGAAAAATTAAGTGTGAGTAAAAATATGATATTTTCTAAAATGAAAAGAATAAGGATATTTAAAGAAAAGAGCTCATAAATAAATATATCGTTTTCCACCAGCCCCTTGTCAACTCTAATTATTTTTTACACCTTAATTATTTTTTAAGCCTTTGCATTGCAATTTAGAAAATAAGTCTATCGATATTTTAGTTTTATGAAGGATACAAATACAGAGTGAGGAAACTATATGGAGTGACGATGTGTGAGCTTCCCATCTTTTATGACCACAAGAACCTTCCCCTTCTGAAGTTTTTGTTTCCTCTGTAACTGTCCAGCTACCTCATACCACAGCCCAAGACAGTCAGATCATACGGCGGCCGATTCCCTCCCAGACTCCCCAACTCCTGCCAAAAAAATGCTGGAAAAGAGATTCAACTTTACTGCCACTGTTGGTCATATATTAGGAATAAGATCTGAATAAAAACAAAAGCAATGGGATATCTACCAGTCAGCTCATGCCCTCTGCCACCATATCTAATTTGATGTTTATTTTTTAAATGTTAAATTTAACTCTTCTCTGATTTAATCTTATTTACATCCTGGCAAAGTTAGCATGACATTGGAAAGAGATTATCATTCACATCACATTTTTTTAAATAAAATTGAAATAATGAATACCCAAAAGAGGAAAATAATTTTAGCAGCAGAAGATTTACAAGTTGCCCCTTTAGCAAAATTACAATACAGTCTCCTTCTTCACACACATAGGTGTTTTGAATTAGTGACAGAAAGACATAAAAATATAATTTAAAATAAAAATAATTCATCACTATCATAATCATCTTGACAAGACACTGGCCCAGAATAATTTTCTCTATCTCAGTGAGAAAGTTCTTAACACAATCATAAGATGTTGAAAGTTTTTTGTGGTTTCTGTTTTGTTTCCTTTGGTGTGGTTTCAGAATAGTGTTTCCTGTCAATCCAATGCAATGGAAACAAGCAATAAATATTAACATGAAAGTTAAAAACTCAAAAACTCCATCTTAAAATTTATTTCTATTTTTAAAATAACAAGAAGATCAAATTGTCCCAGCACCATTGCCATCACTTTCTCTCTAGAATGTCTAAAAGCTAACCCCATTATGAGGATATAGAAATCATTCCATCTCTTTGCCAATTCAGTGGTCTTTGGGGAAGAAATGTCTATTAGTTTTTTCTCTGCCTTCTTCCCCTTTCAACTCCTCACCACAGCACAGCTTGTGCACATCAGTGTTTCTCCATAGAGAAGAAGCTCTCATTATTGAAAATATCTGATGTACAAAATTGAAAACTAATGAGGTGATAAACTCTCTTAGACTTCCAGTCAAAATGGAGGTACAGATAAACATGGCTTGCCACCTTGCACAACCACAGCAAAAATTACAACTGGGTTACAAAACAAATATCACCCAGGATCATCAGAAAATTGAGCTGTATAGAAGTCCAACAACCAAGAAATTAAAGAAGCCACATTCATCCGGGTGGGTAGGAGGGGTGGAGATATGGAACAGGCGGTCCCATACCAATGTGTGCTGGATAAAAATCAGGAGGGATACCTTGGGAGCAAGGGATCCCAGTCCCACACCAGAACATTTAGCCCAAGGTTTCAGTGTCAGGAAGATAAATACCCCTAACTTCTGGCTGTAAAAGCCAGTGGGGGTTTGCACAGTAGAAAAAACTGCAGGATTCTGAGGCATACTCCTCCTAAGGGGCTGGCAACAGACTTAGGACTTACACTGACTCACTCCCTCTGGGATCCAGCACGGGAGCAGCAGCTAGAAGTGTACCAGTGGCATACAGGAAGGAACTAAAGTGTCTGGCATCAGGGCCAGTGCCCGGGGACAGATTCCTCCTGGACAAAACTCCAGAGGCCTGGCAGCAATATTGTCCCCTTTCTGAGCCCTCCCGACACAAAGCCACAGAGCGGTAACACCATATCTGAGACTCCATCAACCTGGTTCACACAGATTGCCCTGCCGTCGAAATTACCTGAGGCTCCACCCCATCCAACTTACCAGGGTGCTTTCCTACAATAGACCATGCTACTAAGACAGGGGGTCAAGCAGCACTACCTAATACATAGAAACAAACACAGGGAGGTTGCCAAAATGAGGAGACAAAGAAGTAGGGCCCAAATGAAAGAACAGAAAGAAACTCCAGAAAAAGACCTAAACAAGATGAAGATAAGCAATCTATCAGATGCAGAATTCAAAACACTGGTTATTAGGATGCTCAAGGAGCTCAATGGGTACTTCAACAGCATAAAAAAGACCCAGGCAGAAATGAAGTTTACACTAAGTGAAATTTAAAAAAATTGTACAGAGAGCCAACAGTGGAGTGGATGAAGCTGATAATCAAATCAATGATTTGGAACATAAAGAAGAAAGGGATGTTCAATTGGAACAGCAAGAAGAAAAAAGAACCCCCCCCACCACCAAATTTTTGGGGGACCAAAATATGGATAACCTAAGGATCCTCTGGGACAACTTCAAATGCACCAACATTCAAATCACATGGGCACCAGAAGGAGAAGAGGAAGAGCAAGAAATTGAAACCGTATTTGAAAAAATAATGAAAGAAAACTTCCCTAATTTAAAGAAGGAAATAGACATACAAGCCTTTCCTAGGCACAGAGAATCCCAAACAAGATGGATGCGAAGAGAACCACCCCAAGACACATCATGATTAAAATGGTTAAAGATAAAGATAAAATAAAGATAAAGATAGAATCTTAAAAGCAGCAAGGGAAAAGCAGATAGTTGCGTACAAAGGAGTCCCCATAAGACTGTCAGCTGAGTTCTCAAAAGAAACTTTACAGGCTAAAAGGGACTGGCAGGAAGTAATCAAAGTGATGAAAATCAAGGACCTACAACCTAGATTACCTTAAGCAGCAAAGATATCATTTAGAATGGAAAGGCAAATAAAGTGCTTCCTAGACAAGATAAAGCTAAAGGAGTTCATCATTACCAGGCACTTATTATATGAAATGCTAAAGGGACTTAGAAAAAGAAGATCAAAACTATGAACAGTAAAATGACAACAAACCACAACTATCAACAACTGGATCTAAAAAACAAACTAAGTAAACAAGCAGAACAAGAACAGAATCATAGATATGGAGATCAATTGGGAGTGGGAAGGGGAGAATGGGGGAAAAGGTGCAGGGATTAAGAAGTACAAATTGGTAGGTACAGAATATACAGGGGGAGGTTAAAAATGGTATAGGAAATGGAGAAGCTGAAGAACTTATATACATGATCCATGGACATGAACTAAGCAGGGGGACTGCCAGAGAGAATGGGGGATCCCAGGTGGAGGGGGGCAAAGGGGAAAAATTGGGACAACTGTAATAATGTAATCAATAAAATACATTTTAAAATAAAATAAAATAAATGCTCTTATATAAAAAAAGAAAACTAATGAGGTGAAAAAGATTAAAGGATTGAGGGTGACTCATCACCAAGGAAATAAACAGGAGTAAAAGAGTGAGCAAAAATAGCTCTGAAATATGTAAAAATGATGGTTGTACTCCTTGGGAATTATAGATCATATTTTCAAGCACTAAAATAAAGCAATGCTTCTAAACTCACCTCTTAAAACTAATTTTAGAATGGCCATTATATTCCATTCTGGATGTGTCTTACATGCATAAGGAAGTAACTCTTAAGTAGCTTTCTTCACATCCTGACTAATGCTTAATACATTTCTGATACCATTCCCTTAGGGTCGCCTGTCAGTTTCTCTGGCATTTCTTTTTTCTTTAAGAATATAGACACCACACTGAATTTAGAAGCCTGGGTAATTAAGAATCACAAAAGAAAAAGCACCCCTAACTCTTGAACAGTAAATGTCTCAGATTTGACCTATGAATGGATAGTCTGATTTATATTTGAGTTTAGTTGTTAAGAGATGAAAGTTTTTAATTCATATTTTAAAGTATTTGTTGTTGCTTAAACAGAGAAAAATGAGAACAAGAAAATTCAACCCCCTCAAGTTTACCAAGCCACAGAAAAACACCACACTAGTATCACAGCCAAAAATCAAAGTGTAATATCTCAATATGAGTCATGAAATTTATAAATGTATGTCCTATATGAATAGAATTTAAGAATGTGTAAGGGGGGTAAAGGATAATGGAGAAAATACAATAAAAATAAATTTTAAAAAAGAATGCACATGAGTATAATTGCAAAATACATAAGGGTTTCTGAATCTAATGCAATATTAAGGGTTCTATAATATGATTGGATATACTCTAAGATCTAATTTATATATAAAACAGGTATGTTCATAAATTTCTGTGTAACTTTGCAATATGTTACATAATAATTTCACTTTATTATATTTTTATTTGGTCAACAAATATTTAAAGATAGTTACTGCTATACAGAGGTATAAATAATGTTCTAGGACATTGGATGTAATAGAATGTCCCAAATGAATAGTAGCACATAAGAGTTTTATGAGAAAAAAAGACATAAAAATTAATGTAATATATACACCTGAACAGCATTTTTAATGCACCAGAAAGATGCTGTGTTATATACACGCAACATTTGAATTAATAAAACACTACATATACTCCAAACATCTTTATGTAAATCCAAACCTTTGATAACTAGACCTGAAGACCTCTATGTGCATCTATACCTAGTATATCATTATGTACATGAAGATTAGTTACTCATATCATTCTGTGTAGCACTGAGAAATCTGAGAACTTGCTTTTAAAAGAAGTAGAGACGGCCATGCTCAACACATGATTAAAAATGACAATAACATTCCTTTTGGTTATTCTTTCTCACTCAGTGTATTCTAATAATATGGAAGAAAGGACGATAAAGCAAGTTCTCCAAAGACATCTACTTGATGTAGAAACGACCATGAATTTAATTAAGTGCCACCAACCCCTTCTCTGAATAAGCTTTTAAAAAAAAAACTCTTGAAAGGCAACTTAGTTTTCATAGATACTTAGGTTCTCCTAGACCAGCCTTTAAGAGAATTTACAGGGATATGAGTATCTCAGTGTAATGACAAAAAAGAAATAGGAATGAGGAAGACTGGCAACTCAAAAAGTATTATCTAATTATTTCAGATAGCAGTAACCTCCCATTAGTTATTCCCATTTCTGATTGTTTTATTTTCCTCTTTAAAATTCATCTTTAATGAAAAAAACATGTTTTTTCATTTATGTTTTTCATAAAAATGAATCATAAAGTTCATTTTGCTCCCAGAAGAATAGTTAAATGAAAAAAGAACAAAGCTGCAAAGATTTTAAAAACTAGACATTCACATAACGGTTTATTCTTTTCCTCACCAGTCTTTACCTTTATGTGATGGATTTTTCTGAAAACCATAGAATTAAAAACATGAAACTTGCACTTTTATTCCTTAGACTTTTTTTGCATCTGTATAATGCTTTCCTACATATTATACATTGTTATAGATATATAGATATATAGATACACACACACACAGACACACGCACACACACATATATACAGCATTTTTTATTTAAATATGTTTTCCCCATTAATGGTTTAAGCCCATATTGTGATCTGACAGCTGAAGCAAGCAAACAAGTCCTTGAAATCAATTCGTTAGACCATTGGGAAAGAGCTGTTGCAATATATATGATTGATAAACTGTGGGACTGAGGACCTCTGCTGGCAGTTTTGAGGCTTTTTTTTTTTTTTTTTAAACCATGATACAAAAGGGAAGGTGAAGCCTACTTAATCTGAAGTATTCCTTTCTACTTAGGATCCTTTAATTGCCTTTCTAAAATTTTATTTCTTGGTCCTGCCAAATTTTTAAAGCAATTTGAGTTTTTAATTTACACAGAAGTTGCTTTACTTTTAGGGAAAAAAACATAAAAAGACTATTGGAGGAAAATATTAATTTTAATATTACTAATGTTTTAAGGCAAATTAAGTTTTTTCATAAAAATGCTTAAATTTTCATTAATGTGGAAGCTTCATATATAGAGACAAAGGTGCAAATATAGATATAGATACAGCCTCACGATTTAGAACATGAAATTTAGTATCAAAATTGAATAAAATCTTAATCTAAAACATCTCTCATTTTTTCAAAAACTAGACTTGTTTCATATGTAATATAAACCCAGATAGCCATGGAAGCCAAGTTTTTATCTTAACGTCCAGAGCAATTTTTTTAAAGATCGAAAATGCAGCCGGAGGGGTTATCTTTCACTTCGCTTCACCAGTAATGTCACTTACCTGTGCATTTCTCCTACTGTTTACTAATTCATATTATTATGACTGAAAGAGACCGTAGAAGTAATGTAATCTAATGCCTTCATTTTGCAAAGAGAAAGATCTGAGACCTATAGAGGTGAACAACAACCTCTGCCTGTTCTTGCCAAGTCAGGGCAAGGTTAACAGATAACTTCTAAGACAACTTGTCTTCTAGGAAGATATCTCTGAAAGCAACAGAAGGGAAAGGGGCTCAGAGTTACCACTTTTTGCCACAATAACTCAGTTCTGGTGTGGATTCAGGGAGACCTAATCCAAGCCGGCTTCCAGACATTTGAGCTGCTAGGAGAAAGTGTGGCTCCAAGGGCCTGAAACAATAATCCTCACCGTAACAAACATTATTACCACTGAATATGTGCCAGGCAGGCGTAGTTCTAAGCACCTGAAATGGAATAACTTATGTAATCGTCACGGTAATTCTGTGTAATGGGTAAAATTGCTAACATAATTGAGGAAACTGAGGCACAGAGAGACTGAGTCACTTTCCCAAGTCACTGAGTCAAGGTTTAAATCCATGCACTGTGGATCCAGAGCCCATGCTCTTAGCCCCACATTACGAGAAAATGTAACAAGAACAAAGATTGGTCCCAGAGGACCCATCCTAGGATGTTAGAGTGCTCTCCCTGAACTTGAATCAGAGAGTGATCTCCTGCAGCCCAATTCCTTTAGATCTAGAATTCTGGAAATTTAAGACCTAGAAAAGGTCTTGCAGAGCATGTGGTCTGCTGGTTCTTAATTTCTTTTGGTTTATGGACTTACCTGAAAATCTGCTAAAAGGAATAAAATTTGCCCTCTGAAAAACACATAAGCACTCATCATGACATAGCAGCAACCACACACAATTTTGCATAAAATTTCATGTTGTTTGTGGAATCTTTGAATCCCCATTTATAGATCTTAAAAGGACCATAGTACCCTAGATTTTAAAATTCTGACTTAGCCTAACCTCCACAATTCACATTTTATATAAAATCATCTCATGTACCCAAAGCAAAGTCACTAGCCTCATAAATACCAGTGCTGTCCAACTGTTTCACATTATGACACATACATAAAGAAAGAGACCTTCTCAAGAAAGAAGAGGTGACCAGCCTCAAGAATCTAGGCTTCCTAGACCTCGCCAAAGCACCCAAAGAGCTGAGATGAATCAATATGTCAAAACATCTATACCCAATTCATAGCATACCAGTTGGGAAGCCCTGCCTTAAAATCCTCCAACAGATGACAAAGTATGAACTGACTTGGGCTACCAGTGCTTAAGTTTCCTTTTCACTCCAAATCCACTTAAAATTTTTACCCTTACCACTAGCTCCAACTTAGTTTAGATTTTAACTCTCACTTCCCAGATATTCAAAATAATAGCTACATGTATTAATTATTCATGGCTACATAACAAATTAACATGGTTAGTTGCTTAATGGAGAAGTAGTTATTATCTCGCAATTTCAGTGGGTCAAATATTCAGAAGCAGCTCAGCTTAGTTCTGTCTCACAAAACAACAACCTCTGAAAATAATGTACAAACCTCACAGTATACTAAACTGGGTATTATATTTTTAAAGCTGTTATCTTTATCTCAGAATCAAGTGTACATTAATAATTGTATTCCTGTGATATTTATAATTTGCCCCTTTCACTCACATAATTGTCAAAATGACAATATTTCTTTTCAACTTGTTAGTAATCCATTAACAAAATATTGATAATAAGTGCACATGTTATGATTTACATATTTATAAACTAGCTGTTGTTACTTATAAACTGTTGATGAATGAAACTGCAGTGCCAATAATGCCTAATTGTTGAGATGAATGAGCTTGATCAAGCACTTATTTTGCAAATACCTTAAAAGTTGAACAGGTTACTTGATAAAAACATATTTACTCAAGGAGGGTGATACTATTCTTTCTCCTCTCCTATAGATCTTTTGCAGCTCCCTTAAAAGGTAAGGGCTTTTGGAATCAAATTCTAAGTGTAATACACTTTAAGTCCAAAAAGTGTTCATTTTAGCCTCGATTCCATCAATGACAAGCTATAGAAAAATAATGGGATGTTTGTCAAATAATTACTACATCCCCACATACTAGTTCCAGGTAATGTACACTATTATAATCTTTATAATTTCACCATGAGACAAGTAGAATATTATAAATGAAGGAACTAGAACAACAAAAATTTAGTAGTTAGTAGAAAACTTAGCAGGAAGGTATATCTATCATAACTTAGATGTTCCCATATCAAACTTCGGCTATTGAGTAAATGGCCCCCGAGTAGGAAAACAAAATAGATCATATCCTTAAGCAGGTTAGTAATTGTTTACTTGTGGCAGGACTTAAATAGCACTCTATATCTCAGATTTAGTAACTATATGATACCAGTCCTACATTCCAAAGAAAGAGTCAAGATCGCCTAAGCAGGATTTGTAAAAAAAAAAAAAAGGTGCCTGAAAAACTGTTTTTCTCTCCTACCCCTTGCTCATGCTAATTTGTCACCTGCAGAAAATTTTTAAAAAGAGAGACTGAAGAGTAAAGGAGGAAGGTTGTTATGGACCACTGTGTATGCCAAAGCCAGTGAAAAGGGGCATTGATGGTCTAGCCAGAAAACTTGATATATTTCCTGTGGTGTTTGGTGATCACAACTACCTGACATCAGGCCCTCACCTGGTATTTCTGTCTGGCAGTTGACCATGCCTGGCCTATCTCCCTGATGGCAGAGTGTTTAGACAGATCATTTCATTGACCTCAATGTGTTCTTGACACAAAAAACAATCGGCTAGGATGTTGCCCTACCCCCAAAAAATTGGCTTCCCACATGAGATAACCCAGCAGGGAGTAAGCTTTCTAAATTCCTAAGAACTGAGGGAAGAGCTCCAGTCAGCCAGAAAATGTATTCACAGCAAATCAAGAAAATGTAGGTGCAAGATCTTTCAACAATGGAGGAGGGAAGGTGTGGTGTTCTTCAAAAAGCACACAGAAGCACTTCTGCCAGTAAAAGGTGACCTTGTACATCTGCCATGGACAGGGGAAACCAACAAATCAGTGTCAAATTGCATGTGTGTGCATGTGTGTGTGTGTATGTGTGTGTGTGTGTGTAGTCTGTCAGAAGTTATCTAGCCATGTAATATGAAAAATAGAGACATTTACTGAAGAAGATAAAAGATACAAGAAACATTGTACATAGGACAATGACACTTCAGTCCCCTTCATAGTAGGTACCTTGGAACCTCCTACAGTTATCCCAATTGACATCAGCTATCCTATGATATTTTCCTGAATCTCATCGACAGTCTGAAATCTCTCCCCTTTCAAAGGTGATTTTACTTTTGGGAAAAGCCAGAGTCTCAGGGCACCAAATCTGGGCTGTAGAGGGGCTGAGTCACCTGGATGATTTAATGTTCCTCAAAAAACTCCGCATGAGATGTGATGCATGAGTGGGCATATTGTCATGATGAAGCTGCCAATCACCAGTTCCCCATACCTGCAGCCTTCTGAATCATCTGAATAGTTTCTGAGGAGAAATGTTCAAGCTTAATGCAACATTTGATGCAGATTCATTGCTTTACTCTCTCATTCTGAATGTGACAGCACATAGCACACATGCTCACTCAATGGTGTCTACTGCCCCCAATGCCTAGTACAGTGAAGTCATCATTGTTTATGCATTCGCATTCCAGTCCACTCTCCTTGGCTGCCAGGCTACATGGATGTTGCACCAACTGTTCTAGTTATATTAACAATGGCTGGACTTTGTCTGGACAGACTGTGTGTGTGTGTGTGTGTGTGTGTGTGTGTGCGTGTGTGCGTGTGTGCCCTCTCCATACCTCTTTCAACTCTAGAGAAGGAATGAGAAGGGCAACCTCTGGAGTCTGGAAGGAGGAGAACCATTCTTTGGAGAAATAAAGAAGTTAACCAGGCCCCTTTCCCCCCTTTTTGTAAACTGGTGGCCCAATCTAAGAGAAGAATCTTAAACTTTAATAAACCTGAAAATTCTATTTCATGAAAATAAATATTTGAATGACCTGAGATAGTCTGAGGGATTAGAGGGACTTTAAACTGAAAAGTCATGAAAGTAGCCTTAAGTTTATCCACAGGGCTAGAAAGGAAGTGGCCCCCTAGTAAGGTTTTAAAGAATAAAGGGAGATGAAAATTAAGTTGCTTCATGGCTGCACACTCTCTTTGTGCCCTGTTATTGCAACAAAATGATTATACCCTAAACCAAAAGAAAATATTATTTTATTATGGAAAATATAAGAACATCTATAGACAATAATTCATCAAGTATTTTGTCTGTCACATATCAATTGGGTATCCACAATAAGAAAAAGGCAAGTTCTTATTATAGTTCTTCAATTAAAGACGCATTAAATAACAGTGTTCAGCTTTATAATGTGAATATCAATGTCTAAAGGTATTGATTAAAGTCCTATAAACTTTCTCCTTCCCTCTCCCTCAGAGGAGTATAAATTCTAATTAAAGGGGCATTAAAATATTTATAAGCTCTGGTTCAACTAAAGTACAACTTTTGTAATTTAAAAAAGTGAATATTGGAAAGGTTAATAAAGCTTGCTTTATATAAAGTTAAATTTAAAAAATGAGTGTTTTATTATTCAAGTAAGCTTTGCTTTGTTTGAAAATAACAAGTGCTTATTCCTGAAAATAGGGCATTTGATACTAGAAAATTTTGAAAAACAGCAACCACTAAATATACTTTACTTATTTATTCAAATCAGCAGGTGGCCCAAATCTATTTACATTTCATAAATATTTCAGTGATAGAAACAACAGAAAGCAGCCACATAAAAATCAAAGAAAACAACACCAGAAAAACCACAAACAACATATGAAGCTTTTAACTTCTTTAATGTAAATATACTTTTCATATTTTTATATGTCTAAATGCCTGCAACAACCATGCATTATATCCTCACCTCAGGGTTCACTAACACATGATAGAAAATGACAAAACAATTTACTTATATGCACTATTATAAAAATTACTTATAAAACTAATCTATTAAATTTAATAATAAGAAAATTATTCAAATGATTAATAACTTAAATAATTAAATTATCTACAATAAGATCACATTTTCTTGCTAAACTATTTCATCTCCCAAAACAAGTTTAAAATGTTAAAACAAAATCATAAAAAGCAATAAGAATCACAAATATGCCATCTGATTCTTTTTTAAATGAGGAGATATTTAAAAAGAAAGAAGGTTGAGAGAAAGAAAGGAAGAAACTAATAATATATTAAGTAGTATGTAAATTAAAAATATATAAAATGGTTGTAGTTTCAATAAGAACAGCAAATATTTTGATTTACAGAGGCCCATTAAAGTTGGATCAATGAAACTCACTTAACTAGATTTTATTAACACTATAAGGGGGAAAAAATCTGTCAATGTCCTGGGTTCCAAAAATGCGAGAATAAATCCTAGAGCTACTAGAGGCTTTCCTGCCAATAGGAAGATGAGAGCCGGGCTAAGAACACACACAGAGGAAAACAGGCTGTAGGACAGAGAAAAGATTCTTGTCAATATATTTGACCCCTTGGATTCGACAGGACCTGTAGAAGATAACATTGTGATTTTCACTTACGAGAGCCAATGCCTTTAATACTTGCAAATAACAAGAAAATTGAAGCAGACTAGTCAAGTGTTTGTGTTGTAGGAGCTCCGAAGATGTTCATGCTGTAATCCCTGAAACTTGGGAACATTTCACCTTCCATGGTAAAAGAGACTTTTTAGATGAGATTAAATTAAAATTTTTGACATGAAGCAATTACCAGGGTAGGTCCAATGTAGTCACAAAGGAGAAGCAGGAGAAGTCAGATTCAGAACCAAAAAAATCCAGTAGCAGAGACTGGAAGAGAAAAGCAGAGATTGAAGGGATGAATTTTGAAGGAGGAGGGCCAAGGAGCACAGGTGGCCTCTAGAAAATGGAAACAGATTCTCTTCAACGGCCTCCTGGAGGAGTCAGCCCTGTGACATCTTGGCGTTAGCCCAGTGAAGCTGATTCCAGACTTCCGGCCTCCATAACTATAAGAGAATTTGTGTTGTTTTAAACCACCAAGTTTCTGCTCATTTGTTACAGCTGCCATTGAAAACTAACAGAGTTGGACATTTCATGGAAGCATTTTGTGTATGACCCAAAATCCTCTACATAATTAAAAGAATTACCCCTTGAAGAAAGCTAAAGTTAGATTTTGGTATGCTGAATTGAGAAACAGAATATTGTCGTATCGCTTTGAACTGATATGTTTTCTTTATCTCTGACTGAGGGACCCTGGGAATAGTGAAACCCCATTAACAATAAGCATAACTAACACCTAAATCTTGGTTTCTAAACACCATCCTCTATTTAAAAATCAAAGCCTATTAGAGAAATGTCTGATTCTGGGGCTGAAGTTGGAATGTGCAAGAGGAGTCTGGAACAACATTTTATGTGAGAAGATAATAAAGTACTCAATGAATGAAAGAGACATCAAAATGACACTGAAGCCAATATGAAGGAACCTCCGCTTAATATAGTACTCTCCAGTTCCATCCATGCTGTCGCAAAGGGTAGGAGCTCCTTCTTTCCTTCTGCTGCATAGTGTTCCATTGTGTAAATGTACCATGGTTTTTTGATCCACTCATTTACTCATGGGGACTTAGGTTGCTTCCAGTTCTTGGCTATTGTAAATTGTGCTCCTATGAACATCGGGGTGCATAGGTTCTTTTGAACTGGTGTTTCAGGATTCTTAGGGTATAATCCCAGTGGTAAAAGACAAATACCATATGATCTTACCTATTAGTGGAACCTAATCAACCAAATAATCAATCAAGCAAAATATAACCAGAGACATTGAAATAAAGAACAAACTGACAATAACCAGAAGGGAGGAGGAGGGAGATAATGGGGAAAAGAAGAGGAAGGTCATCAAAGAATATGTATAAAGGACCCATGGACAAAACCAAAGGAGGATAGGGGTGAAGGTGGGATGTGGTGGTGGGTGGGGCGGGGGGAGGGTGGTGGGAGGAAAGTGGAGACAACTGTGCTTGAACAACAATAAAAAAATAAAAGAAAAAAATAAATAAATCCCAACTTGACCACTGATAAGCCAAGTAATATTGAGCAAGTGAAAAAAAAAAAGTTTGAATAAATTAATTTAAAAAGCCACGGCAGGGGGAGTCCTGAGCAGCCAGCACCACCTGTGGAAAGTGAACGTGTGGTTGGTTCCCCTTGATCAGAGACCCAAATTCAGTTTCCTCCTCACATTTGAGGAGACCTAGTTGCACTGATTACAGGCACTTGAGGCACTGCTCTTGGAGTTCCTTTAGCAAGGAATGTCTTCTGTTCCCACAGTCTTCTTACCCATTTTGTTGTTGTTGTTCTTGTTGTTGTTTTTAAATAAATATTTTATTGTTTTTCCATTATAGTTGCCTCCATTTGTCCCTCCTTTTGCCCTCCTCCACCCATCCCACCCCCCGCTCCCACAGACAACCCCCACCCTGTTGTCCAAGTCCACGGGTCATTCACACACATTCCTAGCCTAGCCCCTTCTCTTTCTTTCCACCCTTATCCACTTCCCTCCTCCCCTCTGGTCCCTGTCAGTCTATTCCGTGTTTCCATGCCTCTGGTTCTATTTTCCTCTCTTGTTTGTTTTGTTCATTAGGTTCGTGTTATGGGTGAGATCCTATGGCATTTGTCTTTCGCCACCTGGCTTATTTCACTTAGCATAATGCTCTCCAGGTCCATCCATGCTGTCCAGAAAGTTAGGAGTTCCTTCTTTCTTTCAACTGCATAGTATTCCATTGTGTAAATGTACCACAGTTCTTACCCATTATTTAAAGCCCATTGCCGGTGTTCCTTCCCTGGCACAGGGGAACATTAACTAAATTCAATAGGACTGGGCTTTAGTCCAGTCTCTTACTCTGCTTGTTATGTAATCTTGGACAAGTTACTCATCCCAGTGTCACTTTGTTTCTTCAAGCTCAATACTGAACTGCAAGGAACAATAAAAACTGACACCTAATAAATTCTATGTCCATGTTTTCTTGACCAACACAGTATTTTATTTTTTAAACGTTTTAAATTATTTGCCAACATTTTAACATTGAGTAGACTGCTTTGAGTACAATCTCAAAAAATATAAAGAAACCATTTTTCAAAATCTATAGCAGTTATAAGATAATTTTATTATTAAGTTTATTATAGGTTTATCATTTTATATTTGCTTTTACAATATGTTGCTAGTCACAGCCATGACTGGAGAGTAACTGAGCAGGAATACAAAATTTTAGGTTCCTGTGGGAAAATACAAAGTGTTTAAAATGCATTTTCCAGCAATGAATCGAAAAAAGTGAGTATTACCCTGTAATTGTTATCATTGTATAAATTCACATGTCCACTAAACTAGACTGAACTTTTTGGTATAGTTTTTATTTCAGAGTGTATAAGTTTTGCTGATATAATAAAATTTAGATTGTGGCTAAGGTTGTTGCTATTTAAAAAAAATAAGTTTGGTAGCTGTGGAATATAAATAGTTGAAATTTGTATTACGGCCAACCAAATTTGGTTCTGTTTTCTTAACTGCTTGTCTTTTACATTAGAAAATAAAGAAAGAAAAAGCCAAAAATCTTAGGAATGCCTACCAAATATCTGAAGTTAGTTTTCAAACACCATTCAAACAAATTAGGGAAAAAGGAAATAAAAGATACCTAGAAAACTCTACAAGGGAATTTTACTTTAAAATTCATTGCACTGTTTAAATGTGTATGTAAGTGTGCCTGTGTGTTCAATACCATAAACTAGAGGTGCATGAGACCTTAAAGTAAATAAGTTGCAAACATATGATTAATGTAATGTGTTTTTAGGCTTTGAATAAGCTGCCTTCTTGAAATTACAGAACAAATTTAAATAATGTTATCCTTCTAAACTAGAATTAAGTATGTTTTTATTTATTTAAATGAGTATTAGTTATCTGGATAATTAACACTCTGAAAAAAAACATAACATTTGTAGCAATGCAAGTGAATCTGGATAGTCCACTAAAATCCTTTCAGGGGAAAAGCAAACAAGCAGAAACATATAAACATACTGTATTTTGCAGTATATAATGCACAGCCATGTTTCTGGCCCAAAATTTCAGGAAAAAAAATCTTTCATTTTAATTTTTTAATTCAATTACTTATTTATTTGTATTTTGAAACAAAATCGATTATCGTATTCCAGGGTATTATTTTGCATATGGATATCATTATTGCTTTCTAGAGTTACACTTTTAAATGTATAAGCATAAGTAAAAGAATTAAAAACATTTATATAGATACAGAATTAGTACTCCCCACTTATAACGTGCATCCTTATCTTTCCTTCAAAAAATTGGGCAAAAATATGCACATTATACACAGCAAAATATGGTGTGTGTGTATGTGTTTATAAAATACAAAATAAACTACAACCTGCACGACTTTCTTTCTTTTTCTTTCTTTCTTTCTTTTTTTTTTTTTTTTTGAGAGCACCTTTACTAAAGCTGGGGACAGTGAGACAAGGAGAGGCCAGGATCGAAGGCGCAGCAGGAGAGAGCCTAGGCGGGGCTGCTAGCTCTCTACAAAAGTTACGAGAGAGAAGTGAGCCAAGGCGGGGCTGCCGTCAGCTCACAGGAAAGTCAGAGACAAGGGGCCTTGGGGACAGGTTCAGGGAGTTGGCCCAAGAGAACCTGCAGCTTCCCAGTGCTTTTCTGGTTGCAAGTCTTTTGGGGTCTCTTAGAATTTGGGAGATGCTTGCCTGTAGGGGAAAAAGAGGAGGAGGTAAAAGACACATGACATTTTAAAAAACTAGACCGAAAGAATAAAATTCGTTTGTCTCCAGTTCCACCCTTTCAGGAAAAAGGGTTTCCAGGTGTGATGGTTAACATTACGTGTCAAATTGACAGGGCCACGGGGTGTCCAGATATTTGGTCAAACATTATTCCAAGTTTTTCTGTGAGCGTCTTTTTGAGTGAGATTAACATTTAAGTCAGTAGTCTGAGTAAAGCAGATTGCCCTCCCAGTGTGGATTGGCTGGGCTCATCCAACCTGGTGAAGACCTGAGAACAAAAAGGATGGTTCTCCCCCAGGAAGAGACAATTCCACCTGCCTAAGGCATTTTCTTTAGAATATGTGTCTCCCAAGCCTGGTTATGCTTGGATGGACTCACAATATAAAGGTGCTCAGAATAAAGGCTGAAGAGCAAATCCTAGGTTCAAGGTGAGCTCACCGGGAGTACATGCTCCACACGACCTCTTTAAAACATGACTTCAATCAATCATCTCTTCTCTCCTTCTCCCCTAACCTTCATCTTTCCATTCCACCCCACCATATTAGCAACATCACTAAGTTTCAGAATTTTTCACGTTATACAATCCTTAGGGAACAGATGGTGAGCATAACCTAATCTCAATTCCTGATTCAAATTTGTTAGTACTGACTTTCTTACCCGTTGTGTTGAGAATTAACAAGCAAGAGTAAACCACTGATAGAAACAACTAATTAATCAAATCTGCCATGGGTAAGGGAGAAAGCAGTGACTGCGAAAGTCATGTATTCACCATCCCTGCTCCAGATTTTCACACTGATACCAGGTTAAAATATGCATGAAGAAAAATGTTGCAGGATAATTTATTCAGATAATAATTTATCTTATTCCCACTCCTATATGAGACTTTCAGAAGAAATGCAACTGTAATCTCTTCACAGTTAGCCAGACTCTTAGAAAAACAAACTGCCAGCATTGTACTCTGATTCACTTTCTTTAAAGGCTTGTTAACAGCTTTGGGTTTCAAAGGCAGAAACAGAGGTTACCTGGTGTCTAGGACCAACTCCTTTTTAAATCTTTTTGGAGATTCAGCCCTGGTTGGTGCAGCTCAGTGGATTGAGCATTAACCTACAAACTAAAGGGCCACTGGTTCAATTCCCCAGTCAGGGCACATGCCTGGGTTGTGGGCCAGGTCCCTGGTGGGGTGCGTGTGAGAGGCAACCACACACTGATGTTTCTCTCTCTCTTTCTCCCTCCCATCCCCTCTATCTAAAGATAAAAAATAAAAATAAAAAGTCTTTAAAGAAAAATCTTTTTGGAGATTCAAAATACTTGTAGTTACTAGGTTGGATAATCTCAGTGGAGAGACGGGATAGAGATTGTGTTTGGGCTCATTTTAGAAAATGGCTCAGCCTAGAGATGAAAGAAAAGCTTCTGGGACAGCAGTGAAGGCACAGGAAGATTCTCTGGTTTTCACATCAGGTGCACAACATTCACAATCCCTTGCCCACAGTGACAGGGACTAGGGAGGATAGAAGGTTTGGGGACATCTGTGGAATCCTGGCCTCCAACTCCTGAGGCTTCACAGAGAAGACAGTTCCCAACAAAGCTTGAGTCAGTACGGAAACCCAGCATGAGGGCATCTGAGTCTTTCTGGAGCAGCACTACCTGAATAATGGCAGAGAAGCAGTTCTTTCCAGCAGCATCACTTGACAGGAAGAATATTAATGACGACCAACGCACTGAACAAGGATGGGATCTTCTCCCATTTTTCACACACTTGCATGTTTGAACAACTCTAAAGAGAGGTAAGAGTTTACTACTACCTACCCCTCGTACAAAATAAAGAAGATTTAACTAAAAGCACGAGATTCAAATCCACAATTAATTTGTAAAAAATATATATATATATAGTCCCCAAAATTGCAGAGCAAAATCATACCTAATACACAAGAATTGTAAAACAACAGAAAAATACAAGATTATACAATGCGAGTTCAAATTTTCATTACTAGAAATTCCACAAAGCTGGGAGAAAAGTGTCAGATGATCTCATGGGAAATGAGAGGGATAGAGAATAAGAATGGAAGCACTAATCATTTAAGTCATTTGTCCAAGATCACCTAGCTAGTCTGAGAGCTAAAACACTAACGCAGGTCTTCTGACTCCTGTGAGGCTAAAAAAGCCAAAGTGATTCAATATTAAGAAGCATAATTTATGTTGTCTTTGAAACTACGTAGGGGACTGGAGATTAGGTGACTGAGAATGCTCTCGGGATGCCTATGCATGACAAGGAGCGGTGAACAGGAGTCATCAGGAACAGGTGGCACAACCGCAAGACCCATGAACTGTGTGATGGATGAGGTATCGCAGCCAATTGAGAAACTGTAGATGGAATTTGGACTAAGCAGATCTGAATTCTTCTCACTTCTTTCAGAACAACCCCTAAGCTCTCGGAGCTTAGGAAATGCATCTAATGTGCCCAGGACATGGTAGGTAATAGATCAACTTGAGTAGAAGTGCAGTGAGCGTGATTCAAAAACTTGGAAAATAATCTTCTATAACAGATCAAAATATCACAGCAAGTTCCTTCCGAGTGATTCAGGGAAAGAATTATCTATTGGTGCAGGTTTTTCACAGCTTTGACTTGTGGTTTGTTTTGAAAGCAGGTGCCTTTTAAACTTTTACTTATATTTTTAATGTTTATATGTCCATACTTTATATGTATTACAGTATTTGTCAAATTTCTGTTAATTTCCAAATGTCTATGAGATCCTACCAATTTCAATTTTGTCATGCCCATTAAAATTCAGGAACATAATCCTGAAACTTGGCAGAAAATTAACATGTACAAATTTCATTGTTCTCTCAGTCTTTTGTTAGACTCGCTTTAGCTACTTCTGCTCTATATCTTTGCTTTTAAAAAAAGAAAAGGAAAAGAGTACTTTGAATATAGTTTTCTTCTTTACCTAACCCATCCCAATTGTTAATTAAACTGTTCGCAAAACCTCTTAACTGAGGGAATTTTTATAAAATTTTCAAATATTTAGCAACTATTCAGTGTGCTTTACATATATAATATACTCAATTTATTTTTATCAATTATGAAATGTATATATCACAAAACTAGATTAAATATGGATATACATACACTCCTATTTCATGTGCTTTATAACCACTAGTTGCCATAATTCATTTAACAACTTATTACATAAAAATACTACAACATAATTGAAAAACCAGGAGCTTTCCATTCAAATTACTTTATTTTATTTGACTAGGTTTATTCACAATACATAACAGAGATTAGAATGTGACTAAACTGTCATCTTGTTAATGGCTCTCTGAGCAAGTTCTAAATATGTCATTATTATTTAAATAATGAGTAATTGTGGGGGTGATTTCAATATGGAATAACCTGCTCTTGGCTTTTATTTCTTGAGAGGTGTAATATCACTTCAATTGCTTTCAATCAGATGTGACATCTTCTGTAACTTGATAGATGTAGTATTGACATACATGCTCTCGATGTGACAAATCATCTCTTCTATCTTTGATTAAAATGAATCATCACATTGCATCAGCTAGCAGCTTACCACTCTTTCACCACAACACTCCAGTTTTAAAAAGTGTGTTCCAAGAATACATTTGTGTGTCTATATATGCAACCCAACTTCCTTTATCCTGATATACAAAGGCATGTAAACTCCTGCTCCCCTGCAATGGAAACCTGTTGTTTTACTGCCTGACTTCCGTTCCACTTCTGGCCACAGCACCCCAATTTTCCTCTGGAGAATCTTCCCTAACCAGTTTTCAGTCCTTGTGATATAAGTGGGACTGATCTTATCAGTTCCTCAACCTCCCCATCCTTAGCAATCGGCATATGAATAATTTGGCTGATGAGTTTAGGCCATGACCCATCCATAGTGGATGGTTCAAAGTCAGGGGCACGACCCAGTCAGGTGAACCAGAATCATCCCTTAAAAGCTGTTGGGGGAAAAAAAAAAGTAAAAGTTCATGTCAGACTAAGAGTAATACCTACATTTCGATGATGGTTTTTGATTCTTTGGATTTAACTATGACGAAATCTAAAGATCACGCTTAAACCCTTCAATTATATAAGCCATTCAATTCTCTTCCTTTAAAAAAGAAATGGATTGAGATGCATTTTCATTCATTTACAACCAGAAGACCTCTGATTAACACGCCCATGACCCGATTTTATTTTTTTCATTTAGACACTGTGTTATTTGAGATAGGACAAACTCTGGTGAAATAACAAAATTTCCCATCCTAGTTACTTAACACAACAAAGATTTCATTTCGTTCACATGACAACTCAGTACTAGTCGGGCTGCCTTTTCACAGCATAAGAGTGTTCTGTCAGCACGTAGGTTCCGAGGCCCTGCCAGTCTAGGAGGGAGAGACGGAGAAGGCACCCTGGCCCCTCAGCAGCTTGCGGTGCATAACAGGACACAGGTCACTACTGCCCACCGCCCATTGTCCAGTCTGATTCCTTGGCATCAAGCTAACTAAGGAAGGCAGGAAATACGTAGCGGAACAGCCACACTCACTCAGCAGTAACTACGTGCATCAGTTAGGATTCTCCGGGAGAAAAAAAAAAAAAGGGATGTGTGCGGCAGTGGGGATGGGGCAGGGGTAGAGATTTATTTCAAGAAACTGGCTCATGTGATTGTGGGGAGCTGGTACATCTGCAACCTACACTCCAGAGGGCTGGGAGCTAAGGCAGACGTTCATATTATGGTCTTAAGGGAGAAATTCTTCTTCAGAAAACCTCAGGTTTTGCTCTTAAAACCTTTAATTAATTGGATTAGGCCCACCCACATTACTTAAAGTAAACTGATTGTAGATGTTAGCCATGTCTACAAAGTATTTTCCCAGCAACATCTAGATTAGTGTTTGATTAAATAACCATATACTATAACATTGACAGGATAACACATAACATTAACTATCACAATACCTCTGCCAAAGAGCAAATGACCTTATTTCTTATTTTCTTCTCATAATATTGCTCTGGAAATAAGCATGTCTGCTATAATAATAAACACGTCTTATTATTCAATATATTCTATACATCCCTTATGCCATGAGACTAAGTGTTTTAACAATATAAAAATATTTCTCTGGTCATCAGGATGCTAATTGATTTCTTAATTCTTAGCTAAATTCTTCTGTTATATTTTTAACTGCTTCTGTTTCTGTATTCCTTCATTCATTCAATTCATATTCGGGTACCTACTCTAAACTAGGTACACCAAAGGTCACCTTTTCAGCTCAGATATCTACATCTGCATATTGAGGGGGAATAAATAACTGTGGTAAGCATTTAATGCTCTGTAACAAATCATCCCAAAACTTGGAAGCTCAAAGCAAGAAAGGCTACCTTTCATTGTTTCTGGTGGGTCAGGAATTTTGGAGCCGTTCCACTAGATAGTCCTATCTCAAGGTCTCTCATGAGAGCACAGTCAGATGTTGACTGGTGCTGCGGTAATTGGAAGGCTGGACTAGCACAGCAGGTACCACTCAATTATCTGCTGCCTTTGTGCTAGCTCTTGCAGGAGACCTCATTTGTTTCCTATGTGGGCCTCCTCACAGGGCTGCCAGTGGGTGCTTACCATTGGCTTCCCCCAGAATGACAGCTCCAGAAGACCAAACAGAAGCTTCAATATCTTTTATGACTCAGGCCTAGAAATCACACACTGTCACTTCCACTGGATTCTATTGGTCACACGGATCAGCCCTGTGGTCTGTATGACTAGAGACCACATAAGAACATGGATTCTAGGAGGTGGGGTCATGGGGGACTATCTTGGAGGCTAACTACCACAATAACACATGCCAGTTCTTTGCTTGAAGTACCTTTTGTTTCCAGATCCAGCCGGCCCACCCTATGGAATACTGTATATGGCTCCGCTATCCATACATTCAGGTCTGGCTAGGTCATGAACTGAGATTTCAGTTAAATTTAGCTTGGATCTAAAACCCCTGCCTCATGTGAGAGAATAACAAATGGAAAAGACACTCTTTTCCTCACTAGAGTGTCAGCCCAAAATTCTTTGAAAACATTCAGCTGGAGGCTGTGGATACCAGAGGAAAGCACACAGACACCAGTCATCCACCTCCGCACCAAAATCACTATTTTAGGATGCGCCTCCTCTTATATAAGTAGAAGTGTCCTATCCTTGGTCACAGAAGCAAGACGGGTAATAATTATTATTTGGGCATTACACTTACAAGGAAATAAAAAACTATGTGTTATTGTCTTATTTCTATACCTTAGTGTCCCTGAAATTTCTGTCATATTACAATTAAAATATCCAGATCATTCAGTCTCAAATAAGATATAAATATTAATAGAACAATATTTTATGTATTTTGTTACAATGGGTACAAAATTGCAATGTGACAATGAAGTTCACAGGGTGCTATTGGGAAGGCTCTAATAGCATGGACAAACGTGGTAATTGCCTTCATGGGCACAATCAGTTTTAGGCTGGGTAAAGTAAGCAGTTTAGTTCCAGTTCTTATATTAATTAGTTGTGACAATAAACTAGTTTTATATGAATATGTTTCACAAAACATTAGATAGAAAAAATGCTTTGAATTAAAAAAACATATAAATTCAAGGGTCATTCTCTGTTTTCTCTTTCCACGTATACAAGACTTCTAAGTCCACTTACATTTAGACTTCAACCAATGGGTTTATAATCTATTCAAGTTCAATATTAAACTAGATAATTCAGCTAATAATGCTGCAGAGACTTATTCAAAGAGATGTTCAGAATAAACTACTTACAAAAATCTTAGTTAATTCACCAAAGAAATACTTCAATTTTTTAAATTAAATAATAAATGTGTTATTACTTAAAGGAAAACTTGATAGCACCGTAAATACTTTAATAATCCAATTAATAGAATATTATAATGAATTTTTTTTAGCCCTGGTTGGTGCGGCTCAGTGGATTGAGCGTTGGCCTGAAAACCAAAGGGTCACCAGTTCAATTCCCAGTCAGGGCACATGCCTGGGTTGTGGGCCAAGTCCCCAGTAAGGGGGTGTGAAAGAGGCAACCACACATTGATGTTTCTCTCCTCTTCTCCCTCCCTTCTCCTCTGCCTACAAATAAATAAATGAAATCTTTTTTAAAAAGAAAGAAAATTATAATGAAATTTTTTAATTGTTTTCAACATCGAAGTGTACCACCAGACTCATTATTATTGCCTTTACTTTCAAAGGTATTAATATCAATGGAATAATTAAAGACAATCAAAATGGAACTCATTTATAGCCAATTCTCCTTTTCCCAACACTTTATACTGCAGGTTTATGTTGCCTTTGGGCTGAAACTAGAAAAAAAATTTTCATGGCCAAAAAAATGAGCATTTTTTTAGGGGTTTTTTTTTTTTCAGAATAAACAGAAACAGAACAGACAGTACTATATCAAGTGGTTAATTGTTTTAGCATTATAAACCCAACCTCCTGAAGACAATAATGAAATCATACCCTACCAACCTAAACTGCCAAGCCAAATAAATTTCCATTTATTTCAAATGTCCAAAACAAAGGTGCCAGTGCTTCAGTTAAAAGCTAACACACAGCATAATTGTTATCAATATAACCATAATAATTAACCTCATCAACTCTAATTAAAACTTAATGATCAAATCTCTGGGATTTTCTTCAGAGTTCATACCAGGCAAGAATTCCACCGGACATGAAATCATCCCAAGGAAGCCTAGAGTACACTGTTAGTGCTATGCTATGTTAAGCTACACTAGACTGTGTTCACTTGACTATTTAAAAAAAAAGAGAATGTAAAACATATCCTCAAGTTTCATAATATTTGTTGAGAATGATACAGAAGAAAAACTTTAATGGTGAATATTAGTTATCTATTGACATGTAACAAATAGCCCCAAATACGGCTTAACTGGGCCCTCCCACTCTCAGTCCCTCCACAAGGATCACTATGGAAGGCTACCATCAAGCTGTCAGCTGGGTCTGCAGTCATTTTATAACATGACTCATAGTAGAACTACTTCTAAGCTCATTCCAGTGGCTGTTAGGAGGATTCAGTTCCTCTCTAACTGTTGAATAAAGGGCCTCAGTTTCTCCCCAAGTCCTGGCCAGATGCCACCCTCAGTTCTTCACCATGTAGGTGTCTCCAGAGGGTAGCTTACAGCTTGGCAGTTGCTTCCTCAGAGCAAGTAAATAAGAAGAGCCAGAGGGACATCTGCAGCTAAGACATAAACTGCAGATGTTTACAACAAATCTCAAAGTGACATCTCACCTATTCTGCATGTTATATTCATTAGAAGAAAGCCACTAAATTCAGAAAGCCACACAAAAGATGAGGGAATTATACAAAGGGCAAATAGCAGGAAGTGGGGGTAATTAAGAGATATTTCAGGAACTGTCCAACATATGGTGCTGCTAAACTATAGGTGTCGTCTGACTTGAATAGTGTCCCTCCAGTATTCATATCCTTCCCAGCACCTCAAAATATAACCTAATTTGGAAACAAAGTTGTTTCAGATATAATATGTAATTAATTAAGTTAAATTTATGCCGTACAGCATACAGCAGCCCCTTAATCCATATGACCAGTGTCCTTATAAGAAAAGACACACAGGGAGAGTGTCATGCGACAACAGAGGCAGAGACTGGAGTGTTGCATCAACAAGGCAAGGGATGCCAAGGGTTTCCGGCGATCACCAGAATCTGGGAAGAGGCAAAGAAAGATCCTATCCTAGAGCCTTCGGGAAGAGTATGGCCCTGCTGACAACTTTCTTTCAGATTCCTAGCCTCCAAAACTTTGAAGGAATAAATTCCTATTATCTGAAGCTACCAAATTTATCTCACTTTGTTACGGCGGTACTAGGAAACTAATATTTTTTATATAGGTGCTAATTTAAAGAATATATGAGATCTGCCCAAAAAGTATCCAGCCATGTAATATGAAAAATAGAGACATTTATTGAAGAAGGTAGAAGACACAAGAAACACTGTGTATAGGACAATGACATTTCAGTCCCCTTCAAAGTAGGCACCATGGGGCCTCACACAGTTCTCGCCCCCACCACCATCAGCTGTCCTGTCATGTTTTCCTGAATCTCATCAATGGTCTGAAATCACTTCCCTTTCAAAGGTGATTTTAATTTTGGGAAAAGCCAAAAGTTGGAGGGCGCCATATCTGGGCTGTACGGGGGGCTGAGTCACCTGGGTGATTTGATGTTTCACAAAAAATCTCTGCATAGAATAGGATGCATGAGTGGGTACGTTGTCATGATGAAGCTGTCAGTCACTAGTTGCCCATAACTGTGGCCTTCTGAATCATCAAAATAGTTTCCACGGAGGAATGTTCAAGCTTAATGCAAAATCTGATGCAGATTCATTGCTCTACTCGCTCAGTCATTTTGAATGCTATGGCCACCCAATACACACACTCACCCAATGGCATCTACTGCTCCCACTGACTAGTACAATGAAGTCTTCATTGTTCACTCATGCATGTTCCAGTCCACTCTCCTTGGCTGCCAGGTTACATCAATGTTGTGCAAACCATTCTAGTTATATTAACAATGGTTGGACCTTTTCCAGGCCTCATACATCATTCCAATAACAGAACTTTTTCTTCCAAAGAAAATATTTTTTTCAAGCTTGTCTGGGTAGTATATAGAGCCCTCTTTAATGAAGAAAACATCTCATGTACTACCAGTGTTAAGATATTTTCATTATTAATTGTATTAGTTTCATATGATAGATGATCTCACTTTACTAAACATAAATGACAACTGTTGGAGTTAATAGATTATTTGCAAGTTTTACCCTTCATTTATTTGGGGTAATGGTGAAATTACCCCATGGTGAAATGGTGAAAAAACGAGATTTTTACATTATGATTTTTTTGCAGTGTTAATATGATATTATCACATGCCATAAGAACACCCAATTCTCCAATCACTTTTCTCAATTTAAAATATCCTGAAAATGTAATTCATACAGCACATCATGGTATCTATCATTTGGCCTTTACTAGGGAAAATGTAGCTCATAAACATAAATACACAGTTCACATTAATCATGGGGCCATTCTTAGTTAAAAATATTCAACCAGGTGATCCAGAATATACTTATTTTTGCCCATATAATAATTGTAGATTATTTTATAAGCAAAACTGCAAAATATTAACATTATCATTAACTAATATTTAAAACTACCCCCAAAGACACTCAGATCTGAACCTCTTCTTCTCCTGAAAATAGTAGAATAAAAACAAATAAAAGTGATACTAAAAGGATAACTTGAATAATATTAATTTAAGTTTAACTTTTCTAGTGTAAATAATTTGATACATTTATTTTATTTATACTTACTAGTTAAAACAGGCATAACCCTCCTTCATCTCCAGCTTGGGATGCATTCTCTCCCTAAATCATGAGTGATTAGACACCCCCCCAGATCTATCAGTTTTCAGTCATTTCCTGGAGTTTTACCAGGGTCCCAAGAATATCCTCATGTGGTATTTAGGCGGGACGTTACACTGACACCCATGCTGTGAGATACCCTGACCCGGGCATCAGCCAGGTGGGTCCAGTCTCCACTCCTGGATACTCCAGAGTCAATGCTCAGATCTTAGAACGCTTATACTTCTTTACCCCATTTTAGAAGGATAGTCAGGGAGGGGGCAGATAGGAAAGAAACGAATGTCCTTCACCTTTCAACCTTCACAATGAAGGTTAGGCTATCACCCAAGGACAGATAATGGACTTCTTGATAAAGCATAAAAAATAAAAACAAAAACCATCAGTAAAGCTTCTTTGATGAGACCTTTTCTCTACCATATTAAAAGTCTAGCAACACATCCCAAAGATGAGAGCAAAACAATCCTATGTTATGATAATGCAGTTTTTAAAGAACCATTGTCCAAATATATACTTACTTGGAGAATTGCAAGAAAAACTTGAACTACAATACTTAAATATAGTCATAATTCTTCATTGCCAACAACAGGAAACACTACGAATCTTCACTTCTAGGTATTTACCCAAGAGAAATAAAAATATGTCCATGAAAAACTTACACAGGGCTTCCTTCCAGTTTCTAGCCTAGCATGGAAAGAGCTTGGAAATATCACTCCATGATAACAAGTGAAAGTCTGAACTGAAAATCGACAACTCTTCTTAGATCCTTCAAAAAATTGAAGTCATGGAGCAGGCTTTGTTAAAAAGAACAGAATGTTCTGGTGTGTCTCAAAATGGTTTGAAATGGGAATTTTCTCCACTCTTCACTGTGAGAACCTGGCAGAGCTTCTAGAGGTTAATCTCACAAAAGTATGGACGTACCCCCATCTCAAGACTGGGCTCCCCTGGAGGTCCTGACTCAGACTTGTCCACACTGAGCCTGTAGCATTTCCGCAACTACAGCTCTGGTTTTCTCACTCCAATACTGGTTCCCACCGAGGTTTCCGTTCATGGGTTTCTGCTCCAGTAAGTTGTGATTCTGTGTAATCTGCCTGCCTGTCTCCTCCATTTTGTGGAACACATGCACTAAGTCCTTTGTGTGTATTGTTTTCATTTAATCTTTACAGCAATTCTTCCATTCCATTATTTTCTTCATATTACAATGATGACATTGAAGCTTAACAAGGCTGAACAGTAACTAAAGTGTGAAGCAAAACCAGGCCTTGATCCTGGGCTCGCCCAACTCCAAAGCCTGTGCTTTGAACCACCATAATGTATGGCCTTTTCCAACCTATTTCCTATCACAGGATTTGGAACCTTCTAGGTTAGATATCTCATGTTGGCGGTAGGGGAGAAAGGGGAGATAAGACATGGGGCAGCAGCTTATTAAGGCAAGTGTTACTTGTAATCTTAGATTTTTACTGCTTCAATATGTCACCTGACTCAATATCTTTATGAATAAAATGAAGGAATATAAAAAGACTGGATATAGATTTTCCCTTAGATTGGAACATACTAATGGACTTGAAGGAATCAATGAACACCCAAATTCAGACCATGGTATATATGTGTACACACTAGAACATATGCATTTTTCTGGGAAGAAGATCTATGACTTCAGATTCTCAAGCAGATTATAATCTAAAAAGTTTAAGATGATCTCAAAGATCCCATTCAACTCCAACAGTATGAGTCTCTTTCATTTTGAGTCATAGTTTTTCTTTACCTTAATTTCCCTCCATTATAGAGAAAACTTATTTTCCTTCTAAAATCTATAATAATTGAGGGGAAAAGAACAAAAATAATTTTACATTTTGAAACATCATGATTGAAAAGTTTCTCTGGTGCATGTTTGTAGTTTGTGTAACAATTGCATCTGCATCTTTGAACAAATGCATGGGATGGGTAAACACATGGTCATTTCCTCATTGATATTACCTAAACTGGTAGACTAACATTTACTCACTTTGTACAGTTAGAGAAGTTCTGGACAACAGCAAATGAGCATAACTCAACCATTCTCATTTTCAAATATATAGTCATTGTGCCAACATGCTGAAGCTAGAAAATCTGGATTGTTTAAAAGTGATTTTATAAAACTTTTACAGACTAAGGTAAAAAATAGAATTTTTTACCTGAAATAAGGCTTCTTATTTTCTGAGAAGAAATGTTTTATTAAGGATTTTTGAGTCGGGCAGCTATGATAGGAATCCTCATTTTCAGAGAAACCCTGAAAGGAGTGAGTAACCCAAAGCTAGATACATAAGGGATGGATTTGTGAAACACAAGCCTTCTCTGGTGATTTTCAGAAATACCTGAGAAGGATGTTATATTTTATTAGTTATACGTATGGGATATGACTGTGTTCATTGAGTCTTAAAAGTCTTTGCTGTAGGACAGAAATGTAAGAACAAACAAGTAGTGATGTGCTGGTAAATGTTTAACAACTGTGTTTCCAAGAAAAATGAAAAGCCCTGAATTTTAGTGTTTGCTGATTTCTTCAAGACTTTTTGAGACAGTAAGAGTGAAAACCAAAAAAAAAAAAAAAAAAAGCAGCTACTCTGTGAATCAGGCAAGGAAGACAAACACATAAAGCCAGTCACAGAGTTAGCAGAACAAATTGCTTCTTCCAAGGTTATGTGGATGCAAAATGTAACAACCCCCATTATGAGTGATCACAACTTTCTTACTGATGACATGCCCTCTGCTCTTCCCAGTTGGATGCCCAGTTGCTAAACCTTCCAATGCTCATGGCAGCACGAGATCCCTGATTAATCCCCACTTCTAATCCTGTCAGCAACCAACCCATAATTGATCTCCTTTCCCCGGGCTCTCCTCAGAATCCTCCAGAAACAATGCCACACTTACAGGCTAGTTCTCTCCCCACCTCTATTCAGGGTGACACTGCACAGTTTCTCCAAGTGTGCTCCCTTGCTGTACATCTGTCAACAAATCATATTTTGTCAGACTGGAAGTCTAACATTTTTATGGTGTCAATATTCCCACCAAGGTTAATTTTAAACTACCAATGTGACATCCCTGAACACAGATTGAGGAAGAAATGGCCACAGTCAGAAGTAGGTACAAGCCGGCTCCAACATATCACTGCCCAGGTTATATTCTCAGCAACCATGGCAGAGACTCTCTAATCTCTATCTTCTAGATGACAAAACTGAGGCTCAGAGAGTTTACATAAATTGTTTAAGGTCACAAAGCTGGTAGCAGAGCCACCATTTAAATCTGTGTCACTCTAATACAAAATACTACAATCTTTTAACTAATATTTTACTGTTTAATATGTTATATTATCATCTCTTATAATAATTTCATGGCTATAGATCTTTCTAAAGACTGTGAATTCCATTGCTTGTACAGATTGCATTTTATAAATTTTTTGCATGGAAGCTGTATAACTTTAGGCAAAATATTTATTGTCTTTAGGTCTCAGCTGCCTTATCTATAAACTGGAGACAAATATTAGTGCCTACCCCTTAGGGTTGGTTTTTTTGTTCTCCCTTAGTGTTATTCTATAGATTTTTGAAATTATGAATGTAAACTGTTTAATATAATGCCTAACATATAGTAAGCACTTAATAAATGTTAGCTATTAAAATTATAATGCTGTACATGTAAAGTGCTGAATGTTATGGGCATTTAACTTAATAAGGCTCTATAATTCTTATTAAAATTACTTCCAGATTTTCATATACATGGGATGGTTTTTAAAATTTTTTTGAAAATCCTGTTTTCATAATCTATTGCTGCTTTACGAGCCAAAACTTACTGGTTTAAAACCACAATAATGTACTATTTTTCACATTTCTGTGTGTTAATTGGGTGGCTCTATTCCATATATTGTCAGCTGAGGTCTTTCATACGACTACATTCAACTGGAAATTTGGCCAGGGAACTTCAGCTTTCTTCCAAGGGGCCTCTCTTTCCACATGTGGAAAAATCTCTTGCCTGGAGGGTAAGACACTGTGATACCTGTGGTCCAAGATGGAGTTTTCTAAGAAGATAGCTTAAATGTGCAAGCCCTCAACAAGCTTTGCTTGTGTTGCATTTGCTAATGTCCAGGGACCACAGCCAGTCACATGGCCAAGTCCGGAGTCTTTGTGGAAGAAGTTACACAGTTTGTATTGAGGAGCATGTGGGGGCCACCACCAATGCACCAGTCTGCCACAGATTCCTATGTATTTTCTTTCTTTTTCTTATTTTTATTTTTTATTGTATTTTTCCCATTACCATTTAGTCCCTTTATATCCCATTCCCTAGCAATCAACACACTGTTGTCCATGTCCATGAGCCCTTTTCCCTTTTTTGCTAAATACCCCCACTCCCTTACCTCCCCCCACCGATTGCTGTCATCCTGCTCTCCATCTATGAGTCTGTCCTCATTTTCCTTGTTAGTTCAGTTTGTTCATTAGATTCCACATGTGAGTGAAATCATATGATATTTATCTCACTTTGATTGCCTTACTTCACTTAGTATAATGTTCTCCAGGTCCATCCATACTGCCACAAAGGATAAAATTTTCTTCTTTTTCACAGCTGGGTAGTATTCCATTGTCTTAATACCCCATAGTTGTTTTACCCACTCATCTACTGACAGACTCTTGGGCTGCTTCATATCTTGGTGATTATAAATAACTCTGCCATGAACATAGGGGTGCTTATGTTCTTCCAAATTAGTGTTTTGGGTTCCTTCAGATGTATCCGCAGAAGTGGGATCACTGGGTCAAAAAACAGATCCATTTTTAATTTTTTGAGGTATCATTGTTTTCCATAATGGTTGCACCAATCTGCATTCCTACCAACAGTACAAAAGGGTTCCCTTCTCTCCACATCCTCACCAGCAATTGTTGTTGTTGATTTATTGATGATAGCCATTCTGACAATTGTGCGATGATATCTCATTGTGGTTTTAATTTGCATTTCTCTGATGATTAGTGACTTTGAGCATCTTTTCATATGTCTATTGGTCATCTGTATATCCTCTTTGGAGAAGTGTCTATTCAGGTCCTTTGTCCATTTTTTAATTGGGTTGTTTATTTTTTGGTGTTGAGTTTTGTAAGTACTTTATAAATTTTGGATATTAACCCCTTATCAGATATATCAGGGAGTATGTTCTCCCATTCTGTGGGTTGCCTTTCTATTTTGTTGATGATTTCTTTTGCTGTGCAAAAACATTTTAGTTTGATGTAGTCCCATTTGTTTATTTTTTCTTTTGCTTCCCTGGCCTGAGGAGATATATCTGACAAAATATTGCTGTGAGCAATGTCCAAGATTTTGCTACCTATGTTTTCTTCTATGATTTTTATGGTTTCAGGTCTAACATGTAAGTCTTCGATCCATTTTGAATTTATTCTTGTGTGTGGTGTAAGAAGGTGGTCTGCTTTCATTTTTCTACACTTTTCTGTCCAATTTTCCCAATACCATTTACTGAATAAACTATCTTTAGCCCATTGTATGTGCTCACTTCCTTATATTTATGGTCAATATAAATTGACCATAAAGGTGTGGATTTATTTCTATTCTGTTCCATTGATCTATGTGTCTGTATGCCAGTACCAGGCTATTTTGATTACTATGACCTTATAGTATAGTTTCATGTTAGGTAATATGATTCTTCCAACTTTGTCCTTCTTTCTCAGGATCACTGTTGCTATGCAAGGCCTTTTGTGGTTCCAAATAAATTTTCGAAATATTTGTTCTAGTTCTGTGAAATATGTCATTGAAATCTTGATAGGAATGGTGTTCACTCTACAGATTGCTTTGGGTAGTATGGACATTTTAATGATATTAATTCTTCCTATCCATGAACATGGTATGTGCTTCTGCTTCTTTCTATCTTCTTCAATTTCTTTCTTCAGTATCTTATAATTTTCCAAGTACATGTCTTTTACATCCTTGGTTAGCTTTATCCCTAGGTATTTTACTCTTTTTGAAGTAATTGTGAATGGGGTTGTTTTCTCAATTTCCTTTTCTGTTAGTTTATTACTGACATATATAAATGTAACTGATTTCTGGATATTAATTTTGTATCCTGCTACTTCGCTGAATTCATTTATTAATTCTAGTAGTTTTTTGATGGAATCTTTGGGGTTTTCTATGTATGGTATCATGTTAACTGCAAATAAAGGTAGTTTTACTTCTTCCTTTCCAATCTGGATACTTTTTATTTCTTCTTCTTGTCTGATTGCAGTGGCTAGAACTTCCAGTACAGTGTTGAATAAGAGGTGAAAGGGGACATCCCCATCTTCTTCCCAGTCTTAAGGGGAATGCTTATAGTTTTTGTACATTGAGTATGATGCTGGCAGTGAGTATGTCATATATAGACTTTATTATGTTTAGATATGTTCCCTCTAATCCCACTTTGCTGAAAGGTTTTATCATAATTTGGTGCTGGATTTTATCAAATGCTTTTTCTGCATCTATTGATATGATCATGTGATTTTTATCCTTCATTTTTGTTTCTATGATGAATCACATTTATTGATTTGTGAATGTTATACCAAACTTGCATTACTGGAATAAATCCCACTTGATTGTGGTGTATGATATTTTTGATGCATTGCTATATTTGGTTTGCTAATATTTTGCTGAGGATTTTAGCTTCTATATTCATCAGGGATATTGGCCTATAATTTTCTTTCTTTGTAGTGTCATTATCTAGTTTTGGAATTAGGATAATGCTGGACTCATAAAATGAGTTTGGGAGCCTTCCTGCCTCCTGATATTTATGAAATAGTTTGTGAAGGAGAGGGGTTGGTCCTTCTTGGAATGTTTGGTAAAGTTCACCTGTGAAACCAGCTGGTCAAGGGCTTTTGTTTGTTGGGATTTTTTTGATTACTGCTTCAATTTCACTAGGTGTAATATGTCTATTCAGGTTCTCTGATTCTTCCTGATTTAGTTTTGGAAGATTGTATGTTTCTAGGAATTTATCCATTTTGTCCAGGTAATCCAGTTTGTTGGCATGTAGTTGTTCATATTATTTTCCTACAAATCTTTGTATTTCTTTGGTGTGAGTTGTTATTTCTCCTCTTTCATTTCTGATTTTATTTACTGGGTCCTTTCTCTTTTTTTCTTGATGAGTCTGGTTAAAGCTTTGTCAATATTGTTTATCTTTTCAAAGGACACTACATAATGATAAAGGGAAAAATTCGACAAGAGGATATAATCCTAGTAAACATTTACATACTGAACATAGGAACATCTAAGTATGTGAAGCAAATCTTGATGGACATAAAGGGAGAGATCAACAGAAATAGAGTCATAGTAAGTGATTCTAATATGCAACTGACTTCAATGGATAGACCTCTAGGCAGAAAAACAACAAGGAGACAGTGGCCTTAAACAACACATTATATCAAATGGATTTAATTGATATCTTCAGAGCATTTCACCCCAAAGCAGCAGAATAACAGAATATTCACTTTTATTCTTTTTTGGTTTTTTTAGATTTTAGTTATTTACTCTTACAGAGAGAAGAAAGGATGGAGAGAGAGAGAGAGAGGGAGAGAAACTTCAATGTGGGAAAGATATAGCAATCGGTTGCCTCTTGCATGCCTCCAACTGGAGACCTGGCCTGCAACCCGGACATGTGCCCTGACTGAGAACTGAACCAGCAACCTACCATTTGACAGGCTGGCACTCAATCCACTGAGCCACACCAGCCAGGGCAAAATATACATTCTTTTCAAGTGCACATGGAACATTTTCTAGGATAGACCACATGTTAGCACACAAAACAATCTTGCTAAATTTAAGAAGATTTAAATCATATCAAGCATCTTCTTTGACTACAATGCTATGAAACTAGAAATCAATCACAAGAAGAACATTGAAAAACACGCAAAGACATGGAAACTAAATAACATATTATTAAACAATGAATAGGTCAACAATGACACCAATGAAGGAATCAAAAGACATCTTGAAACAAATGAAAATAAGGACACAACAATCCAAAATCTATGAGACGGTGAGAAAGAAATCCTAAGAGGGAAAATCATAGCATTACAGGCCTATCTCAAAAACAAACAAACAAACAAAAAAAACAAACCCTCAAATAAACAATCCAAATTCATACTTAAAGGAACTTGAAAAAGAACAACAAAATCCAAGTGAGTAGAGAGGAGGAAATGATAAAGATCAGAGCATAAATAAATGAAATGGAGTCTTTAAAAAATGATACAAAAATCAATGAATCCTATGCATTTTCATGCATAAACCTCTTTCAGAATCAATGAGAAGATGCCAAATAACTGATTTTATAGTCTTTAGTCCTGTGAATAATGAAAACAGAATTGGATTTGACTAAAAGTTCCTGTCAGTCTGATTCTCTGTACCATATGTGGATGGCCTTATCATATGATGAGAATTTAGAAATAGTGGCAGTCATTTTAATAAACTAGGGAAAAGTGAATACATTATGATCCCGTAAGTACCAATTTCAGTCTACTTCTTTATGGACTGAAAAAGAAAGTGCCACAGATTATGACAATCATTCGCCTAACTACACACACATAACACCATCATCATTAGTAACCATTACATTTTTATTAACATTTTCTCCCTGAAATTTCCATTTGAAAGCCAATAGTAATTTCATTTTGAAATCAGTTCTATGAATGGCTCCAGTAAAAGTTTTGTTTCTGAACAAAATTTTTAAAATGATAAAAAAATAGCCTGTTTCAGTTTTCATTTGTCCCTTTCCTCTACCCCTCTAGGGGTGAAAAAGAAAAAGCTATATATAAAAAAAAAGATATGATTTTATGTCTATCAAAATTATAAGCAAGATTTAATTACACTGCTCTAAGATATTCATTGCAAATTTATGATTTAATGATATTTCATTTTTTATTTATGTGTAATTCACATACAGTATAAATACTTAAAGTTAATTATTTAAAACTTCACGCATTAATTCTAGTACCATGAAAATATAATAATAAATTTACATTAATAAGGGATTCTTTGAAAAATTATTTAGAATTGGGAAAAGAGAAGAAGGTCATATAACTGTAGGAGCCAGAGGCTTATGCTTTGGTGCCTCTCATTTACCCAGGGTACTTCAAAGATAAATTTCATGTAATCATAATTTTTTGTAAAATTTATAAAATGAGGGTATGTTATCTTACCTTAGGAGCTTTTTGTCTTTCTACTCTGAATTCCCCTTCATTACATGTCCCCTCATGTTGAGTGGTGTTTGAGTGGCTCTCACACTTTTATACTCTGGTAAGAAAAAGTCAAGAATACACTTAGTTTTGGTTTTGTGGGATATATTTATATGGTTTACAGCTCATCAATGTATAGCTACATTATTGCCAGTCATCTCAGTGTAGAAAAGGCTCTCAGAAATACATCTTCTGATAAATACTATATGCACACCCCCTCACTGTGGTGAAGGAAGGTATAGGTCAAGGTCCTATCTCCACATGACTATACCTTAAAGTATCTGGCATGAAGTCTGTTGGTAGTTCGGGAAATACATGATTCAAAATGTATGGACTAAATTGTCTTCGTATTCTGCAGTGTAATCAAAAATGTATACCAGGACTTCTGGTCAAGATGGTGGTATAGGTAACACGGCTGGCCTTCTCGCACAATCACATCAAAATTATAATTAAAATATAGAACAACCATCATTCAGAACTGTCAGAAATTGAGCTGAATGGAAGTCTGACAATAATGGAATTAAAGAAACCACCTCCATCCAGACTAGTAGGAGGTACGGAGATGCAGAAAGTGCTGGTTCCACATCCACGTGTGGTAGATAAAAATTCAGGAGGGATAGCTTGGGAATGAGGGGTCCCAGCCCCACACCAGCACCCCCAGCCCAGGGTTCCAGAGCCAGGAAGATAAGTCCCCATAACTTCTGGAATCAAAAACCAGTGAGGATTGAGTCAGTGGAAGAAACTTCTGGAGTTGCAAGCACTTCCCCATAAAGAACCTATATATGGACTTCCTCAGACTCACTCCTTCTGAGCTCCAGCACCAGAGTAGCAGCTCGAAAGGCACCAGTGGTATACAGGGAGGAAGTGAAATGTATGGCATAAAGGCGGGAACTGGGGGCAGCTTTCTCCCAAACAGAAAGGTAGGCAGAGGCCATTGTCCCTTTTCTGAGCCCTCCCCACATACAGCCACAGAATCAGCCATAGCTGAGACTCCATTGGCCTGGCTAACACTATTTGCCCTGCCCTGGAGATCCCCTGAGACTCTGTCCCACCCAGTTTACAGGCCCACCCAAGCTGTTAACCATAACTTTTCCATACAAATGGCTGGTCTTGGCTCAAGCTTCACAACTTCCTAAACCTTATCAAACAAGCAAGAGCCAGACTAAGTAAACCCCCAGCCTCCATACATATTGCTAAGAGGCTCCAGGCCCAGCACTAGCAGCAGCCAGTCTATATTTACAGCTTAGTTTCACCTTGGAATCTCCAAACCCAGCACAGGAAGGAGCCATCTCAGATTGCTTTATAGCTCATGCAGGGTGGCCCTGGGCAGAACACAGGTAGAGACTGGCCTTGGCCTGTACCACCTGGCAAACCCCAGAGTCTACACACCCAGTGGACAGCTACAAACCATGTTACAGCACCATCACCCTGCCTGTCTCTGCACAGCTAATCCTCCATGAGGGCTGGTGGTCAGCATGGTGGTCAGTGGTCATAGCCAGTCCTTGCAGGTGACTGGCCTGGGTAAATCCCTCCCATTGACCTGCCAATGGCAATCAAAGCTCAACTACAAGAGGAGGACATACTCAGCCTACACAAAGGGCGCACCTCAAGTATCCAGCTTAGGTAATAGGAAAGGATATGCCACTGGACCCTATAGGACACCTACTATATTAGGCCACACTACCAAGACAAAGTGTCATAGCAGCTCTACCTAATACATAGGAAAAAACACAAGGAGGCTGCCGAAATTAGGAGACAAAGAAACATGGCCCAAACAAAAGAACAGATCAAAACCCTAGAAAAAGAGCTAAACAAAATGGTGATAGGCAATCTATCAGATGCAGAGTTCAAAACACTAGTTATAAGGATGTTCAAGGAACTCAGTGAGGACCTCAGCAGCGTAAAAAAGATCCAGTCAGAAACAAAGGATACACTAATTGAAATAAAGCACAATTTATAGGGAAATAGCAAGAGAGTGGATGAAGCCATGAATCAAATCAATGACTTAAAATATAAGGAAGAAAAAAACAATCAGTCAGAACAATAAGAAAAAAAGTATCCAAAAAAATGAGGAAAGTTAAACTCTAGGACAACTTCGAGCATTTCAACATTCACATTATAGCGGTTCCAGAAGGAAAAGAGAAAAAGCAAGAAATTGGAAATGTATTTGAAAAAGTGAAAGAAAACTTCCCTAATTTGGTGAAGGAAATAAACATGCAAGTCGAGGAAGCACAGAGAGTCCCAAACAAGATGGATGCAAAGATGCCCACTCTAAGGCACATCTTAATTAAAATGCCAAAGGTTAAAGACAAAGAAAGAATCTTAAATGCAGGAAGAGAAAAGTAGTTAGTTACCTACAGGTGAGTTCTCATAAGACTGTCAGCTGATTCCTCAAAAGAAACTTTGCAGGCTAGAAGAGATTGGCAAGAAATACTCAAAGTCACGAAAAACAGAGACCTACAGCCAAGATTGCTCTACCCAGCAGAGATATCATTTAGAATCAAAGACCAGATAAAGAGCTTCCCAGACAAGAAAAAACTAAAAGAGTTCATCATCACCAAACCATTATTATATGAAATGTTATAGGGACTTACTTAAGAAAAAGAACAAAACTATGAACAATAAAATGGCAATAAATACATATCTACCAACAGAACAGAGACAGAATCATGAATAGAGAGTGTTTTGATGGTTGCCAGATTGGAGGGGATATGGGGGAACAGGTAAAGAGAAGAGGGGATTAATAACTACAAATAGGTAGTTACAGAATAGCCATGGGAATGTAAATTACAGTACAGGAAATGGAGTAGCCAAAGAACTTAAATGCATGACCAATGGTGGTGGGATTGCCTGAGGGAGTGGAGGATTCTGGGTGGAGGGGGACAAAGGGGGAAAAATTGGGACAACTATAATAGCATAGTCAATAAAATATAATTTTTAAAATGTACACCAAAAAAACTGTTGGGAGGGAATACTGTATACTTACATATCAGGCAATGAAGTAATAAAAAGTGTATATTTTCTCTGTGTATTTTGTGATATGTACAGCATTTGTCATCTTCAAACTTTGCTAAACTACTGTGATTCCTCTCCCCAACCTAAATATATATTCAGCAATTTGGAAATAGTAATTTTGTATTCTCATATAAAATGTTCCCAAACTGTATAAGCAAGCATGGATTTCCTCCCAGTGGTAACTAATCTCTGATACAGTGAAATCCTCTTCTATTTGGGGGATAGCTATGGGACCATAATAAAATCATGTTGAGTAAATTCTCTCCTTGCTTTTGGATTTCCATTTTTCTTCTCTTTACTCATGAAGACTGATTCATTCATCTATAAAATGTGACTCTAGTCTCTTACTTTCACTTTAAACTCTAACACACAGGATTATAGATGAATTTTGGCCAGAGGTAGACCATTAATCCTGACTGACTGATTGTATTAGTCTTCTCCAGAGAAACAGAACCAATAGAAAGGGGAAGGCAGAGATTTATTTTAAGGAATTGGCTCACACTGCTGTGGAGGCGGGCGAGCAGGAAATACGCAGGGTTTTGTTTTTATGCCAACCTAGGCCTGCAGGCCGGAGGCCAGGGAGGAGTCGGCGTTGCAGCCTGAGCCTGAAGGCGGGCTGCAGGCAGAATTTCCTCTTCCTCAGGGAAGTCAGTCTTTTTTCTTCAGCTGTGATGGGATGAGACCCGCCCACATTGGGGAGGGTAGTCTGCTTTACTCACAGTCTGCTGATTTACATGTTAACCTCATCAAAAATACCTTCATAGCAACAGACTGGTGTTGGATCAAATATCTGGGTATGGTGGTCTAGCCAAGGGGACACACCCAGTTAACCATCACACTGATAAACACACAGGGAAGAGGACCAGGAGCATTGTCACACTTACGTCACGATGAGAAAATATACGTGTCCTATTCCATTCATTTGCGGAAGGATGGAGCACGTGAAACTGAGTATGAAAATTAAAACAGGAGGGTCAGACTAGGCAAAGAGCATACGAGGGCTTGTCTGTAGCTACAGAGCATAGAAAGAACGCTGAGATTTGGGCCAGGTTATGAGGTGGGTTCAGTCCCTGCGACCACCTAGAAAAAAATAAACTACTTTGAATTGTATATCCTCCGATATCTTACAGGACTCCGGGAAAATAGATTTCACAACCAGGTGAACCAAACCCCCATACAGTTCTAATATCTTAGAACTCAATTTAATGTTATTAAATAAGATTTAGAGAAGATACAAGAGGAAATATTGAAACAAGAAGACTTAATAATAAACTACATTAGATGTGTTAGTGGCATATGCTACCTTTGGCCTCAAAGAGCCTATCTATTAACTTACCATCTAAAAAAGAGACAGCTGTGAGAGGCAACGGGGGTTTAAAATCAGGCACTTTTATAGTTCCCATCATATTTCAGAATAGCTGATTCTCTAAACAATGTTTCAAAGAACTGCCTGTGAAGTAACTTCTAACAAGTGCTGACAAAAGATAAACACAAAATAAGCACCCGTTTTCAATTCAAAACTTTAACATTTTGAAATGTAGCTGTGGGGTAGAAAAATCTTTGAATAAATTTTATTAGATGACATAGCATCATAACATCCAATTGCTAAGTGGCAATTACCACACCAAATTCTAATATTCTTATTAAGAGGTTTATGAGTCTTTAGTCTGGCCACAGCCATCAGGTAAGCCATGAGGGGGTGTTTACAAGTACACCCAGGAGCTATGGAGGAAGAAGCAGTCCGATGCAAATGCTCCCTTCTCAGGGTGAGCAGCTGGCAGTGCCTCCAGTTCTCTGTGTGTCCTATCCAGGCCCTACCCAGCCCCACCCAGCCCTGTGCAGGCTGGGATACAAGGCCAAGTAAGGTTATGTCATATATTGGATCTGTTTGTGCCATGGTGGCCACCAGTGCCCTGTTCCTAAGGGTGCAACCTACAGCAAGCCTGTCCATCATGGTGTTAACCAGCTACGATTTGCTCAAAGCCTTTGGTCTGTTGCCTGGGAGCGAGCTGGATGCCACTGTGAGGTTCTGAGAGTCCTGAGCTCTTCCTGGGTTGGTGAAGATTCCACGTCCAAACTCTTTGAAGTTATCCTCATTGATCTATTCCATAAAGTGATGAGATAGAATCCTGACCCCAATGGTTCACCAAGCACAGAGAGGGGCAAGGGCTGCCATCTGCAGGCAGCAAGAGTGACCTTGGAAAGAGCCACAAGCCATGCAGCTTGGAGAAGGCATAATGCTCTCCTGCTCCGTTATTGCTAATGTAAGTAATGTTTATAAAATGCTTACCTAAAAAAAAATTAAGACAGTCAAAAAAAAAAGATTTATGAGCTTTTTAGTTTATGTTTTTTCCAACAAATATCATGCTCTGTGCAATGCCACTGTGCAACGTAATATGATACACATTGCCCATCACATCTAGCCTACAAACATGTTCTCCTGTCAGTCTCTAACATGACTCCCCTCTGCACTCTAGTGAAGGTCTGTCTGCACATCTTTCTCCTACACATTCTTCACTCTCCAGCTCACATGTCCTCTTTCTTTATTCTAATCCAAATCTAATACCTCACTCAATGACCTGATCAAATCTTAATCTCATAATAAATGTGAGTGCATAGAAAAGAGGCATCAGGATGATAAGGCATTCAAAATTTGTAGCAGTGGTTTTATAAACCATCATCTTGCAAAACACTGGTTTCCTGTATGCTGATCTGAGATATTTTAACTACCAGAATCTTAATACTGAAAGTCTTGTGCCAATCTTCATATTAAACATATAATTAGTAGATAAAATTTTTGGTGCTAAAGAATTGATTTTATCCATTTAAAGTAAAACTTCAGTGTCAGCTAATACCTGTCAGATGTATTAATAAGTGAATACTAATAAAAACTGAAAAAATTATTCAGTTTATCTTCTAGGGGTATTAGCACTATATTTTAAATGACCATTCTTCTCAAATGAAAGGAATATCCCCCCATGTACATTAAGGTATCAACATTCTGATTACCCATTAGATTTTTTTAGATTAACTAGAATAATTTTCTGATATTTCTATTAGCTCAGAGTTGTGGAGGAAAAAAGGGATTAAAAGGAAAGTAACCTCACTTGAAGTCTGTATAATTTCATTAACCAGTGTCACCCCAATAAATGTGATAAAAAAAGAAAACAAAATAAAGTAACCCCACTGGGCGATCTGATCATAAATTCCTAACTGGGGAGGTCATAGTGAGTAGTCATGCCCCAGGAATATAACTTCTTAATAAAAGGTTTACCTTGGCCTTAAGCAAGTCCTGTCCATTGTTTCTGTGTATATAGGTCAACATACTTAGAAATAAACCACCCTCAAGAGAGCACATGATCTTAACTATCCTATAATCTCATCCCACATTCGTATAATCATCCTTACCTTCCCTCCTTAATCACAAAAAAATGAAACTGCAAACTGTTATATTGTGTGAAGCATTTATCTCACTCTGCTGAGATCTTGCTTCTAGGTGTATCCTGTGTTTGACTCAAATAAATTTTTATATAAATTCTCTACAGTTTGGACATTTCTTACATGGATAAAGTATACTAACAAATTGAGTTTCTTTATCCAAAGTTTTAACCCTGAGCTTTGCATCCCCACCAAAGACTTGGCACCATATGAGAACATGCAGAGTCAGCCAATCCACCATCATCTTTTTAGAAATGCAACATGTTGGGGATGATGGGACAGGATGCAGGGCGGAGTGGATAAAGGGGAGAAAAAAATGAGACAATGTAACAGCATAATCGATAAAAAATACAACACCAAAAAAAAGAAATACAAGATGTATTTTTTTTAATCCTCACCTGAGGACATGTTTATTGATTTTAGAGAGAGATGGGGGGCAGAGAGTGAGGGAGAGAAACATCAGTGAGAGAGAAACATCAATCACTTGCCTCTTGTGTGTGTCCCAGTGGGGTCTAAGCACACAATCTAGGCATGTGCCCTGACTGGGAATCAAACCCACAACATTTAGGCTTCAGGATGACACTCCAGCTAACTGAGCCACTGATCAGGGTGCAACATGTATTTTTTGTGTATCCAATTTTAAGTTCTTCAAATGCAGAGACTATGATATCAACTTCTTTTATATCCTTCACACCATTACTGGGTTATTGGAGATTCTTAATAAATATTTGTGACATTGTTTTTCCTATTATTAAATGGCACCTTCCAACCTTAGAAGATCTAGGTGTCTTCACCCCACTACCCACATGCCTGCATGTGTCTTCCCAGCACAAATCCTAACTGCAGCCTTTTGATCAGAACCAAAGAGTAATTGAGACCAATGTTTTGTTTTGTGGGTTTCCCCTGAGGGTACCCAGTTTCTCTCCTCACCCTCAACTACTTGAAAAAAATAAAAAATAAATAATAATACCTAAGCTCAGCCACCCATTTCCTGGCAACTAGATGCCTGGAAGGCCAAAGTGCGCTGGCTAAGAACAAGGGGAGCAACGTCAGCAGCCCTGACCACGGTAATTCCCTTTACAGCTACTTAAGTTGTATCAGGCATTTGCTAAGCACTTTACGTGGATCATCTTATTTATTGCTCTTAATACATCTAGGAGGTAGGTTTTGTAACTGGATGACCATTAAACCCTAAAGTGGTTCTCTCACATAAGAGAGACCTAGGGTACCTGAGGAGGCCTTGCACTTGCCATGAGGAAGAAAGAGCAGCCTTTATGACTGCAAGCCAGACAGGAGAGGGAATGCTCCAGCCAATGCCAGCAAGGACAGACAATGACACCCAGGACCACATGTCCTTCCATCTTATCTTAGCGCTACTCAGGTGAAAGGGAACACTGTGTGTACATGGGGGAAGTGACCCCTGAAAGGAATGAGATTGTTACCACCGATAGATGAATTGAGTGTTCATAACAGAAATTCATTTGAGTGAGGGGAAAATAAATGCACATTTCTTGCACATCTGAGGGTATAGACCCAGGTAATAATATCACACCCACGGCTCAGCAGGGGAGAAACCTGACTCAGGCAGGTTCAGACACGCGTTCAAGATCACACAGATATTCGGTGACGGCACCTGGATCTGAAGCCATGTCTGAATCCAGACTTCGCCCTATGTATTTTTTTATATATGTTGGATATATAAAAAATATTACCAATATAATCAGAATAGTCCGACATTCAAAAGGTAACCTATCTCAGTATAATTTCTTCCAGAACTAATGTCCTTTCTGTATAGTCCTGAGTCTCTGAGAAAAGGCATAAATGGATCTGGATCCCAGCACTATCCTATAGAAAGAAGCATCATCCAAACTATGTATATAATTTAAAACTTTCCAGCAGCCACATTTTAAAAAGTAAAAAGAAAAAGGTAAAATTAATTTTCATAATATATTGCCTTTAAAAATACCCAAAACATTATTATCTCACCATGTAATCAATATTTTAAAATATCAAATGATTTTGTATTCCTTTTCATATTAAATTTTCAAAATCGGGTGTATAATTTTTTAAATTAAGGTATAAATGACACATATTAGTTTCAGGTGTACAACATAATGATTCATCATTTGGATACATTGCCAAATGATCAAATGATTATATAACTCTACTTAACATGTCACCACACATGTTCACAAAAAATATTTTTTCTTGGGACTAGTGCTTTTAAGATCTACTCTCTTAACTGTCAGATATGCACTGCAGTCCTGACCAGTGTGGGCTCAGTTGGTTGCGCAGCGTTCTGTACACTGAAAGGCCACCAAGTTTGATTCCCGGTCGAGGCCCATGCCTGGGTTGCAGGCTCAGTCTCTGGTTGGGGCAACAGATTAACGTTTCTCTTTCACATCCATGTTTCTCCCCCTCTCTTTCTCCACCCCTTCCTCTCTCTCTAAAAATAAAAAAAACCTTTTTGAAAAATATGTAATACAGTATTATACACTGACTTGGCCTCTGGTGTGTATTTTATACTGATACCACATCTCAGTTCAGATGGCCCACGTGTACATGTAGTTTCGTTTTGGACTGTGGTTTCCTTTTGGACTGTGCTGGTTGAGATAAAACAGAGTAAAGTGGTGATTCAGATTCATAGCAAAGGACAATTTATGACCTCAGTTCATGTTGTTCCCAGGGAGTACTTCCATAAAGTGTGTCAGGAAGCATAGCCCTTCCGTCTGTCTTTCCCAGAACTTTATCTTTGAAAAAATTCTCAGATTTTTCAGAACCCAAGCTTAGCATTTTCTTTTAGGAAAACAATTTTCATTTAAACTTTTCTTCTCTCACTTTTACCAACAGCTTTATTGAGGAATGATTGGCATATACAACAACTTACTTTAAGTGAGAAGTTTTAAATTTTGTTTTATTAAGAACAAAAGCCCATTATACTTTTACTACATGTTCTGCACTGTTCTGGCTTTTATTAATAACCTCAAGGAAGTCTGGCAACCTATGTGGTAGGTATCACCAGTAATATTTATCCCTTTCTATGTATCAGGAAATTGAGGCTGACCGGACTAAGGTTACTTGTCAATGCGATTTGGCCGGGAAGCGGGGGCACCTGAATTCGACACTAGGCAGGCTGTCCATGTAGCAAGACTGTCTCCATGGCTACCTAACTAAATGTCAGGAGGAGCTAGGTTTGTATTATTGCACCGTAAAGTGCCAGAGGCAGAAATGAGAGAAGATTCTGGGAGATTCTAATATAATTACCTAGGAAATTAGAAGAAACAAAAAAGTCTTTATGCAGATTTCTGGCTAATCTTCCTTTAAAGTCGGCCTTTGCCTACTTACTTATTATACAGGCCTTTGACTGTTCAGTCTCGCGTAACCTGAACATTTGTAAACAATGAGCTTTATAATAATTCTGCATAATGATTGCTGAATACATTAAAGGAGGAAGTACTTTTTAAAACAGAATAATGCAAAAGCATCTAATTTTTACTATTATGTTCTCATGATATGTTCAAGAACTTTTAAAACATACTCGGTTTCCATGAGATATACTCTCCCCAAAAGAACAAGCACTAGGATATTTTAGAAGCACCGGGACTGCCAGCATTGTCCATTTAAAGATGCCCTTTCCCTTTACCGGGCCACCACCATCCACTTGCACGTTCATCACCACTAATGAATATGGGGAGAACCCCACTCACGCCTGAGTGGCGTGCTTCCTAGACTCAAACATGTCTGGGCATTTCTGGCAAACAGGTGAATCAGAGCCACAGGAAACCTGTTTGGAGGTGGGGAGAGAAGGGCAAAGAAAGACAAGGAAATGAAACTCACTCTTTCTTTTAATAAAAATACACTGGCTAAAGAGTAAGAAGAGCAATACCAAGTGTGTGTGGCTCATTTTGTTCTGTGACTCCCACTCTTCCTCCCCACCCCCAGGAACTTCCCTACCCCCTCGAACCTCCCTCCATCCCACACCCCTGTGCCCTGCACCTTACCTCTTTCCAGGGACCCGGGCCAGAACCTGAGGGGAGAAGCCATTAACAGAAATGTAGGAGCGCTGCTTAGCACAAACTTCTGAGAAATACTGGGCACCCAAATCAGCACTGCTCTGAAACCTCTGAAAGACGATAAAACAGAGTAAAATGGAGAGTAGGAACTTTCCTTATGTTGAGATGAAGCCAGTACAGATTTGAGAAATCAAAGAATGGAGTGAAGCCTTGGCACAACTAGAGCTGTGCCCGCCCTCAGTGCCCAGGGCATTCCCAGCCATGGAGCAAAGCCCCGGGGCCTCAGCAGGCCTCAGCCTCTCAGGACGAGGACCCTCAGGCCACATGTTCAGCAGCATCTTACACACTCACAAACAGGCCACACCAGGCGACCTGCCTGTCCTCAGAGTCTCGTGTACAGAAAGGAAAGTGTGTGACTGCGTGGTGGCGAAGAGAACTCAGTGTGAGTGCTTATGGAAATGGATGGAAACTCCAAGAAATAGTTGGGAGGGGGATATCTGGAGGCAGCTGGAGGTTCTACAGAGGCAAGTACAAGCAGAATCAGAGAAATAATCCCCATGTTGTGAGCCTAATTCCTAGCTTTGTGCGCTCTAGACATGGGTTACACAAGCACTGTGCTCATCTCAGTGGGGTTACTCCAGCTCATTAACTGCTCAAAAATTGCTCAATTATTTTTCCTAACCTTGGGGAAAGAAAATGAACATGTCAGTGGAGGCCCAGAGAGACCATGTGTGGGAGATTCCAGGGAAAGAATGGCACTGGGATGAATAATCAGATTGTGTCTGATGACCCATCCATTCTTCAGGGGACTCACTTCCTGCCTGAGGTGGATCCTGATCCTGCACCTGAGAGAATAAATACTGAATGGAAGGTTCCCCTTTAGTTGATCCTTAAAACAGGAAGGAAGGGAGCGGAGAGAATTGGTATTTTGGCAATTAGTTATCCATACAGGTGAGAACAAACGGTCCCACCCAACACATCAAGTTTAATTGTAATGCAATTGCTTTATCAAGGGTTCTTTTTAATGTCTCATGTTTGCTTTAATAGAAGTTTATCTCAGTTCCTCAGTCCTATAACTGGGCAAGAAGTGAGTCACACTGTTTCAGAAATTCAACTCAAGTTGCCTAAATAAATGAAAAAAATGATCCATTCTTTCAGAATGCTCTAAACCAGTTGCAAATGAGCTGCCGTAAGACTAACAGCAGGAGTATTTGTCCACAAGAGGGCGCCAGAAGCTGACTTTCCTTATATAATCTCCGTGAAGCCAGTGAAGGTTTTTGAATTTGATGACAAAGACAGGAATGAGTCAGATCTATGTGTAAAAGCAATAGGCAGGTGTATCTGGTTCACATGTTTGTTTATGCTAATACTTAAATAGTATTGAAATCTCTATAGTGGTTCAGGAGGTAAAATATGTAAATAGCAACATCTGTGAAAGGGAGATAGTGGTATCATTCTACTTGAAATTACCTTGCTGAATACAGTGGGTTTTTTGCTAATGAATTAGTTTCAATAGGCTTTCATCCAGTTAAAAGAAAACTCCGCGTATTTCAATTGTTAGAATCATTGGTATATATCCTTTCATGCGATGACGAAATAGTTACATTAAACAACAGAAAGCGTTAGTGAGGTATATGCAGTGGTATAAGCCATTGTTAATTTGCTAAGCAATGCCAATTTTAAGGATTTGGGTTTTGAAATTAAGCTGTAATGTAGAATTCAAAGAGAGGGTTTTAGAATATTCTATTACCAAAAGAGACAGCAACAAAGTTGTTTTTTAAAGGGTAAGAAAAACAAAAAATATGATCCAAATTAGCATAGCAATTTATTTAAATAAGTGTTTTTAAAAAGAAAAGGTTAATTGTATTGTGGATCTGAGAGCCCAGATACTTTCAGCAGGAAAATGTCAAGCTGAGGATTCTTAGGACAGGTGCACACAGGGCAGTTTAATTGAATATTCCGTCTCTCACAATTGTAACTAGAACTGTAATTAACAAGCCATATTCCTTCATTGTACCCTGCATTTCTCCTTTCAGCACTTGAACCTGTAACCTGAACACCACACCCTTTACTGTGGAACGGTGGGGTGATATAGTACTCAGTCCAAAATTTTTTTTGTTTCATTTTGTTTTGTTTTATTTTTTTTTTTAGCCAATCAAGCACACAGAGAATTTAAAAGAACAAACAAATAGCTCAGGTTATAGCAACATGTTCAGCTCAGAATCCACGGGGCAGTGGAAACTTGAAATAGACTATTTAATTCAACTCTCAGTATTTTTGTTATCTGTTGCCACATAATTAGTTACTCCAACACGTAGCGATTTAAAACAACACAGCTTTTATTATTCACAGTTACTTTCGGTCGGCAGTTCAGGAAAAGCTCAGCTGGTGGCTCTTGCTCAGTCTCGCGAGATTGCAGTCAAGATGTCAGCCCAGGCTACAGTCACCTGAAGGCCTGAATGAGGCGAGAAGATCCACCTGCAAGATTGCTCGCTCACGTGGCTGTTGGAAGGAGTAGGCAGTTCCTTGCCTCTGGACTTCTCTGCACCACTGCTTGATGGTCCTCACAGCGCAGGAGCTGGCTTCTTCCAGATCGACTGATCCACGAGAACAAAGCAGAAGTCTCACATCTTTTAGGACCCAGGCTGAAAAGACGCAATCTTTTCCACAATCCTACTGGTTACACCGGTGGGGCCTTTCCAATGTGGGAGGAGACAACATAAATATGTGAATGCCAGGGGACTAGAATCACTGAGAACTATCTGGATAGCTGGTACCATACCTGACCCCTCCCGTGTTCTAGATGTTCATGGCGCTCCCATATGGCCAATCTAGATGGAGGCAGAACAGATGTGTCTCTGCCAAGGTCCTTTTTCTAACCCCCTCCTCCCACAGGGCTCAAGATTCTCTTTACATCACCTTCTCCTCACACTGACACCTTCAACCACACTCCGTAGCCTGTCACTTGCTTGGCTCTTTTATGTTTTACTGTCAAATATCCTGGAGATTTTCATTACTGAGGGCAGAAAATAAGGGGAAAAGAGTCTTCACTAAAGTCAGTCTTCCAGATTTTCAACATATAGCTATTAGCTTCTTCATGCTACCAGGAGTAGCACCTCTTAATATTTCTCCTGCATTTTATTATATTAAAGAATATTTGTCTCCCTGAGTCAAATTCCCAAAAACCCTGTTTTCTTGGTCTCCTTGTAAGCCAGACTCCAGGTAGAATAGGGAAGGGGGTGTAGACTGAGGAGGGGGGAAGGAAAAAAAAATATTACCATACAACAGTTGTAATTCACTGTTATTTCTAAGTTATCCCTTTGGTATACTTCTTATCCAAGAAAACGTAAGTTCCCTCAATGCAGACGGTGTCTGCTCATCCACTGCTTTAATCCCAGTCCCCACCACAGTGTCTGGTACTGGCAACAAATACTCAAAAATCATTTAGAATAAAATAGGCAGCCCCCTCAATAATATTATCTGAGAAACTGAAATTGTCTCCTCATGATAATCTTAGTGAAGATTCATAAATTGCTGTTAAAAGATAACTATGTGATCTGAGACATAATATATTAAATAATTTTAATATATTGACCTCATATAATTAACTAGTATAAATGTTCATTTCTTGGTATATATTTATAATGCACCATAACAGAAATAAATCCAAACTTTGCCATCCACAAAATCATTCATTGAGCACCCACTCTATGAATGAAATATTTCTATGGTTGGTCAATAAATAAAATTATACCTGTTAGCAGGATTCACTATCAGATAACTGGTGTATTTAAATATTTTTATTTAGGTAAGTATTCCATGATGGAATAATGCACCAGGGGAGCCGCCTCAATGCAAACCCACAGCCCAGCGCAGAGTGTCATCATCGGCAGTGGGGCTGCAGCCCCGGCCTACTGGGCCTTCGGAGGCTGCAACCTACAGTAGCACACTCCGCGTGCTGACCAGTGTTCAGGAGGAAGAGGGGACTTGTGCTGCTGCAGGCAGTGCACCTTTTGTGATGTTCCACTCAACCCAAGAAGAGGGCACGTACACCACCAGAAATTGTTCAGGGAGAAGGAAGAAATCTATTACTCTGGGTGCCAGCCAGAATTAGATAACACTCACCAGATAATATGAGGAGAATTTCTTTTTAAAGGGATGAGTTCTGAAGATATGGTGGATGCAGACAAGCATTATGGGATAGTGCAAGTCAGTGGGGCAATACTGCTTAAAGTAGCCAAAAAAGGCTTAGAAGAGAAGGGTTGCAGACACCCAGACGGAGCAAGCTGCTCGCTGCCTCCTAGAGAGGAGCTGCGGCCTTCCCGGGCCAGCTGAACCCTTCTCCCTCCCCCAGTCTCCTACGAAAGACAAACAGGAGTGCCTAAACTATCCAAGACAAGACACAGGAAAGCTTTTATTCCTTTCCGAATCCTTCACGCATAACCCAGTGCCTGTCACAAGCAATGAGTCCTTAGCAAATGCTATTTTATGTGATCTGAGCCTAATCCTCCTCACACCACATGTGTGATATCTGGCCGGTCACTTTAGCCCCTGTGTGCTCAGCTACCCCACCCCTAGCATCAGAATGGTAATAATATAAAGCACTCTTTCCAAAAATAAAAAATAGATAATGTGCTGTGAATTCTACATCTCTAAACAAACACCTGTCCAGGAAGATCCCTAAATGAACATTGTGTTAATAATACTAAAATACCATTGCTTAAGATTTTTAGTAATGAAAAGACAGTGCTGATTTTCTCCTTTAAATTATTCTACTCAATAAAGTTGGGGATCTGGGAAGAGCAATCTATATTTAATTCCATGCTACTCAATCATTCTATTTTTTAATGAAAAAAAAATCAGTCTTACGAAAGAAAACTGTTGTTTAATTACTCGTTTAGACTTAACTGTGACTGTGTAAAGAAAGAACTGAGTTGTCCAAAATAGTAGCCACTAGTCACACATGGCTATTTAAATTTAAATTAACTAAAATTAAATATAATTGAAAATTTAGTTCCTCAGTCACACTTGTTACATTTCAAATGTTCAACAGTGACACGTGTTAGTGAAGAACAAACATTTCCATCTTTGCATAAAGTTCCACGGGATGGCTCTGAGCCTAGAGGAATGACCTCTCAAGATTCTTCCAGAATTATATTTGAAACTCACGTGACTAAAGTTAAAAATGACCACACTTGGGTTAGGTTATTCTGACCATGACTGAGGTATGATCACAACATTAGATTCAAACTATTAATAATGGCTATCAACATGAAATGCTTGATTTTTAGAAAGAAGACAAGTATTGCTATATATAGCTGCTGTTAAGTTATATTTAACAGGAATGATGTAAAGTTTAAGTTCATAGAATCATGGGGATCCTTTTTAAGTTTATTTCTCTCTGCTTATATAACAAGAGGTTCTATAATAAAAATAATGATATTTTGCCAAGTGAAATCACTTACTTACATCTGTGTTAATATAAACAACACAACAGACGCAGGTCTAAGTAGTCAGAACACAGACATGTTGGAATTTAATTTGCCGCATCATTCCTCCCTTATTATAGCACTAAGTATGACCTTACCACTTATGGCAGGATCTGAAATAGGATGCTTTTTGTTGACTCCAAATTTTGACTACGGCTAAGAAAAACTGATGGATATTCTACATTCTAAAGGGCTTCTGCAGTACAAAGCCAACAGGATCTCACAACTAGCACAGTCAGTGGCCTACTTAGGATGAAAGTTAGAGATTCATGGAAGAGGAGGCTTTGAAGTGAATTCAAGGAAGACAGTGCCATGGTGTCCCCCCTCACCCTGCTGTGCAGGTGCTGGGAGCGCTGTGCTGCCCCGAGAAGCAACACCAGTAAAAGGAACCCTGAGAGAGTCAGTCAGAGAGATTAAGGTTTCCTGCAGGGGATTTTTCACCACTCAAGCGGAATTTGGCTGAGTGCCCCCCACCCAAAAAAAAATGTGTAGCCATACTCATGAGAGTATTTGGGGGCACTCTGACATCTGTCCCCAGGAGTTGGAGGCACACAGGAAGATGCAGACTGGGGCCAGACTAGAGGCCCTGAAGGGACCTGTAGGCAGGAGGTGGCTGGGGCAGCCCAGAATGACCGGGAAAGGGGAGAGACAAACAAGAGGAATGGCCTGCGCTTGAGCAGTCAGCTGAACCCAGATTAATTTCTCCCAGGTTCAGTCGGCCTGACCTGAGAGATGGCCCCTCAAGTCCAGAGACAAGGCAGGAGCTGGGACAGGGATGTTGGAAAACGTCAGCCAGCAAATGCACTGCAGGCATCAAGAGATACAGAGATGCCTGGGGAGGTGGAAGAGTGCAGAGAACCCACAAAATCCTCCAAAGAAGAGAACAGCTGATACCTGCCCAAATGAAGAGGAATCAGCACCCAAAACAGACCCTAAAGAAAGACCAATAGCCAATAATAAGGAACTCAGTGGTAATATCCAGAGCAACTAACAAATATTGAGTAAATGCTTTACATCGATTAACTCATATCATCCTCAGAAACATAAACAATTACTCAAATTAAATCATAAATGAGGAAACTGAGACACCATGGAGTTATAACCAAAGTCACAAAGCCAGCGGGCGGTAGATGGTCTAAACCCAGGTATCTAATTATGAAATTCATGCTCTTAATGCTGTACTTTACGGCCTCCCTTCTTATCCCTTAGCTGCTCATCACACTCCCCACCTGAACCCAGAAAAGCCAAAGCATATTGGGTGGAAAAGTGGAAGATTTGAAATAAAGAGATGGAAAGAAAAGTTAACACGTCCCCCTGCTGCCCACATCACTGATACCTAAAACAGGGTCACGGCTGATCCTAAAGGCCAAAAACTTTACACTGGAAGCAAGATTAAAATGTTGCTTTAGAATGGACTTTTAAATACCTGTTAATGACTGACAAACTATGATTTGCTGATGAATACGTCAATACCTTAGTTAATGACTGAAAACTAAGATCTGTTTTAAATGCTATCAAACACCGAGGAAGGAAAATCCAAAAAATCAGGCGTGCCATGTAGTAGTAAAAAAAAAAAAAAAAAAGAGCTATTTTCTAACCTCATTCACTGAATCCAGAGCAGTCAAAAATTGTTTTATTTTTATAGCTATTTTTAATAGTTAGACAACGTGCAAATAGCTCTGCTATGCAGATCAGTAAATAAACTCATCAAGGTGGAGCCAAGATTAATTTTAGTCTTAGGTTTATCAGAATACAAGTCTGAAAGGACTTTGGAAAGTCATTTGTTATCCTTTCAACAGACAGTAAGTCTAAGCTATTAATAAAATTCATTTTTTATTTTATTAAAAAAATTTCCCTAAATAAAATCTTTTAAAATAAATAAATAAACGTAGTTAACACATCCTGGCTACGGTGGCTCAGTGAGTTGAGCGTCGTCCTACGAAGCCAAAGGTCGCCAGTTCAATTCCCAGTGAGAGCGCACGCCTGGGCTGTGGGCCTGGTCCCCAGCTGGGGCACATGTGAGAGGCAACCGAGGCAACTGATACAACTGATTGATGTTTCTCTCACATATCAATATTTAACTCCCTCTTTTTCTCCCTACCTTCCCCTCTACCTAAAATAAATAAATAAAATCTTAAAAATAAATAATGTTTTCTTATTTTTTCAGCACACAATGTAAATTAAATAGAAATGGAAAATTTAAAAAACTTCAGCTGTAGAAGTTTTCAGAGTAATTGAAGCTTAATGGTGGTGATCTAAGAACACAAAAGAATAGACTAATGGAATATTGATTTCCATGTCTTCTCAAAATTTCACAAGTACCAAAATTTGCAACTTCAAAAATTATACTTCCTCATTGACTGCTTATCCTCTCACTTCAATTCTGATAATAGGGTAAATGGCTTAAACAATCAAACTAATGAAAGCCGTAGAATAAATGGAAAAATGACTTCCAATAATCCACAATAATTTAGAGAAGTTTGAAATAAGTTGGATATACACTTTTCAAACTGTCTTTCTAGCAGATTATACATAAAACATTCTCACTAGTTACTGAGGGGGAAAAAATCTGTCAAAAAATTGCTGATATTTTGAACCAGATTATTTTTACCCAAAAGCCTACCCATGATAGTGAGTCTTGAATAAAAATGTTTGATCAATAATTTTTGATTGAGTAAATGACTTTCCTAAGATATTTCACATAAAAAGTGTTCTCAAGAAAGAAATCTTGTTAGAAAATCTAAATTGTCTGCAGAGTCTTTAAAGCTGACTAATCTTGGAGAGGAAATAATCTCTAGATGAGAAAAAGAAGCACCTGAAGAAATTTTAAGTTGCTGAAACCCTAAATAGTGGCTCAGTTTAGGGGTTATAACTGTGCTCACAAAGGATGCAAATATAACAGCTGCCTCATTTCACTTCCTTCCTGTCCTTTTGTAATTTTCTAACTGTATATGCTTTTCCAAAATTAATTTTATCACCAGCTTCCTATTTTTAAGTGAGGGCAAAATTAAAAGAGTCCATTTCTAGTTTTTGACCTAACAGCAAGAAAGGCTTAGGCCGTCTCTTCAGAAATTCTGGTTTGCAATTTAGCTTGAGTGAACCTGGGAGCTAAGTATTTTTAAATAGTCTCTCCAGGAAGAGAGTCACTGCCCTGGCTCATTTGTATATGCAGGTTTGTCTCATTATTCCTTTAGAAAGACTTTCAGTCTACACCAAGCAGAACAGATAGATGCAGCCCTCCAGTTAACATCTCTACAAGCAGACTCCGCCCTGAATGTCCCAGCATTCCTGGAATTCTGCAACTCCGTCGTTTCCTGGCTATTCACTGCAGTTTTCCCAGAACAACACATGCCTTAATTGGAAACAAAATTTTCATAAACAAATCCTAAATATAATGTAAAATCTGTTTCTTTAAAGATTATTAAACATATTCAGTGCCCAGATATGAGGTATTTGTCAAACCTTTGTTAAAACTGAAATTAGGACATTGTTTTTACTTCAAATGACCCTCATTACAAATTTATCCAGTATTCATTGAAATAACACTTTTGAATGACACTTGAATCCACATACATTTATATTTATTTCTATGGACATCCCATTTTAATTTGCTGTTGGTTGACTATTAATCATTGATTCTTCAGTTGCCTTTTTTGGGGTAGGAAATTAGTCCTCACTGCCTTCAGAGAAGCTCTAAGACTGGTGTAATCAGGAGCTCTGTGCATATAAGCCCAAGCCAATCATTATTTCAACTGGATTTTCACTTGATGACAGAATCAGGAGAGAGTTCATTCCCAATTACAACATGGCACGCAAAACTGCATAACGGCCAAGAGAGACATGGAAGCTGAGCTGGGAAAATCATTTTCCATTTTTTAACAAAGATTTTTCAATCCACAAGTCCTTTCAGCCTTTTTATTTAAATGCTGACATTAAAATTAAATATCAGTGGTGGTGTGTTTTATTCAGGAAAATAACACATTATTTAACCAGCAATTATATTATATCACTGGAGTGACATATGTTATTTAGTCACTCATGCATTTTCTCATTCCCATGGCAAATCTATGAGGCAGAACATCCCTCTTTCATAGGCTGGTAAGGCAAGACTCAGAAATATTTAATGATTTTTCTTCAGTGTCAAACAGCAAAATTATGGCAAAGCAAACACTATCCTTAAATCCCTGGTTCTTGCCTCACCTATAAGACAAATGTTAACATATATCAGTCAAATGCGGGATCATTTCTCTCACTAATTGATCAAATAGTATTTATTTATTATTTGCCTAGAACTGTATCATCAAGTTCCATAAGGACACAAAAAAGTAATAAAAAATAACCTCAGAGAACTTCCAGTCTGGCCAGGTTAACTACTTAAGTTCAGTTAGTATTAAGTTTTAAATTCTGATTTTTTTTAAGTTAGCATTTTCAATAACACTATGGTGGATGTAACTTGCCAGACAAGAATGTGAGAAATGTTACAAAACTAATTATTTGACTTCTTCAGCAAATGAAAAGCATGGAGAACAAAATAGAAGAAATCAGCAGATTAAAATCACTAAGGAAAATGTCCACCAAATTTGACGTATGGGTCTTGTTTAGGTCCCAATATGAATAAATCTACTGAGGGAATGTGAACACTGAATGGGCATTTAATGGTAACAAGGAATTATTTCTTTAAAAAGTGACAATGTTATTTAGTCACATTTTAAAAAATACTTCTCAACTTTTAGAGATAGAGTTAAAAGTCTAGCAACCAGTTAATAATGGCTATTACATAGTGGGCATTTCATAGGTTCCAAGGACTATGCTCAGTATTACGTGTGTTATCTCATTTAGAACTCATAGCACGGAACATTGGGTCTCATTTTACAGATGAAAAATTGAGACCCAAATTTCTTAAGGCTAATGCCCCAAATCATAGAGCTAGCAAATGTCTGAGCTAGTTTTTGAAATCAGATCTGATTATAAAGTTCATGCCATAGGCACTCTACTTGTTGTTAATTGGTTTTTGTCATTGTTGTTCTTTTAAAATCTACTGCAGCCTTCTAAACTATGCTTTTAAAGGTAGAAGAAATAAGGGAATTTTGCTAAAATCTGAACAATCAAAACTTTTACTGCTGGTGAGTCTGTAAGAAACGTCTCACAAAGAACCACCCAGATTTCCTTTTGATTGTCACTATAAAGAATTAGAGGAATCTCTTAGAGAAGACAGAAACATTGTTCTTCTCCCAAATTGGTTCTATAAATTCAGCAAGTGAGTGAACGCATTCAAGAATAAGGGATATGGCAGAACAAGCATTTAAACCCCTTCAACTTCAAAATGCTTTGTGCTCTATAAATCCTTTTGATCATTAAGCCAGCAGTAAGTGGATGTCTAAGTTAGAACATTTTGAGGAATATTTTCCAAAAAGTTTGTAAGAAATTGTGCCCCTTTGAACTGAATAAATTTTCTCCAGTAATTTATGCGAAGGCAGACAAACCTCTGCTCCAAAGAGATAGCCTACTGTCATTAATGCATTAAATTCTATACAATGTCATAGAAAATAGTTGGATGTAGTAAAACTTGAGGATAGAGAGATAAGATTGCTGAGATGATACTTAGAAGTGCAGAGCCAGCAATGGGACTCAAATTAATATATGTGTCCTAATATTGTTCCCATGTGTCAGAGTGGTGTAAACTAGCATTAATTCATTTTTAAAATTTGGAAAGGGAAAAAGAAATATTGCCTTGTCTCCCATTCATCCTCTTCTTTACATTTGTTCCAGAGTGTGTACTATTCAGCACAACAATGTTGTGCATATGCAATGTTTTGGGTTTGTAAAATATGTGTAAGAAAGGCTAAAAGAGGAAAGAGCTAACAGAAGTGCATTATATCCATCTTATGGTCCAGCTGCTTGCTCTCATCCCTATTTCTAGCAAAAGATTGTTGCAGGTGAATTTGCAGAAGAAAAATTACTTCACTTAGTACTCTCTTCGGATAATAAAATTTTAGATCTGTTACCAAAGAGTCACAGAAATCTAGAATTACAGATGATTTTAAAATCATCTAGTCACACACTCTTCTTTTTTCATAGAGAAATTAAACCCAAAGAGGTCAAATAATTTGCCTATGGTAACACAAAAGCATTGGATAATGAAAGAACTGGGACTAGAAATAAAACTTCTTTCCCACTAGGGGCAATTTTGGAGCAAGTAGCTGCCTGAATTATCTTAAGAAATTATACCTAAACCTTCAGAGTAACAGTGCACATTTTAGCTAAATCTTGCTTTATGAAATAAACAATATTTTATGGGATGAAAGACTTCAAAATCTCTGTGTTATAAGTATAACCCAGTTCCAGAAAATATTTTTCTCCACTTCAAAATGAAAACATTAGTTATTCATATAAAAAATATCTTGAAAGAACCATAAAAAAGTAATAACTTCCTTAAGGAATGACACATATCAACCCATTCTATTAAAAAATGACATGAATTGAACATTGTATGCACTTTTAAAGTATTCTTTCCCCAGGAAAAATTCAGTAAGAAAGTCCTATAATTTCACATTCCTGAACATTACTGGATTATTCATCTGAAAATCCCTGTGGTATTTTGATTTTTAAAAAATCTCTAGCTATATTCAGAATTCTGAAAGTATATTAAATCTCATGTGATGTAATTTTAAAATCCATAAGAAATAATATCATAAGACAGTGAACACTAAAAACAGAGGTATTGAACAGAATGTTGCAGATAAATTTACACCAAGAAGCAAATGTCAATTTAAAGTCCATTATTCCAGCCTTTGAACTTCATAGAAAGTAATTTTCTTACAAAGACAATTTATCATGGAATAGAACACCAAATTTTATCTCTATATATAAAATATATATGTATATATGTATATATATATTATATACACATATATGTTTTAATCTTGTCATAATGACATCGAACAGATCAAATAATTAAATTATTTTAACTACTAAACATTTATGAGGTCTGTCCGGAAAAAGTGTAACTATTATTAATATAAGAAGAACAGTTTGCACCACATTGATATAACCTGGCAGCCAAGGAGAGTGGACTGGAATGCACATGTGTCAACAATGACAACTTCACTGTACTGGTCAATGGGGGTGGTAGACGACATTGAGTGAGCCTGTGTACTGTGTGGCTGTCACATTTAAAATGACTGAGCAAGTAGAACAATAAATCTGCATCAAATTTTGTATTAAGCTTGAATATTCTTCCATGGAAACTATTCAGACAATTCAGAAGGCCACAGCTATGGGAAACTGGTGACTGGCAGCTTCATCATGACAACGCACTTGCTTATGCATCATGTTTCATGCAGAGTTTTTTTGGCAAAACATCAAAGTGCCAAGGTGACTCAGCACCCCTACAGCCCAGAGTTGGCACCCTATGACTTCAGTTTTTTCCCAAAACTAAAATCACCTTTGAAAAGGAAGAGCTTTCAGACCATTGATGAGATTCAGGAAAATATAATGGGGCAGCTGATGGTGCTTGGGAGAACTGTGTTAGGTCCCAAGGTGCCTATTTTGAAGGGACTGAGGTGTCATTGTCCTATGTACAATGTTTTTGTATCTTGTATCTTCTTCAATAAATGTCTCTATTTTTCATATCATATGGCTGGATAATTTATGGACAGACCTCATATACCTATACCAGGTAGCAAAATAGTAGGAAATCTAAAGGTTAAAGGCATGGAATCAAGAGGAATTAAAATATAATGGGTCAATATAATCATGTCAAAAGCATAAAGGATCTGATCTGAAGGGGCTTTCCCTGGCCAAATTTGGGACAATTTGACATCGAAGTAATAACAGTGCTTATAAATTACTATATGTTGAAAAAATCTTATGATCCATAGTACTAAAAAGGAGAGAGAAAGATAAAGAGAGAGAAATTGAGAAAGAAAAAGGGGCTAAAGCAAGTTTGGCAAACTATTAACAATTGGTAAATTTAAGTAAGAGATACACAAAAATTCATTATATTATCCTTTTCATTTTACTGTAATTTTGACAAATTTCAAAATAAAATATTAGATAAAGCATCATACCCTATATATACATATATACTATATGTATACTATGTATATACATATATACTATATGTATACTATGTATATACACATATAGTGTATATATATCCATGTGTTTATTATACATATACATATCTGAAGAAACAAAGTAAAGGGTAAGATCAGATGCTTTTTAGTAGAGAACTAAAATTTAAATAAAGTGGCCTAAGCAAAAACTCAGAGATAATAGAATTAAGTGATTAGGTTATGGTCATAGCTGGAAACTTAAACCCAATCGATTACATGGACAGTATTTTTTTAAAAAAGAATATATAGCTTTGCACAGTGGCAGTTTTGTAACCAATGAGGTTCATTTCAGGCTCAATTATTGTTAATTGGAGACTTTCTCCAATTCTCCCCTAAAAGAAAAGAATATATAAACAAGAATGGAATGGTCTGCTTGTTATGTATGAAAGAGGGATTTGAAGAGCTTAGTGTCAGTGCCGAGTTTCTAGCATTCTCTGGAGGAGAGAGAGTCTGACAAGCATAGGTCTTTGTGTTAATTTGGCAATTAACCATAATGAAATGGAAGTACCAGGTACCAGTATGGTGGTACAAGTCATTAAAATCATCAAATTTCCTGCTCATGAAGACCATTCTGTAGATTTCGCTAGAGAAAAAAGACAGAAATCATAGTGACTAGTACATAATGCTCTGCCCCTGTGGCAGATATACTTTTATTCTTGATTAATACATCAGTCTCCTCTAGTTTTAGTGACTATACATGGTTTAATGTGTCTAGGTGATTATGAAAAATTGTGTTTATGAGTATTTAGATGTATAAGTATGAGAAGCAGAACCTGAGACATGGTAGACATCAGAATGTTTTCTTCCAGTGGTAACTTTAGTATTAAAATTTAGTAATAATATCACTAAGAAATTGATGCTAGAGGTTAAGAAGGATCTCTTAGTGTTATAAACATCTTCAGGAAAGGCAAAAGAACTTTGATACTCTGTCCTATTAAAAAGCACATAGAAACTCAGTTAAGAGAGAGAGCTCAACAAGATAATTATTCTCTCATCTGTGTTGCTTTATAAAATCTTTAGTTCCCACAGAAATGAATGAGTTGAAATTAATTCATTCAACAAACATTCGTTTGGTTCTTATTACATGTGAGGCTTCACTCTGGGGATTCAGCATTGGTCCCTGCTGTCATGGAGGTTTTGTTATGTTGTCTATAATTCATATTTAAAATGCTTCAACATGGAAAGCAAAGAATTCTCTTTCACAGGGACCCTTATCTCTCAAAGTACACTATTTCATGTGTTGCATTGACCTAACTTGCATATCAACTTATTTTAGTTGTCAGCACACCACCAGAAAATAAACTAGTGGGATTTCATAATGACGAGTCCAAGTATGGTCAAATTTAAGTCAGTCTTAAAACCAACTAAAATTTTCAAGAGATAATTTCCTGCCTGATGTGCTAGATCTTTATTATTTACCCTTTAACAAATATTGGCCATATAAATTGTTTCTGAGACCACCTACAAGAGATTTCTCTTTAGATACACAAGGAGAATGTTAGTAATAATAGAATAAAAAGTAAGAGGATATCAGCACTGGAACATGATCAACTTATAAAAATCAATTCAGTACCAAATAAATGGTATAAGTGAAATAATCAAAACATAACAGAAATTGTAGAATACCATGGAAATACCCTGTTAGGAAAAGGTTACAGTAAATGAATCCAGTGCACCTTACAAAGAAATATGAATGGAAAAAGAACAGTGATTACCACCTTTTCAGATACCACAGGAACTTTACATAACAAGAAACAAACAGGAAATGCAATACACCATAATAATTTTTACCAACAGACATATGAAAAGATGCTTGAAGTCACTCATCATCAGAGAAATGTAAATTAAAAGCACAATGATAGATCATCTCACACCTGTCAGAGTGGTTGTCATCAGTAAATCAACAAACAACAAGTGCTGGCTAGGATGTGGAGAAAGGGGACCCCTTTTGCATTCCTGGTGGGAATGCAGGTTGGTGCACCCACTGTGGAAAGCAGTATGGAGGTACCTCAAAAAATTAAAAATGGACCTGCCTTTTGACCCAGCAATCACACTTCTGGTAATATATCTGAAGAAACCCAAAACACTAATTCGAATGGTGGTTGGCTATTAAGTGACACTAACTAAAAATCTGAAGGACAAGAGAGGAGTATTATGAAATAAATAAGCAGCATAAATAAAAAGACTGTCTAGAAACATTGAGGTAATATTTCACAAACTGGCCCCATCATAAAAATAAGTTGGGATTCCAAAGCCCCACCTCTGGAAATTCCAGTTCAATACATTTAGGACCAAGCCAAGAATCCACACATTTAACAGTGCCCCCAAGGAATTCTTACACTCAGGCAAAGTTACAAAACAACTCTAGACCCTCCAACTGGAAATCTGGTTGTTTTATAGTTGAGAGATAAGAAGTTGGCCATCAGCAAGGCTGAGAAAGTGGTCAAAGGCAGAATGTGCAGGATAAATTTTGAACTTTATCCTGAAAGATAGAGAACAGAATCCAAGCTTGCAAATCAAATTAGCATATTTTAGAAAGCTCACTCTGAAAAAAATGGAGGGTGATATGGGAAAAAAAGTGGTCTTGAGGAGGTTAATGTGACAATCTATCTGAGAAATTATGAGCACCGTTACCAAAAGAGTGGTTATAAGTATAGGAAAGAGGAAAACAAAAAATATTTAGAAAGTACATGCCACGGTGTATAGTAACAGATGCCTGATTAGTGAGTGTTAGGTGTGAGGGTGACCTGGGAAGACTCCCAGGGAAATAGATTGGAAATCTGATAAGAGATATGCTATTCACCAAAATAGAAGAGTAGGTTTGGAGGAAAGAAGAAAGTTCTTTTAGATACACTGAATTTTATTGAATATTCAAGTGTATAATTTAGTCTAAAACTCCAGTGAAACATTTGACAGGAGGTACAGTTTGTGACATAACACTGGTAGAAGTTGAAGTCATGCACCTGAGAAGAACCATAAAGCCATGTGAAGCCAACATTTAATGTTTAAGCAGGAAAATGAAGCTACAATGGAGACTAAAAAGAGAATCAACTTTTGTTTTATTTTTTTAATTACATTTATTGGGGTGATATTGTTCAATAAGATGGTATAGGTTTCAAGTGTACATTTCTATGATACATGATCTGTATATTCCACTGTGTGCCTACCACCCAGTCAAATCATCTTCCGTCACTATATATTTGGTTCCCTTTACCCTTTACTACCCGCCATGCTCTTTCCTCTGATAACTGCCATACAACAATCTGTGTCTATGAGTTCCCACATATGAGTGAAATCATGTGGTTCTTAGCGTATTTTGACTGACATTTCACTTAGCATAATATTCTCAAGGTTCATCCACGTTGTTGCAAACGGCAGTATTTCATCCTTTCTTAAGGCTGCGTAGTATTCCATTGCATATATGTACTACATCTTCTTTATCCAATCATCTATTGAAGGACACTGTGATTGTCTCTATCTCTTGGCCACCATGCATAATGCTGAAATGAACATAGGTGTACATGTATTTTTGTAAATAAATATTTTCAAGTATTTTGGGTACATACCCAGAAGAGCAATTGCTGGGTCATATGGTAAGTTTATTCATAATTTCTGAGGAAACTCTAACCTGCTTTTCATAGTGGCTGTACCAGTTTACATTCCTACCAGCAGTGAATGACGGTTTCTTTTTCTCCACAACCTTTCCAACACTTGTCTTGTTGATAATCGCCATTCTAATAGGTGTGAGGCAGTATCTCATTGTAATTTTGATTTGTATTTCCCTAATAGCCCCTGAAGTTGCATATCATTTCATGTATCTGTCAACCATTTGTATGTCTTCTTGGGAGAGGTGTCTGTTAATGCAATCCCCATCAAAGTCCCAATGTCATATTTTTAAGGAAAGAGAACAAAAAATCATCAGATTTGTATGGAACCACAAAAGACCCTGCATAGCCAAAGCAGTCCTGAGTAAAAAGAACAATGCCAGAGGTATCACACCACCTGACTTGATGTTATACTGCAGAGCTACAATAATTAAAAACAGCACGGTATTGCCAAAAAAACAGGCACACAGACCAACTGACCAGAACTGAGAGCCCAGGAATAAACCCACATGTAGACGGAAAAATAATTTTTGACAAAGGAGCCAAAAACACATGATGGAGAAAAGAAAGTCGCTTCAATAAATGGTGCTAGGAAAATTGGAAAGCCACATGAAAAAGAATGAAACTAGACTACAGTTTGTCCCTATGTATAAAAATTAATTCAAAATGGATTAAAGGCCCTGGCTGATGTGGCTCAGTGGACTGAGTGCTGGCGTGCAAACAAAAATGCCAGCGGTTTGATTCCCAGTCAGGGCACATGCCTGGGTTGTGGGCCAGGTCCCCAGTTGGAGGCATGCAAGAGGCAACTGATCGATGTATCTCTCGCACATCGATGTTTCTCTCCCTCTCTTTCTCCCTCCCTTCACCTCTCTCTAAGAACAACTAAATAAAATATTTTTAAAAAAAAAAAGGATTGAAGGTGTAAATATAAGATCTGAAATAATAAATTACATAGAAGGAAACATAGGCATTAAACTTATGGACCTTGGTCTTAGAGAACATTTTATGAATTTGATCTCAAAGGCAAGGGAAATAAAGCAAAAATAAATGAATGGGACTATATCAAACTAAAAAGCTTCTGCACAGCAAAAGAAACAACCAACCAAACAAAAAGGCAACCAACCAAATGGGAGATGGTATTTTCACACAACAGCTCTGACAAGGGGTTAATATTCAAAATACATAAAGAACTCATACAACTCAATACCAAACAAAAAAATAATTCAGTTAAAAAATGAGCAGGTGACCTGAAATATTGCTTTTTAATGGAGTGAATAGTGTTACAAAAATCAAAGAGAAGAAATCAGAAAGAAGGAAATGTTTATCCTTGTAAAGTGCTATAGGAAAGTTAAACAAGATAAGGGCAAACAAAGTCCACTGAACTGTACCATGTGAAAGTCAATGGGGAACATATAAAGAATGTCTCCTTTGCATATGTTTCTGGTGGGTTAGACCAATTCAAGGACTCTTCTTTAGGAGCTGGATTTTGAGTGGTGACATACAGGGAGGGAAGGTGGTTAAACCTGAGTTTATAAATAAAGTGACCATGTAGGCCCAGTATTCCATTTTCTGTGACCCTGAACTTTCAGGAAGTTTGGTTATTTAGTACTTTCTCCTACTGTGTGAGTTACACCATTATCTTTCCAATGAATTCCATTTTTTTCTATAAGTTATTCTGAGTTGGTTTCTTTTACTTAGCATTAAAAACCCCATACCAAAAAGGTAGTCCTGATTTCTGTTTTCATATTTGATGAGATAAAGCATTGCTCTCTTTGTTTTCTGAGGTAAAAGGGGGAATGATAGACAATATGAACTCATTGAGTAGGCAGGAAGGGATGAAATCCAAGCCACAGATGGATAAATGAGCCTTTAGTTGGCCACCTCTTCCATCAGGAAGAGGAGGTATAGATGCCAATAAGCTTCCGTGTAAGAAGGAGATGCAGCTCTCACTTTGTGCTCTCACCGATGCCATTCTTAGTGAAATGGTAGAACCAGTATCTGCTGAGTCTAAGAAAGGTTGGTATCAGGAAGGGGATTTAGGAGGAGAGGGAAGATTTAGACTAACCACTGGCAGTTGATCAGGCACATATTAACCATAACTGAGGACCCAACCTTAGTCAGAAAAACAGTGATACGTAGTGATATCAGTTGTCACTGCTGTGTGATTTTTCTCCAGAAACTCTCAGATGCTCAGCTCCAGGTCTAAAGAAACAGAATGGCTATATTAGAGTTGAAAATAGTATTGAAAGCATGACTTAAGTGGTAGACACCAGGGTCTGAATAGGAGAAAACTGGAAGATGGAAGGGGATGATTGATTAGGAGAAAATAAAGGACTCCAAGCACATGGGGTCATGAGGTCAAAGAGCAAGCATAGTTCAAGACAAGCAAGAACAAGAAAGTTACCAGCAACAAATGGTAGAGGGAAGCAGATATCTTGCTTTAACGTGGAGCCTGAATCCGAATCTTGCTACAGATGGAGGATTCATGCTTACCCATCTTCTGTTTTAGAATTTCTCATGTGTTTTTCACCTACAGGCTGGATGACCACTTGGCAGGGCTCTAGCAGAGAGAATATCATCCAGTTCGCTGAATATTCAGATCCTCTGAAAAACTGAGATTCTATGAAGTTATGCAGTTTCGTTTTAGCCTAGTCTATTACATAATGGACTTACTGAGAAGTACTTTTTCTTTTTTCATTTTTATGAGCTACCCATTCCTTATTGCCTCCAATAGAAAAATAGCTGACTTCTGGTACACTGAGCAATAAGTTTTTGAAAGCTCTTTGATCTTACCTGAACAATTACTATTACCTACATTACCAACCTAACTGTAAACCTTTCCTCCTAGTCCTTCACTGGCAGTAAAATTTATCTTTAAGTGAGGATCAGAAAAAGAACCATAATTAAGACATTGCTCTTTTAGTCTTGGTCTATTAATAATATCTTTACTATTTTACCTCACAGGTTTAAAAGAAATTCTATTTCTTAGTGCCACCCTTCTTTACTGCTGACTATGAAACAACAATCTGTTGCATAAATTACTACCTGTATAGTATTCCATAGTAGCCATGTATTAAAATTGTAAGATCGGTAATTACCAGAAAAGAGAGTGGCACTGTCGTGACTTTCTGTTCAGTTTTTTAAATTTACTTTATTGGGGTGACATTGGTTAATAAGACCATATAGGTTTCAAGTGTATATTTGTCTGATATGTGATCTGTATATTGCAATATGTGCCCACCACCCAAAGTTAAATCATTTCCTGTCACCATATATTTTGCCCCCTTTACCCTTTACTACTCCCCCAGTCCCTTTCCCTCTGGAAAGCATCATATAATTGTCTGTGTCTATGAGTTTCAATTGAAAAATGGGCAGAGGACCTGAATAGATACTTCTCCTAAGTAGACATAGAAATGGCTAACAGATATGTGAAAAGCAGCTCAACTTTACTAGCTATTAGGGAAATGCAAATTAATGCTACAATGACATACCATCTCACACTTAGAATGACTTTATGTTCAGCTTTACTTTGAAAGTATCTTATCTGGTTAGCTTACTTGGATACTATGTGCCCTGGGTTACTTATTCTCTTATCCTTGGCACAGTCCCTCAAAATGTGCTTTATTTCTGCAAGGAGAAAGTGTGACTAAATTCTTATATATTCCCTCTATGACAACTCAAACCACAGGGTTTCATTACATTGTGTTCATAGTTTCATCTTGCTTTATGACTGACAGCATGCACTTTCTAATATAGTATAAGAAAAGAAACTGTAGTTAGACTAATAACTTTGTAAAAAATACGCATGTACTTGTCACAATTGGCACTCAGTGGCTGAAATTATTAGACTGAAAAGGCCACTTGTTAGATATGCTGTGGAGAGACTCATACTGGACACAAGGTTGGACGAAAGGTTCTTTGTATTCTCTTCCAGCTCTGAAAGTTTATGCTCAAAATATCAACTTAATTAAATTACAATGCCTGTCAGTAAGTCAAGGGCAAAAGTTTACTCCAAGTCTACAATCCAGCCTTAATATCTTACTAGAGGTGTGACAGAATATAATATAACACAACCAGTGTAAAAAGAAAGGTAAGCCACATACCTGCATGATATAGGGGCAAGAAAGAAGAAACTGATTACACTATATTGAGGATTATTCTTGTGTCACCCCAAAACATGTTAAAATCATATTGCATCATTATGTCAGACTTAAATTCTGTGATAGATAAAGATAGCCACGTTATCCTTTAATTTAAAGAAGAGGACATTGATTACGCAAGTTTTAAAATTTGATCAATGACATAGAGTTGAATTGGAAGCAATTGTTGGTCTCCTAATGTCCAAGGCAGAGAATTATCCAATTCTCAAAATTTTTCATTCCAGCCCTGACTGTGGCTCAAAGGGTTGGGAGTTGTCCTGCAAACAAAAAGGTCTCCAGTTCAATTCCTGGTCAAGGCACATGCCTGGGTTGCAGGCCAGGTCTCTGACTGGGGGCGTGCGAGAGGCAACTCATTGATGTTTCTCTCACACATTGATGTTTCTCTCCATCTCTCTCACACCCTCTCCCCCTCTCTCTAAAAATAAATTTAAAATCTTTAAAAAATTAAACAAAAAACCTTTTTATTCCACAGACTTATCAAGGACCCCGAGTGGTCTTCCTTGATTTCATCAGCATCCCAAATTATTTACTAGGTGATTAATCACCGTGGTGTTTTCTTCTAGGAAATACACACCCACAAACACAGAATGTTCTGCTCTATTCTGCAACTAAAAAGGAATAAATAATAGTCTCATCCTTTTTCTGTTTTATTTTCTTTCCACAAGGAGAATGAGTTACCTGTCAGAAATAAATGAGAGGACTTCCAGTCAAGATGGAGGAATAGGCAAACATACTTCATCTCCTCGTAAACTTCAGCAAAAATTACAACTAGACTACAAAACAAATATTACACAGAATTGTCAGAAAATCGAGCTGTATGGAAGTCTGAAAACCAAGGATTTAAGAAGCCACATTCATCCAGGCAGGTAGGAGGGGAGGTCCCATATCCATGTGTAGTAGATAAAAATTGAGAGGGATACCTTGGGAGCAATGGATCCCTGCCCCAGACCAGACCACCCAGCCTAGTGTTCCAGTGCCAGAAAGATAAGTCCCCATAACATCTGCCCATAAAAACCAGTGAGGATTGGGGTGGCAGATGAAACTGTGGGATTTTCAAGAGACTCCTCTTAAAGGCCCTGAAGTGGATTTGGGACTCACACAGATCCACCCCACTCTGGGATTAAACACTAGGCAAACGCTGGAAGGACGCTGGTGGTGTACAGGGAGAAAATGAAGTTATAGACATCGTAGCAAGTGCTGGGAGACAGCTTCCATTCAGACAAAGCTCCAGAGGCCAGGCAGCAGCAATGTCCCCTTTCTGAGCCCTCCCCTACACAGAGCCACAGAGCAGTGACGCACAATGCCCCGCCCTGGTGATTACCTATGGCCCTGCCCCATTCAGCTTACAGGTATGCTATTCTACAATAGGACATGCTACTAAGACAGGGTGTCAAAGCAGCTCTACTTAATACACAGAAACAAACACAGGGAGGCTGCCAAAATGAGGAGAAAAAACTATATGTCCCAAATAAAAGAACAGAACAAAACTCTAGAAAAAGTACTAAATGAAATGCAGATAAGCAACCTGTCAGATGCAGAGTTCAAAACACTGGTTATCAGGATGCTCCAGGAACTCACTGGATACTTCAACAGCATTAAAAAGACCCATGCAGAAATGAAGGTTACATTAAGTGAAATAAAGAAGAATCTACAGGGAACCAACAGGAGAGGGGATGAAGCCAAGAATCAAATCAATTATTTGGAAAACAAGGAAGCAAAAAAGCATTCAATCAGAACATCAAGAAAAAAGAAGAATCCAAAAAAAGAAGAGAATAAGCTAAGGGGCATCTGGGACATCCCTTAACATACCCACATCCATATGATAGGGATGCCAGAAGGAAAAGAGGAAGAGCAAGAAGTTGAAAACTTATTTTTTTTTAAAAATGAAAGAAAACTTCCCTAATTTGGTGAAGGAAATAGACATACAAGCCCAGGAAGCACAGAGTCCCAAACAAGATAGATGCAAAGAGGACCACCCCAAGACATGTCATAATTAAAATGGTTAAAGATAGAGATAAAGAGAGAATCTTAAAAGAGAAAAGCAGGTAGTTACCTACAAAGGAGTTCCCATAAGACTGTCAGATGATTTCTCTCAAGATGGATGCAAGCTAGAAGAGACTAGCAAAAAGTATTCAAAGTGATGAAAAGCAAGGACCTACAACCTAGATTACTCTATCCAGCAAAGCTATCATTTAGAATTGAAGGGCAGATAAAGTGCTTCCCAGATAAGGTACAACTAAAGGAGTTCATCATCACCAAACCATTATTATATGAAATGTTAAAGGGAATACATAAGAAAGACAAGATAAAAACAATGAACATTAAAATAGCCATAAATTCACAACTATTAATAATTTAATCTAAATAACAAACTAAGCAAACAAGCAGAATAGGAACAGAATCATAGATAAAGAGATCAGTTGGAGGGTTATCAGTTGGGAGGAGGAAGAGGAAGAATGGGGTAAAGGTGCAGGGATTATGAAACTCAAACTGATAGGTACAAATAGGGGGATGTTAAAAACAGTATAGGAAATGTAGCCAGAGTACTTACATGCATGACCCATGGACATGAACTAAGGGTAGGGGATTGCTGGAGGGAAAGGGGGTACCAGGTAGAGGGAAGCAAAGAGGGAAAAGTTGGGATAACTGTAATAGCATAATCAATAAAATATATTTTAATAAAGAAAAAAGGTAAATAAAAAACAAACAAACAAAAAAGCTCTGGCTGGTGTGGCTCAGTGGACTGAGTGCTGACCTGCAAGCCAAAGGGTCACTGGTTTGTTTCCCAGCCAGGGCACATGCCTGGGTTGCAGGTCATGTCCCCGGTTGGGGGCACATGAGAGGCAATCACACATTGATGTTTCTCTTCCTCTTTCTCTCCCCCTTCCCCTCTCTCTAAAAATAAATAAATAAAATTTTAAAACAAACAAACAAACAAAAGAAGTAAATGAGCAAGAACAAAGTGAAAATAATTTTTGGAATGAAAAGCATTGTTAAACGACGGGATGGTAAGAAAGAAGAGAAAAAAGAGTGTTCAGTTCAGCAGAGCAATCAAGTTCACTAAGGCTTTTTCATTCTCTTGCAATGCCCTGGGGGATTACAGTTTGTAGGACACTGCAGTGGTAGGGGAAGTGAAAGAAATGTGGGAGTGGAGAGAAATGTCAATGGTGGCATAGTCAGATTCTAAATAGAGTGGCATTAATGTAGAAGGTGTGCTTTTATTTTGTGGATAAGAAGGAAGGTCTGGTCAGGTCATTACCTAAGAAAGATTCATCCTCTATTTTCTATTGCAGTATTCTAATTTGTCACTTGCCCAAAACACTAACTGCAGAATCTGTAGGCATATCATTTTAGTCTGTGTCCCTTCTGAAAGAGAACATGACACAAGGACTAATATGGAAGGGACTATTTTGGGAAATGATCCTAGGGATCAGGGATGAGGGGACTGAGGAGAATAACATGGAGGAAAAGAAAGTAGTACATGAGACGTCCTCAAGTTGGATGTGACCACAGGCAGCTAAGACATGATCCATTGGGACCCTCTAAACAACCATGTACAATGAGTCTCAGAATTATTTACCCACGAGATAGAAAGAGGTAGCATTTATCTGCTTCAGTTTATCCTTGATTGGTCAAGAATTGCCCCACAGGTATTAATTTTCTCTCATACAATGTATGAGGTAGGTCTGTTACTTGCCACAGGCATCCCAGTTGCCCTGTAGAGGAACAAAGGGGCAGAAATCTTCTCTCTCCCAGTGCCCTCCCAGTGCACTCCCAGTGCAGGTTAGGAGAGCGAGGCCCAGGGTGCTATGAGTTGGGCCACACCAGTTGGCTTTACAGCAATTAACCCTACTAGAGATTAAAAAATAAAAAAACCCTGGACATAACTAAAAATGGAAAAATAGTAACTTCATAAAGAAAAAAATACCTGGCAGACATCACCAATGATGCGACAAGCTGATATCATGTGCCTACTGGTGTGATACACTGAGAAGGGAACGTTGTTCTTACATAGCATTCCACTAAAATGAATAATAACCAGGAACTTATCATGAAGAAACATCAAACATAAATTAAGATACATTCTATACAATAAATGTCCTGAACTCTTAAAAATATCAATATCATGAAATAAAAAGACTGAGAGGCACTTTCAGATTTAAAGGGAAAAAAGATACAAAAATTAAATGCATTGTATGATCCTATTTCATCCTGAACCAGAAAAAAAGTCCTAAAAGACGTGAGTAGAAAAGTATGCATCCTTTTAATGTCTGTTGACTAAAGTATCATATCAGTGTTAAATTTCCTGATTTTGGTAATTTTACTATGGTATGTAAGGGAATATTCTTGTTTTAAAGAAACATACACTGATTTATTTAAAGGAAAAGTAAGTCCCCAACTTACTTTCAAATGGTCCAAAAATGATAATAGATGATAGATAGATACATAGATGGATAGACAGATAGACAGATAGATAGATGATAGACAGATGATAGATAATATAGAGAAATAAAATGTGACAAAGTGATAACAATGAGTGAATCTGGGTGAAGTACACATGTATTCTTTGCACTATTCTTATAACTTTTCCATAAGTTTGAAACTATTTCACATCAAAAAGTTAAAAAATAATTAAGCTCTGTATCAGATAAAATTACACTTGAGGGTTCAGAAGATCTGAATTCTTGTCCAAGTAATTGATGCTTGTTAAGTTTCAGTTTTCTCATCTGGAACATTGTAGAACTGTCCTAAGAACTAAATAAGGTAACGTATGCAAAAGAGGTTTAAAAAGTTTAAAATAACATACATTGTTAGAAATGAGAATCTGACATTTGAAAGACAGCTTAATAGATGAGGTATCTGATCATGCACCACCTAAGCAGTGACAGACATATCCATAGAAACGGAAGAATGTTCAGGATAAATTGAAAGAGGGAAGATTTTAGGTCAATTTCAGTTGCCAACTTCCTATCCCAAATTGGTTCCCTTCAACAGCCTTTTATTATCTTTTATGTAATAGAAAATGCACATATTACAAAATTGCAAAGATAAATGTTCTGCATCTCAAGGAACTCAGAGCTATCATGGGATAAAATTATAAAAATAAAAATCTATAATGTGATGTGTTAAGAAGCATCCACAGAAACACAAATAAGAAACCAGGAAATCTGAAGTTTGGGTACAGATAAAAGAGAGTTTCTGACAGGAAGTAATATTTAAACAGGGCTTTGATGAATGAGATCACTTAGAAATAAGAAAAGGACATTTCAAGCAATGAAACCAGCTAAGGAAGGTATGAAATTACCTCACGTGCTTAATCTCTTGACAATACTTTGCCTCCTCTATGATACCTCCCCCATATTATACTTCCTAATTCATGATGAAGTAAGAATCCTCTCCGCTTTTGCTTCTTTTCTGTGACTACCTTACAATTTTTTAAATTATATTAAAATACTGGGTTGCCCTACCATAGTAATGAAGAATGAATGGAACCTCTTGATAAAAGCTTGCTCTTTCTTTTTCTTTTTCTTTCTTTCTTTCTTTCTTTCTTTCTTTCTTTCTTTCTTTCTTTCTTTCTTTCTTTCTTTCTTTCTTTCTTTTCTTTCTTTCTTTCTTTCTTTCTTTCTTTCTTTCTTTCTTTCTTTCTTTCTTTCTTTCTTCTTTTTTTCTTTCTTTCTTTCTTTTATATTTTATTTATTTTTAGAGGAAAAGGAAGGGAGAAAGAGACGGAGAGAAACATCAGTGTGTGGTTGCCTCTCGGGCACCTCCTGCTGGGGACCTGGCCCGCAACCCAGGCATGTACCCTACACTGGGAATCGAACCAGGGACCCTTTGGTTCACAGGCCAGTGCTCAATCCACTGAGCTACACCAGCCAGGGCCGCCACACTAATTTGGATCAGCTTTTAACATTTTATCCTCTGTACGTTCCATGTCAAGAAATGTCTTTAAGTTCCTTTAATGTGAAGTTGTTGTTTTCTTTTTCCTCCCAGCATCACCTTCTCTCTCTGGGCCATTGTTTTCATTGCGCTACCACAACTTTCCTTATTTACGTTGACCAGTATACCTTCACTAAGTTCCTCTACTGTGTGTCTGGAGTCTCTCAAATGGCCAGTGGCATCATTGTCTACGTTTCCATGGTCAGCTAGGTCTTCTATAACTCCGTTTACATTTGACTACAGATTTCACCACCAACGCCATCACGTTTTGTTCCTGTGCTGTACTTTCATCTTTTTTGGCTGACTTCCTCTTTTGAGTGTCCACGTTGTCTGAATTTATGTTTGGGAAGTGACAAGGCAACACAACCACACACTTTGCTGTCTGTACATGACCTGGGTAACAAATGTGTAGTAACCGGTCACTGTCAGACTTTGAAAGATGCCAAAGAGGTATCAGTGGAGTTTGTACTTTGTACTTCATGCAATTACAATTCATAAACCCTGCTAACTAAAATTTTTACTGTGTTTTAGGGGACTAGTATTATGTAACTAAATTGTGGTAATTGAAATTCACACACATTGGAACCATGCTAAGTGAGGGCTCCCTCAATTCCAGGCTATTTTATGGATATATATGTATATTTTCTTTACTAAAGTGGAATCACTTTATATATGTAATTTGAAATTTTATGCATTTATTTAAAATTATATGACATATACATAAAAAACCAATGATCTTGACTTCATGTTTTATGACTACATGGTATTTTATTGGATAGTTGTACTGTAGTTTATTTAGCCAGTCTTCCTTTTTTGAACATTTCATTTTTTCTGTTGTTCTGAATTATAAACAGTACTGTGGTGGTCACCTCTGTAGCTAAGTCTTTGAGAGAATGACTATTATTTATTTGAAATGAATGTCTTTCTAGTGATAGAATTAGTGGTTCACTGGACACATATACTTTTAAAACATTTCCATAGCTTTCCATATTTCCCTTCAGAGAAAGATGTTTCTTATTAGGCTTCTATCAGTGACATAAATTTTCCTAAACCATTGCTGACATTAGACATTATAATTCTTTTTAATTTTTGCCATTTTAATAGGTAAAACATGTAACTTATTTTAATGACTAGTTTTGATTACTAGTTTTTTTTTATGGGTTTTTTTGTATTAAATATATTTTGATCTATGGAATTTTCTTATATTAATAGTTTTCAGATGGTAGGGATTTTCTTTTTCTTTTTTTAGGTTGTTTGAGTACATATATTCCTACATATTTATGTGTATATATACACACACACTTATATATCCCTTTGTACTTGAACTGTGTTCATATGTATATACCATTCTTAGTTTTACCTAAGTATTATAAAAGGTATCAGTGGGCTTTAGTTTTATAACATGGCCATCAGTGTCTTTTCTTTTTACTTTTTGTTTTTTAAGATTTTATGTATTTATTTTTAGAGAGAGAGGAAGGGAAAGAGAAAAAGAGTGAGAGAAACACTCCCTGATTTGTGAGAGGTTGATTGGTTGCCTCTCACATGAGCCCCTACCAAGGACCAGACCACAACCCAGGCTTGTGCCCTGACCGGGAATCAAACCGGCAAACTTTTGCTTTGTGGGACAATGCCCAACCAACTGAGCCACACTGGTCAGGGTGACCATCAGTTTCTAAATGCTATTCCTTAAAAAAAAGAAAAAGAAGAAGAAGAAGAAGAAGAAGAGGAAAATTATCCATGACTTGGAGGACATGCTAGTTAATTTTTCATTACATTATTTTTTTTCAGAAGATGGGGTCAAAAGGAGCTAGTAGGGCATTTAATTATGTGCTTGAGTGTGTTGGAATTTTATTCCCCCCTCGGGTGTACAATATTTTACTTGGACTTGTTTTTCAAGTGCATTGAAGTGTAACTAAACATTTTTGGGTACTGCCATTATGTAAAGAAGAGGCCCCATCTTGTTAAATATTCGTTCATCAGCTTTGTAGTTAGCCAGTTATGGGCAGTGAGGAGCCTCTGAGGGTATGAGTGTTAGACATTGGACAGAGGGAGGGTGGGTAGGAGGTGGGAACCTGGGGGAAACTCAGGATTGGGGAACTCTGTTGCCCCCTCCCACTGTTGTAGAAAAAGTGATTGGATCAAGCTGGTTTCTGTCTAATAGTTTTGAATGGGCCATAAGAGAGGAAGGAGGGAACATTATGAGGTTGGACCTCAGCTCATCTGAGAGCTAAAAGTTCCTTGCCACACACCACAAAGAAATGGAGTGCTGTCCTTCTGGACAGTAGTGGAGAGCTGAGATACAGTTTAGAACCAAGGGAGAAGAGAAAGTCTTTGATTTCTTTCTGTCTTACAACTGGGGCTACGCAAGGAAGATGTCCATTGAAAATGTGGAAGGGAAACCCAACAGCTTTGGGGACAGAGGAAGACCTCGGAGCTCCACTTTCCTCAGGGTTGTGCAGCCAGTGTTTAACCGCAGTATTTTCACTTCTGCAGTCTCTCCGGCCGCAGAACGCATCCGATTCATCTTGGGCGAGGAGGATGACAGCCCAGCCCCTCCTCAGCTCTTCACCGAACTGGATGAGCTGCTGGCTGTGGATGGGCAGGAGATGGAGTGGAAGGAAACAGCGAGGTGAGGAATGGTTGCTGTGTGCAGTACTGACCTGGGGGAACAAGGGTGGGCAAGACAATAGAGTCTGTAGTGAGCACCTTTCTCTCATCTTAGCACTCTGAATAACTGATGAGCTTGATGTTGGCTGGGTTAAGGAATAAAACAATTATTTGTCTCCTCTTTTACATTGACATGGATGCAGGACACCCTTTATTTCACTGCTGGGGCATTGTTTCAGTGATCTGTGTTGTTATCATTTTACCCTTTATAAGGAATTAGGAGTAAATCTCCGTCCTTGTGCTACTTAGTGGTGAAATATTTTAGAGTAAACTCAGGCACCCCAACATGACAGCCTAGCGGTGTGTGTCCACAGTCTCCCTATGTCACAGCATCTCACGACATCATGTTTGATTATTACCTATTCCCTGCTAGGAGGGAGGTTGCAAAGACAGTAACTGGTGCCCACAAACTTGCTATTATTCTGAGTACAAACTTGCCAACTTTTAAATATCCAATGAAAATATGGAGAAGGTTCATCTGAATTTGAGTTCAATTGCAGACTATTACCTGCAGCTGTAAAACATTCAGTTTCTCAGAACTTTGATTTAATTATCAATAGAGTAGATAATAATGCCTACTTCATATAATATATGTATGCTTTATAAGATATGTAATATATGTAATAATATGTCCAATTACATCATATATGTACATGTATGTGTATATGGAGATTCTTTATAAATTGTTAAGCACTCTATAAATGTCTAAGTTTTCAAATTTCACCATAAGAGAGCTTTTCTTTCTTTCTACATATAGATTTAGTTATATATTCCACACTAAATCTTTGATGACGTGTAACAATTATGTAAGATGAAGATTTTGATATAATGTACTTATTGGTCTCTCATTTTCATCATTACATGGAGATTCAGTGTATTTCACTTTTGTAAATGGAATAATGTTAAGATATACCTTTTATAGCCTGTAATTTAATTCAGTCAACTAAATTGAACCAGTGATTTTTGAATGCACGGTATACGTCAGGTAGTGTTTTGGGTACTGGGAATATAGAGGTAAATATTTTTCTTATTTGCTCTTCTAGGGCCTCTTTCCATGATGTAGTCATTGTCTCTTACTCCCTCTCTCAGTACCAATAACCTGGATATTGGAAGTCTTCCATAAAGTATACTTTTAGCTCATGAAACATCCTACAAAAGAAGGCTTTTGAAGTGAAAACTTTTATTAGTATCTCCATTTCATTCTTTCTTTTCTTTCTTTCTAACATAAAAAGAGCGAGAGCTGTGCTGGTACAATCTGAATTAAGTGTTGGAGAGATTTGGGTTTGGTCTTTGCTTTGCTGCTGATAAGCTGTTTAACTTTGGGCAAGTCCTGTAGTCATGTAGTCTTCCTGCATTTGAGTTTCCTGGTCCCTCAAATGAGATTCACACTGGGTTGCAGCCTCTCTAACATCATGCTTATTATACGGCTCTAAAATTCCAACTCTGTGTGTATACTGATGTAGTCAGCTGTGACTAGAAGACCTACTTTGACTGTTATTTTTATCTTAAAATTCTGTGTGAGTACTATATAGATTAGAATTCAGGAGTAGCATTCAGTTTTTCTTTCAGTCAAACGAAGACTACACTTTATTTTATATGACTCCTGTTCCCAGAAATGGAAAGATCATAACAACTCACTTCATGGGTAATAGAGGTTGAGAGAGATGGATATAGTGTTTTCCTTTAAGGCTGTTAACAATTAAGGTGGTCTTGAATACTTCACTCTCCTTAAAGACTGTATTTCTTTGGAAGCATACATGTTACTTTGTGTTGTCACTGGTCCCCGAGAGACTGCACTTCTGGGGAAGTGTCATGGGAGTTTGCCACATGTCAGGGAAAGCTGTTCAGGAAGAAACACACTTATATATCATCTACACTCTATCACTCCTCATGGAGAGGACTTGCCACAGTGACTGTTAACTACTCAATCAATCAAATATGTGATATTACTGTTTTTATTTTTCTTCCTCATTACACCAACTTCCCTGAAGGCAGGGACTGCCATGTCTGTCTTTCACTCCTGTATCCCCAGTGCCTCTCTGTGCCTGATACATAATAGGCAGCCATTGATATTTGTTGAGTATGATTAGTGGAAAACTGATTGCTTTAGAAATCAGTGTTCTGCATATAATACTTTCTTAAAAGTATTACTTGACCAGAGTTGGAGCTCTGTGATAATCCATTTCTGGTTGACAGACAGCTGAATGACAGACCCAAGGCACCCAGCACATCACTGAGAAAGCCCCAAAGAGGACCTATGCTTGATGTTTCAAACTAATTCTTCAGTGTGCTAATGCCATCTGCTTTTAGGTCTCTAGGCCAGACTTCTTGCTTTAATTGATTGAAAACAAATGATTACATGGCTAATAAGCATCTCAAAAATAACGTGTCTAGAACCGAGCTTCTGATTCATTGCTTCAGAGGACGTTACTCCTACAGAGGAGTTTCTCCCCACCACAGTGACCAGCTCCATTTTTCTGGTTGCTCAAGCCCTTACTTGATCCTTTGGCAGATCCTACCATTTACCCTCAAAGACACTCAGATATTCAGAATCTCACCATATGTCACATACAGTTCTGCCATAACCTGGTCCCAGTCACCATTATCTCTCACCTAGGTTACTGCAAATGCTTCTTAATCAGTCTGCCTCCCTGCATCTGTCCTTACCTTCCTCATACACTGTCCACTATGATCTCTTTGACCTCACCTGCTCCTTCTGACCCTCTTTGTCACTCTGTTTGAGCCTCATTGGTCAGACATGCTCCTGTGCCAGAGATTTTGCATTTGCTGTTCCCTCTGCCATTTCCTCACCTCCTTTAATATATTACCTTCTCAGCTACTGTGCTTTCTAAAATGGAAACCTTCCCCCAACACTCTTCATCTCCCATCCTCCATAATTTTTGTTCAGTGCTTATCAGCATTTGGCATATTAAATACCTTGGCATTCTATCATCCTGATAAAATCCAGGCTTCTGAGGGCAGCAATTGTTGGTTGCTTTGTTTACCCCTATTCGTGCCTACAACTACCCGGCACATAGTCTACAATCAAGGAATACGTGTCAGTAGGATGGAGGTAGAAACATTCTTAGTTTACTGCTTTACCTAAATCCTGAATCAATGAAATATGTGATACTATTGTTTTTATTTTTCTCCCTCATTACACCAACTTGTAGGTTGTTAGGTTTGCAGGTGATTGTGTCTCCAGAAATGATTGAGATTTTCAGTACTTCTTTGAACATACCCTGTTTCAGAATTTGTTCGCAGTAATTTCTGACTGCTATTTATGATGTCCAGGTGCCAGACATGATCAGGACATTTTTCCCCATGAAAAGCTCTCAAATCTGTCCTACTAATAAAAGTGTAGTGCTTAGAAAGAATCCATTTTATATATAAAAATGCATCATGGATATTTTTTCTGGCTGCTCTGTAAAATTCAGAATTTTTTTAAATAACCAGATTGATAGACTATTTTATGCCATAGAGAACTAATCTACCAGACTTTTTCAGCTTAATGTAGTTTCTGTTGTTTGTACTCCCTACTCATTTTAATACTCTCCCTTTTAATGTTCTATACTTTTTAGTTAAGTAATGATTTGGTATCACCAAGAATATCCTCCATTGAGTCTCAGCATTACTGTAGTTTCCGTCCTTCTTCAGGAAGCTCAAGTTAGCTCTGTGTCTTAAAAAGTAAGGAGAATGATTTCAGTAGTAGGAAAAATATCCCCATTTAAGTTTTGGAAATCACAGTAGTCATATAAAAGTATAAACAAGGGAAGCTTTTATTTATGTGAAATTTGAGGTACAGGCAGCTCTACCACCTTCTTTTTTCACATCTTTCCCCTGTTCTTCCCTTCCCTAAAAGTTAGAACTTTGAATTTTCACTGGATCTTCCAACAGAACACAAGTTAAAGACTGCCTGAGGTTGAATGATTAGACCCGAGAGGTCTGTGTGGTCAGTACAATGCAGAGATCACTCTGTTTTAAAGAGGACTCCTGAGTGTTAGGACATTAGAATACTGATATTCAGTAATGTAGCAGTGATTATAGTGGAATATTTGGTATTAGGGAAGAAGGCTATGTTTCCTATTAAGAATTTCTAGGTGGCTTGATATTAGCTAATGGTTTCATGGAACAAACTGGTGAAAGAACAAGTCATGGTCCAGCTTTGGTGATGGCCCCAAGCCAAGAAGAATGGCTGCCATTACCCCCAAATTCTTTATTTCTTTGGGTCAGTGATGTCCCTGCAAAAATGATTGTTGGCTCTCACTTTCATTTCAGTGACTGTTCAAATGGGCAATGTTGTAAAGTGGTGAGCTGTTGTAAGAAAACACATTAAAGATTATCCCCGTGCCGTGATTCAGGTTTCACTGCCAAAGGAAGGAAAGCCATCACAAGTTTCAGCAAATGCAGCAAGCCAGCAGAGGAAAGGGGCATCGATGCCTTACTTCTGGTGGGCAGCACAAAGGAACATCCACTGGTTCCAGTTTGCCCTGCAGACTGACCGCCGTTCTTCTGGAGTGTCTCATTTCAGGGACTGGCCATCAGACACGGGCATGTGCGCTTCTCCCGGGGGCTCAGAGGAACCACTCCCTTCCCTGTCTACATTAACTTCTCTTTCTCTTAGGAAGATTCCATTTCAGGTCAAGTTTATTTTTTCTGTAAGCAAAAGGCTGAAGGAAAAGGAATTTAATCATTTATGTAATTATATGTAATTATAACATACATACAATTTTATATAAATACGCATATGTATAACTTTTATGCATACACATAACTTTTATAACAACATACATAAAACTTTTGCAGTAACTTTCACAGTTGACTTAGAAATTTAAGACTCTCCTTAAAAATATCAGTTATTCCAGATACACACTATCACTGGTTTCTTTTATGTGTGATGAGGCAATTACTAGTTAGCAAGAAATTTTATCATTTTATTAGTTTTATGAAACTGGATTATAATCTAGGGCAAAGGTCATGTCTATTTTCCACAGTAAAATTGTTTTTGAGTTAGAGGTCTTGTCTTTTATTAATTATATTTAATCATATGATTGGAATATTGCAAAATTCAGTGATTCCCCATGGGTTTTCTGTTTCTTCAACAAATGAGTTAAAATACTGTTGTTTGGCAGTCACTCAAGGTGTCTTACTTTGCAGTGTACTTCATCATTATTCTTCTAAGACCTAGGAATAAGTAAAACTTCACCTAATAAACTACTCTTCCAAGGTTACAACAGTTTTGTAATTGCAAGCAATTAAAAAGCCAACTTCTGAAATTAATTTTCCTATAACATGTCAAGTACCGGTCAGAAGGAAAAGAAAGAAACTTATTGCAAATATATAGTTATCCATAGCTATTTTGAAGGGTACATAGTGGCTTTTAGTACACTTTACAATAAGAACATCTGTTGTGTTTTACAAAGGTAATTACATGGTTCTGAAGCACCTTTACAAATTCATTGGCACTCAGAAAGGCTGAACTTTGGTACCTTGGCCTTAGCCTTTTTCTTTAATGGGACCTATTTGAGTTGAGCAGTTTACAGTTGTTCTTTTTTTTTCTTTCAAATTTGTCCTTGATATCTGAGGAGGATGGATAGACATAGCATGTGTAGTTTCTGGAATAAAACTGCCTGCAAATAATCTGTTTAAATGGGCAAACTATTACTTTATGCCTGAAAGCTTATGCTCAAGATAGCTTGAATAATTAATTAGTTCTTTGAACAATTAGAGCAATATATTTCAAAGGAATTTAATAGTCATTATTCCAGAGTTTCCCTTATGCTGTTAGCTGTGCTATGATATGACATCATCACAACATTCAATATTTACTGAACTCAGAGTGAAATAGATGCTAAACTGAACTATGAGATAATACTTATCCCCTGGGATTTGGCTAGTTTTTGAGACTACATTTCATTCCTTTATTGTTAAATCCAGACTTAAAGGGCTGGTATATTCCAGGAGAGTGAGTAATGCTATTCCATAAATCCAAGCTAGTTAAGATTTATCATTTCTAAATATACTTTTAAAACTTGTTCAAAGTCATATTGAAGTCCAGTCCAGTTGCCTACAGTGTACACTGGGGAGAGGAATGAAATAAAAGATCAGTCACCAAAGAGTGCAGTGGTTTTGCTCTTTAAAAAAATTTTTTTTTTTATGAAACATCGTTTAGGTAGCTGAGGATGATAGTAAAAAAGAACCATTGTCACATGCTGTATGTAAGTTGGACTTAGTTTTCTTTTAAGAAATGACTTTGGCAATATAGATTTATGGCAGCTGATAAAAAGGGAGACTCACTTAGGAAGGATAAGTAGGAAGTGAAGGCTAAATAAAACACCCCCCTTTACTGAGTTTCTAACTGGCTCTTGTCATTCATCTTGGGCTTAAATTCTATAACCAAAGAGTTTATTCCTCAACTAATAAGAATACTCTAAGGAATAAAAAGAAGGAGTCACTACACTCTTTATAGATGATATAATTATATGTAACCCTGCTTTGGTGTTATGTACTATGGAATCTTTTATCTTCTAGAGTCTTATTTTGAGCAATAAATTATACCATCAAACGTAAATGTGATCCACATAGCAATTATCAACAAACATGGTTAGATATTTTGTGAGCGTGAAAAGATAATATAGCTAAAGTTGCTCTGGCAGGTGTGGCTCAGTCGGTTGGGCGTCATCCCGCAAATCAAAGCGTCGTGGGTTCGATTGCCAGTCAAAGTACATTATCTAGGTTTCCAGCACTGTTCCCGGTTGGGACAAGTACAAAAGGCAACCGAACAATGTTTTTCTCTCACGTAGATGTTTCTCTCCCTGTCTTTCTCCCTCCCTTCCCCTCTTTCTAAAATCAATAAGCATGTCCTCTGGTGAGGATTAAAAAAAATAGGGGGAGAAAGATAAACATACCTAAAGTTAACTAATGTAGTATGCTCCATAAAATGATGCTCAAAATAACCCCGAACCTTTTATCATTTTAGTAAATCTGTAGAATTCATAGAATTCAATGACTGTGATCTAAATTTGTCATTTTTCTCTCACTTCTATTTCTGTGGTTCTAATACCAGCCAATGTGAAGAACTAATTTACACACACATACACACACACACACACACACACGTACACACAAGAATATGAAGGGTCTTTGATTCTTTTTTGGAGTGTTTTGCAACCACTTTGTAGAAATAAGTAAGGTCCGGTTCTGAAGGTTTAAAACTTTGGTGGTGATATTGGCTTTTTGACTTGTGAGGAAACCTATAAAAATCTCCACTGCCTACATTTTTTGAGATACAGGGGAAAGGAGGAGGGCCTTAGAATGGAGGATGAGGCTAGGTATGAGGTTGCCATTGACATGGGGAGTCTGTTGGCTAGGAAAGGCTTCCTGAGATGGGAAATGGAGGGAGATGCTTGGAATATGGCTAGAATACTTCTGAGTCACTTGAGTGTTGGGCTTGATCAAAATTCTAAATTTCCTTTGACCCCCATGGCTGATATCTTGATCTCTTTTCGTTCCTGGTTCAGCTAATGTGTGTGCTTTTCCCCCCTCCTCTGGGGATGGTGAGCGGCCTATAAATATCTTACGGAGAGCTTCCTGTGGTCTCTGCCCTTTGTTCTCTAGCTTTAGTGAGCTAGGTGAGCGTTTAGCTTTTCTAGGAAAACATTTTTCAATCATTAAACCTTTGGGTGAAGAATGTAGAAAAACAATTTTTTAAACCCCTCTATCTTTTTCAATATCTTTCAGAAAATTTGAAGTGAGAGAAAAAAGCATTTTTCTTTGGGACATGATAAGTAGCAAAATGATAATGCTTTTTTTTTTTTTTTACCAGTATAATAAGAGTCTATATGTATAATATGTGGGACATAAAATTTGTCAACTGTGTTTTGCTCTCATTTCCATTAAACATTTTTATTGATATATAGATTGATAAACTATTAAAATGCCTAGGAGTCTTAGAAAGAAGCTAAGCAAGAAGGTTGTTTGTTCCACTGCTAAGATCAATAGATCTGGTATAATCAGAAATTGTGGTGTTCATTGAGTTTGAATATTTTTAAACACATGTGGGGCCAGATTTTAAGGAGGGAACATGGGTCAGCTGAAAAATACATAAAATGTTAAACTAAGACATAGCAACACCTGCTCACCTACTTTAGACACTAAAGAGGAATTTTATATTCATCTCTCCATTTCACACACCATGTTTTTCAAATATTTAAGATAAATATTGCCCTGGCTGGTGCGGCTCAGTGGAGCGAGCATCATCCCATGAGCTGAGAGGTTGCTGGTTCGATTCCTACCAGGGCACATGCCTGGGTTGCGGGCCAGGTCCCTGCTGGGCATGTGGGAGATGCGACCGATCAATATTTCTCTCTCACATCAGTGTTTTTCCCCTTATCTTTCTTCCTCCCTTCCCCTCTTGCTAAAAATAAATAAAAATATTTGAAAAGATAAATACTGGTTCATAACTGGTATTTCACCTTATGTAAACTTACCTTGTGAAGTCACAGCAGAATTCTCACAGTAGTGGCTATTTTTCACATATTGTAGGCTCTACCTAAGTGGAGAACTTCATGAGGCATATTTTTTTCTACCTTATTTTTAAAATTTAGTTATTCTTAAGGATTCCATGGTTACTGATAGATATAAAACCAGGAATGTTTTGGTTCCTTTTGATTTTCTTGCTAGCATTAGGGAAGGGTGCAGACTCTGTTTGGTGTATTTAAAAAAGTAACACAATTAATGATATAATAAGCTTTCAAGACTCCAAGAAAGGAGACACGTTGGAAGTGCTGGTGGGGGTGGAAATGGCGGGGTTGATTTTGCTATTTCCAAAGTAGTCAGAACACTTTTAACTGCTATTCGCTAATCTCATATTCCTAGGTGGATTAAGTTCGAAGAAAAAGTGGAACAGGGCGGGGAGAGATGGAGCAAGCCCCATGTGGCCACATTATCCCTTCACAGTTTATTCGAGCTGAGGACGTGTATGGAGAAAGGATCCATTATGCTTGACAGGGAGGCTTCTTCTCTCCCGCAGTTGGTGGGTAAGTATGTTGCTTTAAGTATCTGTCATTTTTTCAGCTTTTCCTACCTATTTGTGAGTGTCCATCAATGCAGATGACTTTTTCTATAAGCAGAGTCGAATATTCTGGAACATTTATTATCTCTTTTTTATGTTATAAAACTGGTAAGGTTTATTGCAGAAAATTTGGGACATACAGAGAAACATTAAGAAGAAAATTTAAGAAGTCAGTCACTGCACCTATATCTGGTCATAGTTATTAACATTTTGGCATATTTTCATCCAGTTTTGTTTCTCAATCTCCTCTCTTATACTTTTCATTTTTGTGTTATTTTATAAAATTTAATGTTGGGATTTGTTATATATATACAGATTTGCATTTATTTCTTTCATTTATTAGCATAGTGTTAATATTTTGAATGGAGCCTCCACCCAATCTTTGGTTATATTGGACAGGATGTTTTGGATACTAGATTTCTAGAACTCTTTGACCTTAGACAGAACTGAGCTAAGGTCTTCTGTGGGCCTCGGTTTTGTCATCTGTAAAATAGGGTATAAATCCTCTGCAGGGAGGAAAACAGTCTAGTTTCTGGGTGGGGGCTGATTTGTAGATGGAAGTCAAGCTCCTTTAACTGCATGTTCAGAAAAGTTGTGTGAGGCAAGAGGTCAGCAGAACCTTATGGGTTAGTGACTGAGTCAGGTCACGTCAGTTCTGAGTAGCATTTGTACAACCCCCCGGGCGTCAGTGAACGTGATGGTGCAGGGCATCTTTGGCATCTTTTGCAATCAGTGTTGTGTGGTGAATGTTAACTCATCATGTTGAACACCTTGGGCACACAACATTAGTAATTGTTTTAACTTTCTAGCAAGTGTATAGCCTAAGTGGCCTCATTACCCTTCAGATCTAGGTGTAGTGAAAAACAGCATAGATGTGTTGTTCACTGAGCACACTCTCAAAGACAGGTGCAGGGGCTCGGCCTGTTGTTCCTAGGAGAATTTAATAATTAGGTGACCACGGGACCAGTTTGGATGACTGCACTTTCCCAGGGGTCTGCAAGGTGCCTACCTTGGGATTATGGGGAAGAGGATGTGGATCGTGGCTCTGCAGAAAGTGACCAGTGTAAAATTCCTGTGTAATTTCAGACTTGCTGCAAAATTTCTTTGTCTATCTTTAGATAAAAGGCTTGTCTATGGCATCTGTGTCTTTATAGACAATGGGAAGGCTATAACATTTATACTGAAAGAAGAGATTGGTTGTCAAATGAGGCATCTATCTAGCTGATGTATATGTATTCCCTTCTTCAGAGAGCTTGGTAATTAGATTTGCAAGTAAACCCAACACTTTTCATGCATCTGAGGTATTTAAGGTGCAAATGGAGAAGGAAGAAAGACCAATGGGAAGATGCTGGGTGGACAAAATTAATTAGCTCATGCATTTGTTCAGCAGTGGTGTGTAAGCTTCTACAATGTGCCAGATACTATTCCAAGCCCTGGAATTAGGTTTGCAAATCTACCATTCTGTAAATGGGGTAAGTTACAAATCCACATCTACACAGGTAATTAGAAGATAATGTAGGAAATACTGCTCTATGTAGAGTTTTTCATATATGTCAAGGCAGGTGAGGCTGAAATGAACATTTGATAGATGAGAAGAGATCTTGGTTATTGCACCAAGGGAAGGTGGAGCCCCCATCTATGAAGACAGAAGCAAATAGACGGAATGGTTTTTCTGGGCAGTTTGTTCTGCTGACATTTTTTTAAAAATTAAATTGAAACTTTATTTTTCTGTGAAAATTTATTATGTTGTTGGGGTTTATTTTTTAAAAGAGATTTTTACCATTGAAACTCTTGAGGCTTTCAAATTCAACAGCTGAATGATGAGTGCATTACTTTAGACAAACAATTCTTTGAACTGGGGACATTAAGTGTAGGACCTTTCCTTCTCTCCTGATGCAGCTTCTTTTGTGGCTGAGCAACAAGAATGTAAAATAAGAATTGAATAAAGGCATTCATTTCATGGTAAACCTGTTCTTCACATACAACGAGCGATAAGCCGGCTTTTCTTATAAAACATCTTATGAGTAAACTAGGATATAAAAATAAGTTATATCGGTGATACAAATGCAAGTCATACTTCAATAGAAACAGAAACATGGAGAACAAAAACATGTGTCCTAACAGAATAATTTGTGTATTGATGATATAAAGTTTTATAATTGTATTCTAATTAAAAAATGAAAACATAGGCCAAGCACCTTACAGAACTGAAAACATCCTAAATAACAGGTTGCCAATATTGTTTCTTGAGTATCCTCCCTAAGTAGCCTGTCACACTAGAACGTACTGTTAAACATACATGTGTATCAGTCCTCATCCATGGCTTCTTTCATTTATTAAAGGCTGCACGAGAGATTATTATCTAAAAAAGTATCCTGATTAACAAAAATTAATCTAGTTTTTGAGTCAGAATTGCAATTTCTGTATTCTTAGACTTTAAGAACTCATCTGGAACAAAAATGTCTGAAACCAGACAAGTTGAAAAAATACATCAGAAGTGCAGACATGCAGGGCAAGATGGACATTACACTTGTGACCTGGCAAGGTATAGGTGGTCTAAGGGGAGAATAGGTGTTGGGGTTTAAAGGTCACCAGGAAGCCTCCTATATTAGAAGGAAAAAGTGTTACTATTGTCTTTTGTTACTGCCTGAAGTTTCGTCCTTTAGAGATTCATTTCACTGAGCCTAGAGAGTCCTCTAGTAAAATCTGCTGCTGTCTGACAGACGTCCTGTGTTCCTTCCATGAGATGCACAGTGGGGTTGTAGAAAGGGTGGTGAATTTAAAGTTGAAAGGGGTTTAATTAAAGTCTACCCCTACTAGCATTTATGATCATGGGATGGACAAGGCAAGTTACTTAACTCTTTAGTAGCCTCAGTTTACTCCTTTGTAAAAGCAGGACGAAGGTTGACCTTTCAGGGTTGTTGTGAGAATTAGATGAGGACATCCAGTGTGATTATTATATACTTACGTAACGACCTTGGCATGCGTGAGTTTATCCAGATCTTTCCACCTGTCAGTTAACAGAGGGTGAAGGGTAGACTGAATCAAGTAGAGAGATGCTTAGGGACTTCATGAACAAGAGAGAAGATTCTGAGAGATGTAGTAGATGGAGCTGGAAACAATGAGCAGCTTCTTTGCTGTACCTGGAGTTGGTGAGCAAGGGTAACAAGAGTGAAAGCTGAGTTATACACTTGCTTGGACTTTTCTGTAAAACTGCCACTGGGATCTTCATCACCAGAAAGAACCATTTTGAGGAGCTTCTGGTCTTCAGCAGCTGACTGTCCTTTTACATGAAGGAGAAGACAGACTCCCACATTAAACCGGAGACTTGTCAGCCAACGACCAGAGGGGTTCTGGTATTCACTGTATTTGCGAGAGGTTATTCAAGCACTCTGTGTTCTCAGCTTAATTTTCCATTACTTCTAATCATCTCTGAACTGAACTTTTTCTCCAACCTCCATGCATTTACTTTAAAAATTGTCATTAAATTTTAAAATTAGACACTCCCAGGTCACTGTGAAATATCAGTTAGTAAGATGTTTACTCTTCGGTACCTGGGGCAAGCAGGCAGTGGGCCGGTGGGGCCATTGTGGAGCTGATAATACAGAAAAAATTCAGAGGCAAATAATAAGTCGATAAAACAATTCATAAGCAAAAGAAAGGAAGAAAAAGAAAGGACCAATTTGCAGGAGTACAAGGAGAACATGTTTGAGGGAGTGTAACTGGCGGAAAAGAAATACTTAAAAATCCTCTGCAACAATCTAAACCTTGCAGAGGGTTAAAAAACAGAAAGAAAGAAGAAAAGCCCTTATTTTATTTTATATGACAGAAGATGGCATGGTAACTTAGAGAGTTATTGTCATTATTTTGTTATCAAAAAATTATTGTTTTTTTAGCAGAGAATTAAGTGTAGCTGTTTTGTCCTAAATCTAGTTTAGAATTATGTGCAACTGAGTCTTTTTTTCAGGCTGCTTTTTTAAAACAAATTATTTATTGACTTTTAAAGAAAGAGGAAGGGAGAAAGAGAAACATCAATTTGTTGTTCCATTTATTTGCATGTTCTTTTGTTGATTTCTCATATGTGCCTGACTGGGAATCAACCCTGCCACTTGGCATATTAGGACGACGCTCTAACCAACTGAGCTACCCAGCCAGGGCCTGCAGCTAAGTCTTAAAAGATGCATCTCCCCTCCACTCCATTTATCTCAACAAATTTATGTCAACAAATGATAAGACAGAGTAATAATAGCAAGTGTGATTGTATCAAAAAACCAATAGCAAGCTTTTTATCCTTTTTTGCAGTCCCTCTACCACTCTTTCTTAATGGCATCTTAGTGGCAACTAATGCCTCCATCTCAAAGGCATCTTCCCCTCCCGACCCCCCGCAGGTGCAAAGGTACCTGGTCATGAACAGCGGGAGACTGTTTAAGCAGATGTTACTTCTCATACTTGCATTTAAACATTCGACCTGGATTCCCAGTCAGGTCCATGCCTGGGTTGTGGGCCAGGTCCCCGGTTGGGCGTGTGGGAGAGGCAACTGATCAGTGTTTCTCTCGCACATCACTGTTTCTCTCCCTGTCTTTCTCCTCCCCTTCTCCTCTCTCTAAAAATATATAAAATCTTTTAAAAATTGTTTAAAAAATTTAAAAAAATAAAAATTTGGCCTAATTCTCATTGTTCTTATTCTCATTGTCCTCAGAACAGCTTCTTGTTTTCTTCATGAAACCCTTCTTAATGCTGATAGCAAAATTGGTTTTTCAAGCATAAACATCATTTTCACTGACTATTTTAGTAGCCGTATTATTACTTTCATTATATTGCTATATATAAAGAGTGTCATTCACATATTAAGCTATGTACATGGGAATTTTCCTCCTAAGTTAAAAAAATTATAAGCCATTTCAGGTATTTTTTATTATGATGGAAAATGGATTAGAAAAATGTAACTCTATTTTTGGACTTCTCATTTTTATATATAAAGGCGTTCCTGGGCTCTCGCTGTTGGCAGATGTGTTAGTCAAGTTGTTTTTTGCTTTTCACACATTTTGTATTTTCAACATGGTAATATATTTATGTTTTACCAAAAAAATCTATGTTCATTTTTATGTAACCCAGAAAAATATAACACAAATATCAAAAGACCACAAATCTGATCTTTTAGAGCTATCCTCCCAACAGTGTTTCTGTATGTCTGTTTATACATATGAAATTTATTTTACAAAATGGGATCATACTATAACACTTTAATCTACTTTTTTAAACTTAAAACTATAAGACAGATTTTCTTTCCATATCATTAAATATAAATGTAAACATTAGTTTAATGGTTGCAAAATATTTAAAAGTCTATTATTGGGCATTGAACTTGCCTTCAATTTTTTTGTTTTAGATTTTATTTATTTGTAGAGAGAGGGGAAGGGAGGGAGAGAGAGAGGGAGAGAAACATCAATGTGTGGTTACCTCTCATGAGCCCCCAACTGGGGACCTGGCCCACAACCCAGGCCGGTGTACTGACTGGGAATTGAACCAGCGACCTTTTGGTTTGCAGGCCGGTGCTCAGTCTTCTGAGCCACACCAGCCATGGCCTTGGCTTCAAGTTTTTATTGTAAAGAAAAGAAATGAATGTTTTTATTATGCTTTTGTGAAACTATTTCCCTTGATATAGATTTCTAATGGCAAAATATTCAAAGGGTTTGAACATATGAAAGGGTTTTGTTATGTGGTTGCCGCATGACCTTCAAGAAAGGTCGTACTAGTTACTACAGTCGTCATTAGGATATGGAGTTGCCTATGGACAACATCCTTCAGGTCACTGGGGATTAGTGATGTGAAAGTTATGTGAAGGATTAGTAAAAATTTTAAATTTCTACTTTGATAGACTAACAGATATCTCATAATTGTAATATTGTATAAATTTATTTAAATTGTCTGTTAGTCTTAAAGTTAAATTATCTTGGTTGTTTGTATTTCTTTAAGGAATGTCACCTTTGTCCTTTTATTTTTTTCCCCTTCATGGCCGTCTGTTGGTTTGCAGAAGCTCTGCATATATCATTTTTTTTTTTTTTTTTGGTCTAGAGCTTCCTTTCTAAATAAGGAAAATTATTGTGTGATATGGAAAAAAGATCTAAACTATGAATCAGAAACCCTGGTTTTATTTGGGGGGCTTGCCTCTAATTAGGCTATGTCTGTGAGCAAGTCTCTCTTGCCCTGTCTTTTCTCATCTGTGTAACAAGAGGTTGAACTTGACACTCCCTGAGGTTCCTTTCAGTTCTGCTGTCATCTAAGGTTGGCACATTCTTTCCCAATTGGTAACGTCTGTGGGATTTTGAACACTGAAGGCTTAATTTCAGCATAGCTGTGAAATGTTACTACCCCCACTTTCCTTGAAAGGTTTTGTAGTTTATGCTTAAAGAGATCCCAGCAATGTGGACAATTTTTATAGAAACTTAATGAAGGGCATAAGCCACACAGATATATTAACCTGTCCTAACCGGTGATTTCCGGGCACTACTAACAGAGGCCTGGCTATGGCACATGTAGGGTTGGTTTGAGATTACAAGGGAGGGCAAGAATAGAGGGAGGCCCCACCAGGAAGGATAAATAAGAAACACTTTAATCCACAACCTTGGAATTAGGAGTTTGATAACACTGGCAGCAGATACCAGGGCTGTTTATTTTTATGGTTCTTCTATAAAATGGACTTTCCACATCGAACAAGACTTAAAGGGAAAGGAGAGAGGTTGTGTTTAGTAGCACCTAATTATTTTCCTGTGGAGGGTTAAATGTAATTACGGAATCAGTTCTGAGAGTTTCACTGAGAAGGGTTTGCATAGTTAAAAACACTCAGAGCTAAAGGCCATTGTCGAACCATAACATTCCTATGGGAGAAAGTTCTTGCCTTTCCCAGGCTCCAAACCGAGTGGCCCAGCGTTATGTGGAGTTTATGGCACCCGTGTATGGCTCATGATGGCAAATCCTGGATTTGGCCTCTGGTTGGCTCCCAAATAGTTGATTGTACACGGTGTAAATCATTAGCTTCTAACCAAAGGCTGTGTGAGACCAGTTCTGTGGCTGACCTGTGAAAAAGAGCATTTCTTATTTTTTATTTTTTCAATTACAGCTTACATTGACTATTATTTTGTATTAGTTTCAGGTGGACAGCAGAGTGGTTAGACAATCATATGCTTTACAAAGTGTTTCTGGAACCCACCTGGCACCATACATAGTTATTGCGATAGTGTTGACTGAACTCCTACGCTGTACCTTACGTACCATGCCCATCTCATTTCAGTTAGAGTAAAACTTGTCCATCAGCAGAACCACCCATGGAGCAGTTTCCATGAAACACAGTTATCTAGTTAAAATCGTTCTTAAAAGAGCTAATAGAAAATTTCATTTTTTATGGTAAGACTAAGATGTTAAAATTTCATTGAAAATTCTAGTCAGGTTATACTTTAAAATGACTAATGGAATATATTGGAAAGGCTTTAGTTGGAGCTAAATAAGCATCCCTTCTTGGATAAGACTAAGGCATCATTTTGTAGTATAATTGCATTATTGGATTAAGTGGTGTTCAAATAACCTGATATGGGGAAAGGTATTGTTCTCCTTTACTTGGTCCTATTATAAAGAAAATACAACATGACAGAAGAATTTGGAGGACTAGATTAAAAAAATCAATAATGTCACTACTTTAAATTTTGCATATTCTCTTCAAGTTTTTTTCATGTCATTTATATTTCTGGCACACTTGCTGTGAGAGAGTACATGAAATTTTCTAATCTTAACTTTTTTCTTAATTAAAAAATGTAGATTACTGATTTGTTGTGTTACTCATAGAAGAATTGATTAATGCGAATTCATTATTAACTGGGACTTAAAAAATGAGCAAGACAATTTTTCCTCTCCAAAAATGGAATTTATACCAGAATATTTATAACTGTCATTAATGCCAATATCCCTGAACCCTGTATCTTTACCCTTCACATAAAGTGGGAAGCTCGAAACTTGGAAAATAGTATATTGATGTTAAATTTGAGGATGCCATTTATAAACCTAGAGTAAAAAATTAACTTTGTGGTCTTGTGACTGAGTTTTGTTTTTGTTTTGCTTTGTTTTTTTATCAGAGATGATTGTTGACCATCAGATTGAGACAGGCCTTTTGAAACCTGACCTTAAGGACAAGGTGACTTACACTTTGCTCCGGAAGCACCGGCATCAAACGAAGAAATCCAACCTTCGGTCCCTGGCCGACATCGGGAAGACCGTCTCCAGTGCAAGTAGGATGTTTACCAACCCTGATAATGGTAATGCAGGGCCGACTGGCTACTGCTCTCTTTACCAGCTCACTCACCTTTACTCCATCTCTTGTCATCTTTTTTTTTGAACCCCCTCTCCATATTTCTTTTTTTCTCAAGTTCCTACACCACAGCCATTTCATAATGACCACTTTCCATCCCATCGGGCAGGTTTGCAGTCCCGCTGGAAAGATCTCAGCGGTTACTGTAGGCTGCACAAGCCAGGAGGCCTCGCTTGCCCCACACGCACCTGTTCTGATGGACTGAGATGGTTTGGTGATAAGGCTGTGGTACAACAACTGAACGTTGGCGGCGAATCAGCAAAGTTTTAGATTGTTGAGTACATCAAGGAACATGCTTTTGACATGGTTGTTTGTTGGAATCAGGGGGACAGACTAAGATATGAATGCTCGAAAACCTCTGCTGTGAAGTATTTGCTTGGTATGTGAGCCGGTGTCCAGCCTATAAATGGTCATTCATCAAAATAAGGCTCACTATTATTTTTCTACTTAAAAGAGCAATCTGCTCTTTTGTTAAATGTTAATGATTAAATGTGAGAATAATAATTCGAGGTGGGGTATTAACCTCATTTTATAGCAATAGGAAAGACACTGTCTTATTTATATTCTATTGCATGTACCAGAGTTTTCTGTAAAGTGTCTATCTTCTGTGTCATCATCTTTGTTTCAAATAAATTTCATGATTGGCTACAACCTGAGAGCAGAGAAATTAATTTCTGTGGAGTATTGAAAAATGAAGACATGGAGTAAAGAGTCACTAAGCATTGAGCTGGTAGAAGTAGGTCTCTCCCATCCCACCTCCCCATCTTTTTTTAGTATTAAGAGAAATGAGTAGATCGGGAGTTGCTCACCCACTGTCCGCAGCTGCTTTTCAGAGTAACATAAAGTGTGCTGTCTCAGAAGAGTATGCTTGTGGTGGAAACTGAATTCTAACTCGGCCACTCTGTTTCTGGAAATTGGTTTTTCTGACTAAAAATTAAAATGAGTGGTAGTCTTGGAAGAAAGCTTATCATTAGCAGGCTTTCTCTGGTATATTTTTGAACCTTTCCATCATTGTAGTTTCTTAATGTGTGTTTTTTTCCTAAATAGAACCAAAAGTTTAGTTTTATTGAGTGACATATATTTTTTAAAAAACAAAACCAGTTATAAATAAATAATTAAAATACAATGCTCTTTATAAAAAACATTCACTGAAGAAACAATCTAATCTAGAACATTCCTACTACAATTTGATGGTTCTGCCATTACCTGGAATACTGTCGCTGACTGGAAACATTTTGGTTTTCGTGGGGTTTTAAATTATATGTTTAAAGAGAGGCTTTGTTTAATGACTGGAAATGTTATGGGGTGAAGAAATTATTATAACTGAAATCACAAATATTTAATTTTAAAAGCACCCCATGTTTTTAAAATTGTGGCAATTACAGTAAAGTTTTGTCTTTTATATCTTATTTATTATTCCCTCTCTCTCATAAAGTGAAATTCCATGATTTGGAGATTTTTTTTTTTTTGTCTTGAAGTTGGTGGTAGCATAAAGAATCAAGAAAGTGCTTTTTTTTTTTTTCAAATATTGGCATGTTTGCAAAGAGAAGAGGACTGGATGTGACAGAGTGAGGGGTCTTCCCACCAGGGACGTATGAGCTTCATCTTCATGGGCACACAGGCAGAGAAGGAATTAGGCACAGATGGGGCTTGGAGGCCACCATCTTGTGCTTTAGGAGAAAGTGTTTGGATGTGGAATACAGCAAACCAGTTGATATGGCTCATCACTCTCATCCCATCAGCGGATGTTTGTACTTCAGAGGAAAAGTTGAAATAGCTTTTCCATTCACCTTTTCTCTTGTGAAATGTTATATACTCCGGGCAAAAAGCAACTAGGAAGGGCAGGTGGTTCTTTTCCTTTCTGGCTCGTCAGCTTACACCCTGAAGAATGGAATTCGAGTGGGCCTTTTAAACATGTTGTCATTGACCTTTGTGTTACCCCCCTGGTTTTAAACATCCAGAGGCAACACTTGGCTTTGAGAGACTCCATAGCAGTGAATTTCATGGGCCTCCAAAGTTCACTCCTACAAATTATTAGATGGCAAATTTCTGGTCTTCTAGAGGCACTTAGCTTGCAAGTTTATACAGTTACTTTTGCATTTTACAGTTTAATTACTTAATATTTTTAATATTATGAAATATTCCTAGGATAAGCTTCTCAAATAAAGAATTATGGAACTCGTGCTACTATTTTAATAAACCAGAATCTTATACTTATTGTAGTTAGAAGTAGATTCTGATTATCTGTATGTAAAACCTAGATAAACTTGTCATAGTCTAGAAAATAGACTCAGTGACACTATCACCTGTGGGAGCAGCAATGTCGTTAATAGCTGACATTCATGAAGATAGCTTAGAACTGGAAGGTTTTTTTGTTTCACAGCGGTACCCTGGAACCCCCTCTTGTCTACTCGTGAGAGTCCATTGTTATCAGGAATTTTGTGAGCTGGTTGGTAAATATAGCTATTATTAGAAATTAAACAATATAAACATACTTAAATAATTACATTAAAAATAAAGGTAATAAAACTCAAAATTCATCACTTCTTTCTTATTTTACTGCATTTTGTCACCTGGACTCTTGAAGTTATTTACAGGTATTGTGCCTAAATGGTAGCAGTACCACAAATGACACGTACCGTGCGCCTCTTGCCAACTCTGCATGCAGGAACTTCACACTTGTAATTTGAAATAGCTCACGATGGTAGTATTTACACCATATGAATCAGCAAAGACTACAAATCAGGGCTTGATTTATTGGTAATCATCTCTAGACTTAAAAAAAGTGATGAAGAAAATGCTAATAATACAGATTCAACTTAAAAGTGCATAATGGCCATAGTCGTTGTCTTCGCTTGGCTACTGTAACAAATTACCATAGACTGGGTGGCTTAAACAACTACATTTACCTATCATAGTTCTGGTGGCTGGGAAGACCAAGATCAAGGTGCTACAAATTTGGCCCTCTACTGGGCTTGTAGATGGCTGCCTTCTCACAGTATTTGCACAAGGTAGAGAGAGATTATCTTCTTCCTGTCTTTTCTTTTAAGGGCACTAACCCCATTCAGGATGACCCTGCCCTCATGACCTAACTACCTCTCAAAGGGCCCACCTCCCAATACCATGACATCGAGGGTTAGAATTTCTTTCTTATTTATTTATTTATTTATTTATTTAATATTGCATTTTTTTCCCATTACCAGGATTTCAACATATGAATTTTGGGACGATACAAATACTCAGTCCATATTAGCTGTTAAAATGAGAATATCACAAAGAATTGAGGAAATATTCCTCTGGTATTCAAAAACTATTATCTCCTTTAGCAAAGGAGTTACTGAAATTTTGACAGATAAGTGAAGTCTGACATGTGTCTTCCTTATTTTGCTTTTGACTTGTTAGCATATATGGTAATGGATGTCCAACTTGGGTGTCGGAACTATGCTTGTTTGCCAGTTGCCGCTATAAGTTGGTTACTGAAAAGCGTTTGGTAAAACCAACGAAAGCATTCTGTGGGAATCAACTGGCTATAGGCAAGCAATTTACAAGATTCTTGTGTATGTTTTCATCTGTATGTGTGCTGTACATCCTCTACATCAGTAAAATTTGCTGCATGCACACACTGTCACATACACACGCGCACAAGTCTTTTCTGCCCGGGTGGAGAGCTGGTTTTCAAACATTTACCGTCACATTCACCACCAATCCTGTCACTGTCCAGCCATAGCGCAAGATCGGCTCTCCTGTCTCAGGTCCTGATGTGGCTTGGGGTTCAAGACAATGTAGTGTTTTTAAAGAGAAGCAATGAATGTTTTTATTTGTTAGGAATCAGGGACGAATTGGGCTAGCTACCAAGATATTAATTTTTGTGAAATTACCACTTGTTTGAGACATCTGTGCATTCTAGTGGATATGTCTGCCAGGTACAAAATTTTGCATGAGTGCTGTAATTTATCAGTATATTAACTGAGGTATTTCTATAGAGTTAGTGTTGCACGAAGAAATTAATGAATGAGTTTATCATTTCCTCCGGTGTTGGGTTTTTCTTTACCTACTCTATCATTATTGTTTCAGGTTGAACCATATGAAATTGCCATTTTTGTGGGTAAGATAAAGTTGACTGTCAGCACTTTCATATGATTCTGTCTAATAATTTGGTTTGAGATACATAGGTTCTGTAGTATTGTGGTTTACTATGAAAAAATAACATTTAAGCCTAGAAACATTCCTTGGTAGTATTTAAAGATCAGGGAAGATGTATTTGGTTTGCTTTTTATTAGAAAGTGAAAGTTTATATGTAATTAATATTCCATAAATATTTAGTAAGATGTTTATGACAAGATTACTTGATAATTCTGTTTTCAAAAGCCATGGTTTATAGGACGATCCGATTTTTAAAAATATCACTTACCATTTACATGGATACTTTTTCTAGCTTAGAAAAGATAAACAAGACCTGACTTGAAGACCAGGATCAACTGGGAACCTTAATTAGAGTAATCAGCTTTCACTACATTTGAGGAAATTTGGGCAGAGCTGTTATCAGTTTGTCCTAAATGACCCTAAAAATGAATCCCTATTTTTCTGTGGTCTGGGAGTACAGATATCCTTTACTGAAAGTGCCCTTGGTTATGCAGTCGGACCTACACTTTGAATTTCTGATTTCCCTAATACAGTTTCATGGCTCCATTTTTCTTTAGTTTTTTAAATTAAAACATTAGTAATGTTATTTAGTACTCAGTTTCAGTATCTATAAAACAGAGATAAAAATTAAATGAGATAATATATGTAAAATGTTTAGAATGATAATCAGCACATAGTAATCACTCAACCAGTTATACTAAATTATGTATAACATGTTTAAACACAATTAAGAAAGAAAATTTCATATTAAGTAAGAACGGTTTTCGGAATTGTATTTGCTCTGTAGCTACTATTTGGGAAGAAACTTGTGGATGTAGTGCTGGTTTATTTCCTCTGCCCTTTGGTAAGTGCTATGGATATCATATTATCAGCAATGGAGGAGGTGGGAGTCCTTTTTCATCCCAGTCCTCTTACAGGATATCTGTCCCTGTTACTGGTTTTACCTTTTTCTAAAGGGCTCTCAGGGAAGCGCTAAGCCGCACTGAGAACCCAGGGCGCAGACGAGCTAGGAAAGGCCGCAGCTCCAGGCCAGGGTGCCGGCTCCTAGGCTTCCTGCTGCTCCCCCGGCTTTCTCCCGCTGGGGTGGGTGTCTTCTGTTCTGCTTATTGAGATACAGACTGATGGAACCGCTGGTTTCAATCTTCAGTTCACCACTGGTTGTTTTTTTTCTCCCCTCTTGTCAAGTTTGAGAAACCTGATCCACTTGCTTCCACCACTTCTTGTCACCACTTTCTCTCTGGATTCTTCTTTTCAATGTTATTTACCAGGCAGGATACTACTTCCTAGCTTTCTGCCGCATTGCTGTTTCTGACATAAGCACGTAACACCTTTAGGTATTTTAAAAAGTCTATTGCTGTTACCTACAGTGACATAGATAGCGGTTAACAACATAGAACAAACAATGGGAAGAAGTCAGTCCTTTTTGTTAAGAGTAATTCTAGGCCACGTGGAAATGTCAGAGGGATTAGCGAGGCCCTTGTTGCTTTGGATCTGACTTGAGGTTAGGTGTCTTCAGGCGGTTTGGTTTGGGTATTAGATCAAGCTGCATAGATGCTGGCATGTGGTGGATTTGACTGGGACCACTGCCAGGTTTGGAAGCTTTCTCAGTTTCTTTAGAAATTCTTAGCTTTTTGTCTGGGTCTTAGGTTCCAGCTTATCCTAATTGTCTCTGGCTAGGTGGGTCTACCTTGTCCACGCCCCCATCCTTGAGTCCAGACCTGGCCCCTGAATGGGTGAGGCAGCCGTTTCCCTTCTCTCAGAGATTCTGTTCCTCTGAAGCAGGCCGTCACGCTTCTCTAGTTCTGAGGTGGGTCTGTTGACAGGCCCACATCTCCTTAAGGAGAGTCATCTTCCAGGTGCCTTCCTGCATACAGTCAGCTCTCTCCACAAACCAGTGGCATACATCCATCTGTTTAGGTCAGGACTCTTAATTCTGCATTCATTTGCACAGCACAGATATATGTCCTGGCCAGAATCTAGTGATCAGGCGCTTCTCAGCCTTAGATTTAATGAACCAATCCATGGGAAGTTTCTAGAAAAGTACTTGAATGGAAGTATTTCCAAATAACAGTAGTTATTATTATTGTTTTCATTATATTCTAATTCATTTCTTAGACCCTATTTTTATCCCCCTCACCCCCAGGTAGATGCGATCTTCCAGAGTTATAATGTTTAGATCTTGAGATAAACAATAACACATTTTCCCCCAAGGGCCATTCCCTCCCAGTGTGTGGTGGTCTATTCTGCTCTTTATGACAATGAAGAGTCAGGCCTAGGAGATATCACAGAAGTGAGAATTTAGATTTTGATATTAAAGGCCTACTTTGTAATCTTCTCGAAGATAATGGTGCTATCTTTTCCAAAGGCTTCATTCTAATCCTGGACTTGTACTTAGTAGGAGTGTGGTTTTGAGCAATTTAACTAACCTTCTTGAGCTTAAGCTCTTCTACCTATAAAATAAGGGTAGTAATGTTTTGTTCTGTGTATACAGCCATGAGTAAGATATCTTCGTGAAAGTGTTTAATAAGCATAACATGAGCTACACAGTAAGGAACAGGTATTATTCAGCAACATTTCAAAGGGCAAATTTAGTGCCTTTCAGGTTTGAAACTGAGGACAGAGCTTCAATTGGGCACCTTTATTTTGTATTCTGTCTGTGTCTCTCATATTTTTCCTTCCACTACTGCATATATGAAAACATTTTTATAGTTTTATTTTTTAAACAGTGCTACTTTTGTTACCAACTTTACAGATGCCTGAGAATACTTACGAGGTGTCACTCATGAACTTTACAATGTTTTTAATTTAGAGCATGACCATTGACCGCTATGTATGTGAACGGTGACAGTTTTTAGCTCCCAGCAAGTAATATATGTGTAACAGGATGTTACTGTGAAATAAACATATTTTAAAATGTTATTAATTGCCAGTCTGTTTTACACAGCCAGAGTCTGTGATGGAGTCAAGGATGGAATGACTCTCTTTGTATGATCGTACCACATATGAGTACTCTCTTTCCTATTTCTCCCTCTCTGCAAAAACCATGTGCTTAAAGGGCCCTTCACTGATTTGCTGCTGTCAGCTCCAAGTAACTCTTATCTCAAACCTTAGGGTTCTTGATAGAGCCGCCCTGTGAAGTCTTGTTTTCCTAAGCTTTACCTTGCTCTAAGACTAGACAGGAGAGTAAGTGTAGATAGATCTAGGGGGGAAAAAAGTCTTCTTTACAACATCTCTTTCTACAGTCTGGATATTGGAAACCACCACCCCAAAATTTTTAGAGCTATGTATCTTTTCTTATCAAGTCCCAATCATATAAACCAGTTTCTACCTTGTTCGTGTCTGAAGTCATGCAAAAGTGATTTAAAAGAGAACATGTAAGATAGAAGCAAAGCTAAGTTATTTTGTAGCTTAGGTGTAGAAGAGGTACAATAAAAGCATTATTGAGAAAACGTGTTCAGTAATAATTATTACCATGCTATAATTATAGAAAGTTTGGCTTCGGCTTTGGAAACAACTTTTCAAAATTTTATCTTTGGAGTAAATTTGTAACGAGAAAAGGAGCAACATGAAAGGGTTACAGAGTTTGTATCTCTTTCTGCACAGAAGTACGCATAGGGTCCAACAAATCAAAATGTTGGAATTTGCCAGTATAAGTAATGGATGCCATGAGCCTCCCAGTTTTCGTGCTGGTAAGCAGCCAGATGGCTTCGACCAGCCTTTCTAAAGCACAGGTGCCAAGTCTCTACGGGCAGTTTCATTTTCATGCCTGTCGTTGGAGCCAGGTTCTTTGCTGGTGTGTGCCAGGCTCCATTCCACTGACTTCTTGATGGTGAGGCTCGGTGTCAGTGGAGACTGTTCATGCAAAAAGGAGCTTCCAGCTTTAGACACGTTGAGTAGAGGAGAGAGAAGCTACTGGGACAAATTTGTTATTAGCACCTGAGTTTTAGTGCAGCTGCTGACCTCTTGTATTTACTTTAGGAGAAAACCTGGCATCAGTGAGCTACGTACTGATAAGAAGTTAAAGAATGTGAACATTCACTTGAGTTTACTTTGCATTACCAACCACTGTCAGTTTTTACTGATCTGGAATTTCAGTAGGTTCTTGCCTGGGCTTAGATCAGTGGCTGCCAGTTGTCTAGCCTCTTTGATTTTCTTTCGCTAAGCCTGTAGGAGTATTGGCTCTTGAAGCAGGTCGCTTGCTTGTCAAAAGAAATAGAAGGTGAAACTTGGTCAATATGATAATATATGTTTCTAAATGCCTCCCTTTTGACAAAAGCAATTTTGGAATAATCTCAACTGGTTCATTTTCCCGTATCATTTTTCTTAGTGCAATAAAAACTTGCAAAGAAGTTCAATTATGGGAAACAATTAAAAATTCAGATTGCAAAGAGAAGACATCAGATTTGCCTCAAACAGGTGCTGGCACAGATGGCCCACTCACAAGTGCTAGTAGCTTTATTTACAACATTTAAATGCAGATAAATTAACAAAAATGTTTCTAGATTTTATAATGCGCTGAATGTCCAAATTTGGCCATAAAATTGCATTAACTTGTAAATGATTCAATTTAAAACTTGACCTCCCAAGTCACCAAAAGCCTTAAGAAGATCACTTGCCCTGTCATTTGTACACGTGTGTAAATAGGTTACCCAATCTTTTCTTTTAGTTGGATATACTTTGTTTATTGCCTTGATCATTAAGTGACTGTCTTTGTTATTAAGGGGGAAAAACTCCTCACGTTGAATTGTATGTAGTGTGATGCGTAGCTATTTCCAATCTCACGGTCCTTCCTTGAAGGGTAATATGCTGCCTGTTTCTTACTAGCCTTGGAATGAGGCATTTGATAAGAATAGCAAAATAGATGACATGAAACTCAAATGAAACTATCTTTAGATGGAAGTTGACGGTGCTCTCCAGCGGATGAAAACTATCTGGAGGGAACCATACTACACATTTAGCTTGCATCATTATTCCGTCTTGGGCGTGGTTTAAAATTTTGCATTGGCACACCAAATATGACGATTATAGTAAGCTAAGTGTTACCAGAAAATAAGGACTAATAAGCATTTCTAAATTGATTTGTATTAAGGTATCGATTTATTTATATCCCAACCTCATGTTTATGAAGGGCTGAAAAACAGTAGGGGGAAAACTTAAAAACGAGTTCTGTATTCACCAAGGAAAACGTGGCAGAAGCGGAAGTATGAAATGTTGCTTTCTGCATTTGCGGACAGTGTCCACCGAAGGGTCCGCTGGGTAGATCATGAGAAAGCTCCTTAGTGATCTCACACCCTGCTCCCTGTGCTTCACACAGCTGTGTGTAACTTTCCTGTGTGTGCTTGTGTGGTGCGAAATTATTAACAGTCTTGATCTTACATCTTGAGATTCATGTTCTTTATATGATCCTTTCCTCTGGATACCATCCATGTTTTGTGTATTAGAACTGCAGGGCAGATCGTGCACTGGTACGTGGGGAACTATAATGATTGAATGTAATTTTTCTTGTCCTTTTCTTTCTGTGTTGGAATTTGTTCCACCAGAAGAGGCAGGGTCATGGGAGGGGGTGTGTGTCAATGTAACATGTGTCATTATTCTCCTTTAACCCGCTTGTGTGATTTGCTTTAGTATTTTTTCTTCTTAATTAATGCTCCATGCTCATCCTTGCTGTTGCTGCTCATGTGTCCTCCTCCTCCTCCTGTCTTCTGCTTCTGACACTAAAGCCCGCAGCCCGCTTGAGAACTCAGTGCCCTGCCTAGCAAACCGCACCTTGGACGATGACCCTCGAGTGCGGCGCACTCCCAGCGTGGGATGGCTAAGTAAGTCCATGACTGGGGAAAGGGCAAGGAGGTGGTGGTGGGGGGCAGTGGGAGGGCAGGAAGATTGGGCTGATGGCCACTTTGTGGAGGGTATCCTCAGAAAGTCTGAAAGGATAAGGCTTAGGCATTGCTGAACTCACAACTACTGATTTATTCCTGCTGCTACCACATGGTACAATAGTAATGCATTCTCTGGGTGATCTGCCATCCTGAATTCAAGTTGAGTACCTTGTCAGGCAGTAGAACGAGTTTGAGGTGGAGTTGTTAGTCCTGGTACTGGCAGCGCCCCCTCCACGCAGCACTGCTTGGAACCTGGTTTCCTTCAGAGGATTATGAGGAAGATACTTGAGATGAGATCCCTAAAGGTGGTTTGAAAGAACTTACTAAGTTAATGGCCTAAGAAAAAATAACAAACAAAGTCCAAATTCCCATTATGTGCCAAAAAAGGAGTAGGTGTTATAATGAAAAAATAAGATAAGATAAAATCTTTACTTTTTAAAATAAAAAGCTTTGCTAAAGAGACAAGGTTTATATACCTAAAATCCAAAGAAAAGAACATGCTCAGAAAACTACGCAGACTTTCCCCTAAGATTTCCAAATTTGATTATGTGTGATGTAAATTTAAGTCGTCAAGAGACCCATCCATAGTGACATCATTCAGCTTTTAACTGTTTATTATTACCGTATATCTATTGATTTAAGCTTTTACTATTTTAGTGTGAGAAAATTTCTCTTTCCTAGGAAGATATCTTTTTCCAGGTTAGTGGGAGATATTTTAGTTCATCCCAAAACATTATTTGTTGTGCTACTCCAGGGATTTCACTGGAGTAAATTTGACATTTTTAGAAATTATATTAGTAATCTTTGTTTCCACTTGGGATATAAATGCACCAGGTATTTAGAACTGAATAAGCAAGACTCTTTCCTCGGGGTTAACAATTATACAAAACGCTCAGTGAAATGACTGCAAAAATGCATGCATGCTTGCACATGTAAGATGATGGGAACATCTGATGTGGTTGGCCTGGTAGGAGATGGTAGAAGAAATTTTGGAGTAGATAATTTTGGGGCTAAATCTTAAAGGAAAAGTAGGAGTTTGGTGTTGGGAGAACTGGAGGAAGGGCCCCTTATTGAACTCTTAACTTTATAATGATTTCCTCTATAAAGTAGATCTAAGTTTACTTGACTAATAATAAGTGTTGCAAACATTAATTCTTTACTTTTCGGGTACAAACCCTGGGCTAAATACTTTATGTAATATAAATTAATTTTCTGAACAGTCCTGTGGAATCGCTATTGAGATATTACACGCAGTTTACAGATGAAGAAAGGGGGCTTAGAGAGCTTTAGTAACTTGCTCAAATTACACAGAAACTGAGTGTCTAAGGCAGGGCTTGAACTTCATCATGTGCTAGTTTCATCTATAACTTTGATGGGTAATGGCTTAGTGAAATTGAAATTAAAGTATAAGAAATTCACATGGTTAGATTGCCCCCCCAAAACCTGACCCCACAGTAAAGGTTTGACGCTGATATGATTTTTCCTGCAGGAAACATTCATTCCTTCTAATAAATTCATTTTTTCCCAATGATGTTTCTTGGGGGACAAATAAATTTAGTTAAGAAGTTTAGTCCCTGGGGTTTGGAGTCAGGCAGGATTTGGTTTGAGTCCTACATCTTCCATTTGCTCACCTCTAGACATTGGGCAAGTTACTTCTCTACTGGAAAGGGTTTCTCAACAATAAAATTGAGTTAATCTTCCCAACATAGCATTGTTGTGAGAATTAAGTTAGAAATATGTAAAATGTTTAGCATAAAGTTCAGCACTCGGTAAATCCACAATCACTATTATTAGTAAAGTGCTTATAGGACTTGCTCAAGAAATTGTAGCTGGCCTTATCCTCTGATTCTAACTCATTTAGATACTGAAATATTGTTGTCGATAAAGCATCAAGAAAATTGACCAAAATTTTCAGTTTGTTGATGATGTGAAAATATGGTAACTAATTGGAAACCAACCTAAGACCACACACACTCTGGGGCAACCCTTCTAAGAAAACACATTTTAGTCATAAGAGAGGATTCTTTCATTGTCTATTTATATGCTCTATTCCCTCCCTAAATAAACAGCTTGTGATGTATCATCTTAATCATCATCTTCAGGGTTCCTTATTACCACACAGTTCAATAAATTTAATTTACACATTAAATAATGAAGGTGTACAAAGTGGTGCTAAGTCCTCCTGGTTCTATGTGCCTGTCCAACCAGATTCTCATCTTTTATCAGTGTGAACCTATGGTTTAATCAGCTTGCCTTTTTTTCTTTTGGCTCATATTGTGGCAAGTCCGACTTTGGTGCTTTAGTTGATACCTTTGCCCTTCCAAGAATGCCTTTTCAAAAATGCCTGTCCAAACCCTGGCTGGTATGGCTCAGTTGGTTGGAGCATCATTCTGTAGCCAAAGGGTTGTGGGTTTGATTCCTGGTCAGGGCACATGCTTGAGTTGTGGGTTCGATCCTTGATCCAGGTGCATATGAGAGGTGACCAATTGATGCTTCTCTCCCATCAATGTCTCTCTCCCTTCCTCTCTAAAAAGCAATGAAAAAATGCCCTCAGATGAGGAGTAAAAAAAGATTTTTAAATATATGTCTATCCAAAACTATTCAGTAGGGTCTGAATGAGTTTCCATCTCCTTTATAAAATAGTTCTAGTAAACACAAAAGATCTTTCCAGACCTTAAAATCCCATAGTTCCTATTTGTCTGTGCCTCACAAGTGAAGATTTACCATGCATTATTTTATTTCAGCCTCTGATGCTGCTTTTTTTGTATTTTTAAAAAATTTCAACTATATAAAAAAGCTCCATTGGGGCAGGAACCATATCTCATGCTTTTATGTGTCTTCCAGTGCAGCGGGGGTACTTGAAACATGGGGACTGTCCAATAAACTCTTTGACTTTTTATTAAAAGCAACCAACAGCCCAGTTCTCACTAGGGCCTGTCTTGGCCACGGTAAACTATTAATCAGAAATGAATATTGGTTACTACCTGCAAAAATGATTTCTTCATATTTCTGCTCATCCTGGTCTGATGAATTTGATTACCAGTTTATTCTAAAAGTGAACATGGAATTATTTTTCAAAAACACTGCCAAAATGTCAGCTAAAACACAGGTTTGGGAACATGGTTCCAATACTTTAATCTTTCAGTATTTTTAACAAGATATTTTCCGGCTTAGTGTAACTTGAAGTAACTATCTACCTTCAAAAGTTGCTTTTGGGGAGTAAGCTCTCATCATTTTTACATTGTGTGCTTCTTATCTTAGTTGTCACCTGAGGCAGATACGAGCTTACAGCTCTTATCCATTTCAAATGCTGCCAAGGTATTGAATTAGAAGTTGGAACAAAACCAACAATGACTTCCTCTTACAGATCTCACTGGCAGGTCTGAAACCAGCCTGGGCTGCTAGAACAAAAGAGAAGCTTTCACCTCTACTTTTCAGGACAAGCTAATACCCACCTCGCTGCTTTGCCATGATTAGAGTGTGTAGGATCTGACTCTATCTTGGTGGATCAAGAATGGCTCTTCACTCTCCTGCTTATCTAGGAATTCAGTTTGACACTTAACAGCTGGAGTCCTTTGGGCCCTTAGAAATCACTTGTGTCCTTTTGCAGTGACTGGCAGTCAAGATCAGCTATTCAACCTCTTAGGTCTGAGCCTCAAACAAGAAAATGAGGTTTAGGGTTTTGTCCTGCCATCTTCTGCACATTCCAGCATCTGTCTTCACTTCCCTTTGTGTTGTGTCCGTTTGTCTAGTTGGTAAACCTACCAGGCAGCGACCTCCTGTTCCAGTTTAGGGTTTTGCTTTGAAAGTAGTTATCCAGTGTTTAATGTTATTCTATGCTAAGTGTAATAATAATACTGTTTTGTTGTTTTTTTTCCATGAAGCTACAGTGGTATAACTGTAGATTCTTGTTTCATCCTAGGAACAGTTTACATAGTTAACATTAGAGTTTAAAGAACTGAATTGTAGTTGGGACTTTTTGCTTAAAAAAAAAACCTTTTAGTTTTCTTTCCTTTTGGACATTCCTGGAATTAAACAATTCATAGCCTTTCAACTGCTCAAAAGTTTATTTACTAAATACAAATGATAATTTGCTGAGGCCCTAGATTTTCTTTAAAAGTTTTAGAATTTCTTAAGGAGAGTGATGAACCCAGAGAGTTCACTTTTGTAAGTGTACGTCATTAACCATTCACTGAGGTCTTACTTTTGCAGTTCCATGGTCCAGTTGGAGAGAAGGAGCTGAGGGAAGTTGACAGGTAATGCTGACTGAGAGAGGTGATGGTACCACCAGAAGAGGATGATTGCCTACAGTGTGTGACACAGTAGCATGCATTGTACTCTGTGAAAATGTGTATGATAAGAGTGGATAGTAAGGCATAAAAAGAGAATTGGGGAGATAATTCCTCTTAGCAGAGACCTACTTTTCAGGGGGCCTTAAAGGGTGGCTTGTACTTCCATAAATGGAGATTGTAGGAAAGGCAGGCTGAGACATTGAAAGATGATGCTAACCCAAGAGAAAAGTATAACAGCTACCAAGTTGCTGAGAGAGTATAAAGAAGATTTGCGTGAGGTAGAGTAAGTTGCCACATTTGATTATCAGAGAGGGCAGGAGAATAGCACATATGGATGTAAAGCTGGCAAAGTATTTGAGCTGTTTTGTGGAAGGTTATGAAAGTTTTTTAGCATGGAGGGAGCATGGTGAGAGCTGTGTGTTAGGGAAATTAACCTGCAGGGGTTATTTGAATGGAATACAAAGGGGAAATGCTTGAGGGATGGAGAGAATTAGGAGGTGACTGCAGCAGACAGGCGTGGAGAGTGAGGATCAGGATCTCAGGATTGGTAGACTGTCAAAATGTAAAGGAAGGGATAATGCGAGAACTGCTGTAGAGATGGCATTCGCAGGACTTGGCAACTGCTCAAACGTTAGGAGAGGAAGAGGAAGGAATCCAGGATGCCTCAGGTTTTGAGCTTGCAACCAGGGAGACGGTAGGTAACTGTTCATGGAAAAAGGCAATGGGGTTTACAGATTACAGTTCAGATTTCTGTGCCTGTCATACATGCTGTGGACATGTTTGAGGGTATATTTCACTAAGAGATTTTTAGCTGATTTTTCATGGGTCAAAACTCTTATATTTCTGCTTTGTTATTACATTCTCACCTTAGTTTTTCACATCCATCTAAACCTACCTCTGGGGTGGAGAATCACCACTGCAACGGTAGCTCTCTTTATTGCCTAGTGAATTTAGAGCAGTTTTATCTCGATTCTGAGCATTTAATCATCCATCCTTCTGTTTCTTTCTTCATCAGGTTCAAGATCTGGGGTTCTTGATTGGAAATATTATTTGTACCATTCTCACATACATTTTGGCCTTTTAAAAGGTAAAAGGAAATCTAAGAACAACTTTCAAAATTCCGTTGCTATAACTTTTCATAGTCACAAATTTCAAAAGACTATAGAAATAAAATCTCTCAGCAACGCGACATCTACCTTCAGACTTTTTAGTTAACATAAGGCACACAGAAAACTTACATGGTGTACAAGAATGAGTTATAACATTCTTCAAATACAGTTCTAACCACTGAAAAAAATTAAAAGCGATTTAGTTACAATTTAAAAAATTTTTTTATTTATTTTTAGAGAGAGGGGAAGGGAGGGCAAAAGAGTGGGAGAGAAACATGGATGTGTGTGAGAAACATCAATTGATTGCCTCTCTCACACCCTCACCGGGGACCCGACCCGCAACCTAGGCATGTGCCCTGACCGGGAATCAAACCGGCAACCTTTTGGTTTGTGGGACAACACCCAACCCACTGAGTCAGGGCAAGATTTAGTTACTATTTATCCTGAGCTTCCGAAGTAGGTCTCATTAGTTATTTTATTAATATTTAATATTGTATTTACAATGGGCTAAAGTTTATGCTGACTCCAGCAGTCTAAAATTGAGAGAATCCAAGAGGAGAAAGAATAAAAACTTAGAAAAACTTAGAAATACAGAGTACTGGGGACTTAGAGGAGAATTTAAGAGGCACAGATTTGGAAAAACTTTGTCAACCTGCTGGAATTACAAAGTAGACTTTTCTCAACAAGAAGAGTTTAGTATTTGTGAACATTCAAACCTGTGCTTGGCCAAATGGCGACATGTAGACTGTCTTCATATTCACGCTCTTTTTCTAATCACCTAATTTCTCCCTTTTCCTGAACTTCCTGTTTCTTACCATTTTTCTCTTCTTTCAGACTTGGCACCTTATTGTCATCTTTGATTAGGCATCCTCTCTTCTTCTCTATCCTCATTGAACCACGACGTCTGTGAAACGTTACCTCTGTACTGTTGCTAACTCTGTCCCCATTGTCATCTCACTGTAATGGCTTTGGTTCAGGCCCTTATTTCTTCTTGCTTAGTCTAATTCAGTAGCCTGGTATTTGTTGTCACTGCTTATAGTTGGACATACGCAGTTGCATTTGACACTTTGTTGCCAGTTAATCTTACCGTATCTGGCTGATAAGTTTCCTCCTCATGTGGAAATGGCCAGTGGCAACTCCGTGCATCTCAAACAACATCCAAACACCTGGGCTTGGCATTCAAGGCCATTGCACAGTGACTTCAAGTTGATTAAGCAGCATGTCATGCTCCTGTATTTCCCTTTATCTGCACTACATTTCAGCAGCTGCTTGCCGTTACTTGAAGTTTCTGAGTTCTAGTGTTTTTGCCCTAGACATTCTTTTTTTTTTTAAAGATTTTATTTGTTTATTTTTAGAGAGAGAAGAAGGTAGGGAGAAAGAGAAGGTCAGAAACATCGATGTATGAGAGAAACATCAGTCAGCTGCCTTTCACAAGCACCCCAATCTGGGACCATCCTGCAGCCCAGGCATGTGCCCTGACTGGGAATCAAACCAGCGAATTTTGCTTTGTGGGACAGCACCCGACTGAGCCATACCAGTTAGAACCCCAGACATCCTTTCCACTAGGAATACCCTCCTTCCTCCTGAGACTTTCTGTCAAAGTTCTGCCCGCCATTCAAGGCCCACATTCTCCTTGAAATCTTCCCAACTTGAGGTGCTGTCTATCAGCCTTAAACTCTGAAAGCAACTGTTTTGAGACTCCTCACATGATCTTTACCTCGTTCTGCTTTGTGTTATACTGTGTGGATATGTATATTATTGCCTCTAATAGCTGTGCATTTCTTAAGGGCAGGACCCAGATCTAATTCTATGTAGATACACTCTGTCACAGGCATGGACAAACTATGGCTCATGGACCAAGTCATTGCCACTGGGTTTTGGAAGTAAAATTTTACTAGGACACAGCCATGCTCATTGTTGCCCACAGCTGCTTTTGTGCTACAGTGGTAGAGTCATACAATTGCAACAGATCCTATGACCACAAAGTCGAAAAGATTTACTAGCTGCCCCTTTGCAGAAAAAGTATTCTGACCCTTGCGCTATTGTACTGGCTCTTAAAGTGGGGACTGGGGAGCCCTGGGTATCCCCGAGATCATTTCAAAGCATTTGAAAGGTTTACATATTATTCAGTCAAAACAACATATCTCGACAGATTGAGCACAGGGGCTGACATGAGAGTCCAGCTGTATTTCATGAAGCCATCATTAAAGGGATTTGTAAAAATGTGAAATAACGCTGCTCTTACTAAATCTTTTGTTTTGAAAAAGTTATTTTTCATAAAGTACTTTACTTATGTTAACATGTAATGGGTTTATTAATGTTGTGAAAATTAATAGATACATGTTTTTAAAACTTGGGTTTTAGTTTCTAATATGGTAACTATTGAGAGATAAACACTCTTAATTTTAAGTGTGTAAAGGTGACCTGAGACTAAAAGGTTTGACAGCCCCTGCCCCATGCTTCTAGGAGAGGGCCTTATACATAGCAGTAAATGTTGAGAGAATGAACAGTGGAGCCAAATGATTCCAATGTAAAATTAAAGCACAGTGGTAATAACGGGAAGTGTTGAAAGGGAAGTATAAGTAAGAGCCGTTAAGCAATGATGTCTATCCCGCGTTGATAACTTGGATTCCCTTTGCCTCCCAGAGAACATTGTTGAGGCACAGTAGAGGGAAGGTAAGTTGAAGGGTAAGAGGAAGAGTCTTCCTGACATTTTTTTCTTCTATGACAATTAGTAGTCAAGATGGGCTGGATTGTGTTGCAGTGACAGCTAACCCCCAACATCTCAGCTGTTGAACATCACAGAAGCTTCTTCCTTGTACTCCTGCCTGTGTAACATGGAACTTCAGGGAGCTTTGCTCACCATTGTTAGTGAGGACCCAGACTCACCGAAGGTTTCTCTCAGCACACGCTTCCACAGTCATGTCACTGCCTCTTCAGCTCCTGCCCAACCATGACCCGTGTTAGTTTCCCTCACATTTCGTTCTCCATAGTGAGTTATATGTCTACACCCAACTTTAAAGAATTGCTATTCTACCATGTGCTCAGAAGATAAAGATTCAGAAATATTTGGTAGATAGCACTAATGATGATCTCACAGTCATAACAGAAATTGTAGCCTTGACTTTGGAGTGTGCCCTTCTTGGCAATGCTGTGAACAGTGCGAAGCTGTGTAAGGACAGAGCACAGAAAATATTCTTTTCCTGCATACTCTTGTAGATGGAGGATGAGGGCTTTTCTCACAGTGAGGCAGGGCTGGGGTTGCCAGTTCAAGGTCTACTGAAGAACCATTGGGGCTGTGGTTTTGTGGGGACTTCCAAGGTAGACTAGATGAATTTGAAATCGATGGAGAGTCTTTTATGCGGATATACAGTAAACCACTCTTATTAGACCAAACAGTGCCTGGATTTAATTCTTGGAGACAATGTAAGATCTAACTACTTGAATTAGTATGTCTGTACACATGTGAGTAAAGAGACTGGAGGAAAAGCAAATGTAATATTCTAGCTGCAGATATCAATTTCAAAGTTAATAATGAAATTTCTTCTTGGCAGCTAGCAGTAGAATTTTACTTTGATGAAAATTGCTGGCAGAATCTTCGGAAATATGGCTTTTCTTTTTTGTGGTAAACTGAATATTCATGGTGTTTACAGTTGTTCTGGTAATTCAGGGCCCAGTTCTACTGCTCATAATGAGTCCTCCATCTCAGTAGCTCCGCATCCATCTCTTGTCAGGCCAGAAGCCTCTGTCTTGTCCAGCTCTTGCTTGTCCTCTATCCTCCATCCTCTTCTGCTCGTCCCCTTCCCTGCCCTTCTCTGAATCTCACATTACACCTGCTCTACTTAAGTTCTCATCATTTCTTGTGAAAACAATCTTTAAAAACTTTGTCAATCTAAAAGCAAGTGAGAGGAAATCAAATATGTAGCATCTACGTAACCAAAAATGTATAGCATTCATTTGCTTGAGACAAACCTTCAGAACAGTAGGCAATTCCAATTTTGTTTTTGACTATCGGGCACTTTTGGAAGGAACAAACTTCTCAAATTTGTCTACATTTACTTATTTGTTTGGCTTAGTTTTCTTTTCCTTTTCTGTATCTTTTTGGTGAGAGGTGATGGTAGTGAGGAGGGTTGTTTTGGGACCATCAATTGTGATTCTTCTTGCATAGATTGGGGTTCTTTTGGAGAAAGCTGTGATGTGTTTATCACTCAGGGCCTACCTAACATGGTAGCTGACACACAGATGCTGCATGAATATTTGTTAGTTAAGTGAATACTTAAACTGAAAAGGAGAGAAAAGACAGGTAATATGACAATCTAGAACAGAAATGATTTTTTGAATTTGTTAGATCATAGTCTTCACATCCCTCAGAACTGAACAGCCTCAGCGGCATGAGAAAGCCCTGCTCCTTTCTTTGGCTGCTGACAGTAGCAGGATCTGAGAATTGCATTCCTGGGTTAGGGGCTCCATTTCTTGTTGACTAGACCATTCTGTCCCTGGTTGAGATATCAGTACCAGGCGACTACCAGTTCCCATTTATTCCACATGGTCCTGCCTCATTTAATCCCCACAAAACATTCTATGAAATTAAAGCCTCACTGACCCCTTGTTAGAGATGAAGACACTGAGAGGCCCAGTGAAGTTAAGTACTTACTGTAATCATTAGGGAAAGTCACAAATGTTGCAGCTCTCTCCCTTCTGGGCAAATATGAGGGCTCTGCTTCCTCACACATTTGAAGTTAGTTGTGACCACATGACTTGTTTTGGCTAGTGATACATGAGCAGAATGATGGGTGTCATTTAAAAAAAAATTGTTTTATCTTCACCTGAAGACTTTTTTTCATTGCTTTTTAATAGAGAGAGGAAGAGGGAGGGGGAGAGAGAGAGAGAGAGAGAGAGAGAGAGAGAGAGAGAGAGAGAGACTTCAATGGGTTGCCTCTCATACATGCCAGGGCTGGGGTTAGTATGTGCCCTGACTGGGGAGGGTCCTAGTCCAGACTAGGGGCTGAACCCATAACTCAGGCATGTGTGCTGACTGGGAATTGAACCCACAACCCTTTGGTTACAGGATGACACTCCAGCCAACTGAGCCACACTGGTCAGGGCCTGGGTATCACTTTTAGGGAAAGCTTTCAGTGCCAGCACACATGTCACTCTTCTCTCTTCCTTCACAGCAGCAGTGTTCCAGAGAGTGCTTCCATGCATTTAGTTCCTGGCCTAACGACAGAGATGCAGAATCAAACTCGCAGCCTATCTACAATAGACATTATCATGAGTGAGAAATAAGTCACTGTTGTTTTAGGTCATGAGAATCTGAGGCGTCTTTTACTGTGTGTAACCTTGCCTGTGTGGCAGGGGGAGTCTTCGAGGTGACCCAGTAAGTGGGGCACCAGGGTTTGAGTTCAGGTGTGTAGAATCTCCAGATGACATGGTTCCTTTTTATTTCTCTTTTTTCTTTTCATTCCCTCTGCCTGCAGGTCTTCCTGCTCTTAGCCTCAGATAGTGCTCTTGTCTGCTAACAAGAGCTGTGGACACTGATGACTCAGAATTTTATTGTTTCAAGTCAGAAAATGAAATTCCTGGTGTTTCTTGATGAGAGGCAGTAAGTCAGCATCCAGAAGTGTAATTTTCTGGGATGGTTCTGTTTTCTAAGGCTCATTCTTATCAACCCCAGGAAACAGCTGGAACACACCACTGTTATGGGCCGTGATCGGCTTTTGTCTCAGAAAGAGCCGTACACTGTGACGGGCTCTGCAAGTAGTAACCATGGTTACAAATCAAAGAACAGTCTTGTTAGGTGAATGTAGCGGAGAGACTAATATCAGCATCCTTTTTGAGGAGGAAGAATAGGGTAAATCCAATTATAATGACAAGTTTTTCCTTCAATAAATGTCTTACCTTAAAAATCGATTCTGCTAGCACACACTTAAGCTGGAGTTTGGGTTTTAGGAAGAACTGTAGGTGTCAAGATTGAATCATTTCTTCAATTTCTAAAGGACGTCTCTGAATAATTTTTGTCTGTCCTTCTAGGGAACTGCCTAGAGCCGGTGAGAAAGTGGCATTTCCTTTTAACCAGCTAGTGGCAGAGGCTGTGTAGGTTATTTTTGTTTGTAATGATGTCAGTGATGGTTTTGACTATTGTCTTCAGTAAGAATGTTAATATTGTCCCCTTGGATTGGGAATATCCCTTCCCCTTTAGTGGTGAAAAGTTTACTGTATCCAGGTGTAGTGATAGAGTTTTGGGGTGTTAATTCATGTAAATTGTCCATTCATTCATTCCCTTAAGTATTTGTAAGTACCACTCTTTGACCAGTGGTCCAGCAGGTGCTGGGAAAATACAAGGAACAAGGCAGACACAGCCCCTACCTTCAGGGACTTACTGGTTAGACCTGTTTTTACCAAGGGGAGAGTGATGTTTGTGACAAGCACTGGTTCTCCGGAGCAAAGCTGGAAGTGTGTGTAGAGAGAGTGGGTCACATCTGAAGGTGGAGAATGAGAACATAGAGACCACCTAGGAACTGTCAGATAGAGGAGATCAGACTTGGCTAAGGAATGCTGATTAGAGGAATCTTTTTTTTAAAATAAGGATTTTAAAAAAATATTGATTTTTAGAGAGAGGAGAGGGAGAAAGAGGGAAAGGAACATCAGTGTGTGGGTGCCCCTTGCACACCCCAAACTGGGGCCCTGACCCACTACCCAGGCATGTGCCCTGGCTGGGACTCAAACCAGCAACCTAGAGACCCTTTGGTTTGTGGGCTGGCACGCAATCCACTGAACTACACCAGCCAAGGCTGGTTGGAGGAATCGAAGAAAGGGCAATGTAGTGAGTTCATGATGAGTGCTGGCTTAATACAAACATGTGAAGGAAAGTAGACTTTGTTTCTTCAGAGAACAGAACCAGGCCCTGTGGGTGAACATTTCAGGGCAGAAGATACTGACTTGGGACTCCTGATGTTTTTTACATAGGGATTTGAATGTCATTTTGATTTTCATAATTCATGAATTTCAAGGATTTTTCTCAAAGGGTCAGTGACCTGATCCAGGTTCAGGCAGGTAAAGCCCTGCTGACAGGGATATAGCCCCGTCCCTTTTTTAAGTGGACGCAGACTTTTCCTATCAAGATACTTTTGTTTAAACAGCTTCTCCGGAGGAAATGCGGGCTGTAGGGACCACCTCCCCAGTGCCAGAGAACTATAAGAGGTCAAGCAAAGGCCTCTGTTTATGAAAATCCATAGTCAAGCCGGGGAACGTATGAGGATGTACATTAGTTCTACGAAGTTACGTCTGTTGAAAGGAAAGCCAGCTCTTTCTGAGCATGTGTGTGCTTTGGGTGGCTCATACAGTCTCTCGATCCATCCACGTGGTGCTACTTACCTGAGAAATTTACCGCATGTAAGCGTGAGCTTTATTACAATGAGACTGATTCTCTCATTATGTGGCAAGTCTCCTGACATCCAAAGTGCATAAGCAGATATTAAGAGACTGGCTCTGTCTGATGTTACTGGAGAAAAACTGCTTGGGAAAGGACTTGGTTATGATCTCCAGGTGTTTTTAGTTCTGTGATTCTATGAGCCACATCTATAATAACATTCCCAACCTTCAAGAGTATCTGCCCTGTGGGGCATTTAAACTTTCACCATCTGTATTGTATTCTGGCTCTAGAGATAACGAATATCTATGAGAAAATTCCAGAATACTGTACTAGAGGAATTTCTGAAACCCAGAGGTTTGATACTAAATCAGGTTTTTACTGTTACGAGTTTTTTTTTTTTCCTCTCTCACATTCTCTGCTTCTTTTCCTCTTCATTTTGGTTTAGGAGAAAATAGATTTTGTGGAAAGTATCTTTGCCCACTGATTTAATCAATCAGTAAACATCATAATTAAACCTAGTGAAACAGTCTCGGAGTCTCTGCTTTTTTTTTTTTTTTTTTTGGTGGTTGTTTGAGGCTTCATATATTTCACCATTTGCTCTTGTCCCGCTCAGTTCACCTCCCATACCACTACAGTGGCAAATACAGACAGGTGCATATTGCCCTCAAATCAGAGGGATAGGTGCGAGATCGAACTAAGACCACAGTCTTCTCAGAAAACAGTAGAAATTTCCTGAAGAACTATGATGTAACACACAAATAAGCTGGGTACACAGCATATTGGTTTCTCAAGTGAATATTTATTACTGACCCCTGCGCTTAGTGAGACATTTAACACATTTCCTAGGGGCTCTCTAACTTCAGTTTGCCTGAAGTCACCACCTACCTTCTCTACGATGAGTAATGACTGTGTTTAGGCCTCAGTCCTCATTTCTTGATTCGGCACAGATTCTTTCAACCCCCAGCTGCAGCCTCTCAGTTCTCTGAACTCATCTCTTTAGGCTGGGAAAATACGCGTGATGGGATCCTACCATGGCAGTTGGACTTCAGTTTCCAGAGGATCTTGAGCTCAGGGGGAATTTATGCCTGTGGCGCAGTCCAAAGGGAAGAAGAAAAAAATGAATGTTTATTGAACATCTGTGCAGAACCCTTGCTCACGTGTTTGCTTAATCCTTTCGACAGTCCTGTAAAAATTCGTTATTTCCATTTTACAGTCTTCTTCTAACTTTGCCTTCTTCCCATGATACTGTGCTGACAAATTATTTCTGGGGTTCTTTCTCTGTTTCTCCTTATGGACCCATTAGGTTCATCTGAGAGACGTGAAGTGTGACCCAGCACACTATACCCTCCCACCCCTGCCCACCAGTCAGAAAAATGGTGGCTGTGGCAGCTGGTGTCACCCAAGTCTGTGTCATGGAGTTAAGGACCCTTGCCCTTGGGATTTCTTAGAGCTAGAAGACTAGAGGTGATTTTGGAGGGCGATAGTATCAGCTCAGAGCTGCGTGCATCCCAGTTCAGCTTGGGCTTTTCAACAAGAGGGAAATCCTGGGCCCACCTTAATTCTGATCAGAATTCCCCAGAGTCACTCTAGGGTCACTTGAGCCCTCAAAGCAACCACATCATCAGGAACCTAGAGGTCACTTTGGCTATTTTGCATAATAAACCTCTCCAAGGGGAAAAACCGAGGGTATGAGCGAGTTCACACCAGGGAAGGTGCTGAACAATGCCTTTGGTCTCGCTCAGAGACACGGCACTTAAATGTGGAGAGCCTTCAGGGCCACTTGGGGGATGTAGGGTTTGTGGGCCCAGAGATATTTGTGTCTTTTCCTGGAGGCAGCTCTTTGAGTTGTGGGTGACCTGTGATCGTCGATTGCCCAATGTGTATTAACTAATTGGGTGTGCGTCATCAAGGTCACGGGAGTTACTGCACGGGGAAGCCAACATTTGAATGGCTTTTTTCCAAATCACTGTTCGTGAGCTGTGAGCCAAGAGCCGCGAGGAGGGCCAGCGTTGGCAAGTGGAGGCCCAGAGAATGTGTCTATCGCTCTTTTAAAATTTTATATCTAAGCCTATACCTATGTTCGTATCTAATGACTTATAAGCTTATAAACTGTCTATATTGACATGGATATTAACATCCATATCTCTGTGTATTGGGCTGCAGATGTAGGACTGTGTTAAATGGCTCGCTCTTTTGCATGTACTTTTCAGGTATAAGGGTTTTTGTTAACTAAAGCCATAGATGTGAATCTTTGGTAATTTCAGACAGAACCTTCAGGAAAAATTTCCCTTGCTGTAATTTTAAAAAATAGCGGAAGCACCTGGCTTGTGTGGCTCAGTGGATTGAATGCTGGCCTGTGAACCCAGGCATCACCGGCTCAGTTCCCAGTCAGGGCACATGTCTGGGCTGCAGATCAGGTCGCCAGCTGCGAGCGTGTGAGAGGCAACCACACATGATGTTTCTCTCCCTCTCTTTCTCCTTCCTTCCCACTCTGTCTAAAAAGAAATAAATAAAATCTTTTTTAAAAATTGTATGAGCATCGTTTCATGTAGCATGTTACTACTACCTAAAAGTGATTTTAAACTTTCAAATTTTTATCACAATGTTTGTGTTAAAAATTGATTTAATTAAATCTCTCAAGGTTGTGTACTAGGCAATAATGTTTTGACTTAATCTCAAGTAATTAGAAATAATAAAAGTAGACTTCTTAACATCTATCATATGATAAATAGACACGTATTATACTTTTATTAAAGTATTATGTACAGATGGCTATGAAATTGAGGAGCACAGAGGACTTCTAATGAAAAATGAGCTGCCTCGCTTCATCTTCTGTATTCCCAGGCCTGCTCTCATAATAACCACTTGTAATTCTTTAAATTGTTTAATTTTTTGTTATTTTTTAAATCTATATAGTACTTTTTTCCATTATCATTTAGTCCCCTGAAAACCCCCCTCCTCCCAGTATTTACCACACTGTTGTCCGTGTCCATGAGCCCTTTTTCCTTTTTGCTCAATCCCCCTACCCCCTAACCTCCCCTCAACTAGCTGTCATCCTGCTCTCCATCTATGGGTCTGTCCCCGTTTTCCTGGTTAGTTCACTTTGTTCATTAGATTTCACATATGAGTGAAATCATATGATATGTATCTTTCTCTGATTGGCTTATTTCACTTTGCATAATGTTCTCCAGATCCATCCATACTGTCACAAAGGGTAAAACTTTCTTCTTTTTTACTACCAAGTAGAATTCCATTGTTAAAGGTCCCATAGTTGTTTTATCCACTCATCTACTGATGGACGCTTGGGCAGCCTCCATATCTTGGCGATTGTAAATAATGCTACAATGAACATAATTGTGCTTATGTTCTTTAGAATTAATGTTTTGAGTTCCTTTGGATATATTCCCCAGAGTGGGAATTCCTTAAATTGTTTAATTAAAAATTTTTTTTCATGAGTCTCTTCATATCTCTATATAATTAGCTTTTAACAAATTTATTTATTTGTTTGTTTATTTATTTTTGTGGCAAGTATTGGTGGGGCCCTTTGACTTCTTACTTGAAGAAAAGGACATTAGCTTCCCTACCTTTCCTTGCCCTTCTCCTCACTGCTTGCACCTCCAGGTTTCTGTTGTAGGTACTGCTACTATTTCATGTCAGTGTTGGTTAGATTTATATTCTTTCTCTATGTAAATACAACCTGTGCTTTTTCTATTAGTTGATTCTAAAGTCAGAAATCCATAATAGCATTTATATTATTATGACTATATGAATATAGTTTACTCTAAATTAGTTTATACTATATAATGGGCTATAATTACATTTTCTCTCTTGTACATTTTTTTAAACCTGGAGTTTTAAATGACATTTTTGAGAATCACCTAATATTACTGTATTCCCAAACTTTTTCAGTATCTCAAGGATACGAATAAACTCTATAGACACTGCCTTTCTGCAGACCCACCTCTCCTCGTCGCCCCCCTCCCCCCACACCACCTCCTGCTGCCTTCGACACCGGGGCCCTCTAGACCTGCTGCACAGCTCCTGTTCCAGCATTTACTTTCTTACTCTCCTGAGGTCCAGACCATGTTTTGTCTTTGTCTTAGTCTATTCCTTCACTTTGGTAAATCACACTTCAAGTAACTTTGTATGAAAGGTCATATAAAAGTTGATGTTTTAAATTTTTTTAATTCTCTAAAAGTTTAATTTTTTTTAATACTTTTTATTTGGATGAGCTTCTAGGTTGAAAATACTTTTTTTTCTTCCAGAGCTTTGAAAGCATGGTTCCATTCTCTTTTACCATTTTGTGTTGGTTGGGAGAATCCCAAAGTCTGATTCTTATTTATTTTCCTCTTTAGATAGAAAGTCACAGATTATTCAAGAGAATAACTCTTGGTATTGTGAAGTTTCACAATAATTCATCTACGTACAGGGCTGGATTGTGTGTGTGTGGTTTGTTTATTTGTCTCTAGGGACCCTTGTGATTTGAAGAAACATGTCCTTTAGCTTCAGTATGTTTTCCTTAATAATGTTCTCTTCTTCAGTTCCTCGTTCTGGTTCAGTAGGACTCATAGCCAGATACTGACCTCATGGAGTCAGTCTTCGTTCCTCTGATTGTGTCTCCTGTGTTTTCTGGTTATTTGTCCTCCTCTACACTTACATTTTGGGAATATTTTCTTGATTTTGTTTTCTAGCCATGTATGTGTGTGTATATATGTATATACATATATACATACATATATATATGCAATCATGGAAGTACTTATAACTTTCAAACATTTTCCTTGTTCTATTTTTATAACATCCTCTTTATGTTTTATGAAATATGATAGCTTCTCAAATCTCCTTGCAGACTAGTAAGAGTTTTATTTAGATTTTTTAAATGACATTTGTTTTATTGAAATTGTGTGGGTTTTTGGTTTGTTTTGGTGTGTGTTTTAGTGTTGGGCTTTCTTAACTATCTGATGATCCTCAATCATTCATTTGTATTTAAGAAAGAGGATTTGTTTTTGAGTAAGTAGAAAATGTTTCCTGAGGTGTCCTCGAAATTCTAGAAATTCAGAAGACTTTGCTCGGAGGTACAAACACGTGCAGTAATTACCCTCACCTTTTCTAATACCTCTTTAACGAAAGCCCTGTGGTGCGAATGGCGGCTGGGGGCTCTGCCGGCTGGGGTGGGCGTGAACTTTCTGTGTATAGAGTTCCCATAAACTCGTCTCTTTCAGCCTCTTCTAGCCTGGAGCTCCGTTGGAGTTTTACAGGGAAGATCTCTTTTTTGACTGCTTGCCTCTCTGCACATATTTTACACTGAAATTTTTATATATAGCAAATAGTGTCAGGTTCTAATACTCCACCTGCTCTTCTTTTTCCAGGAAGGTTTTCAAGTCTCTTGTGTCTGTTGGTTTTCTACTAGTTTTCTTTTTTTTAATTGATGTGGAGGTTATATATATATATATATTATATATATATATAATTATAATGTATATATTTTACTCTATCATTTTAACAGACTCTAGGAGGGGACAGGGATAAATCATGTGCTAAGCCATATACTAAGTTGAATTTGTAGCCTTCATAAATTATTTTAAATTTAGATACTTCATCAGTTCAGAAAATTTCTCTATCAGTCTGAATTAGCAGAGTTTCACTGTAGCTTGGATCTGGGATCTACACATAGGTACAGAAGAGCAGGCTCAGCTGATGAAACCAGGCGCTGCTGCCAGTGCTTGGAACGATGTAGCTGCAGGAACCTGTTGGAAATCCCCCCTTAGCTTGGCTCAGGGACCCTTAGTAAAATGACTTTGGGTCAATGCCTGTGTGGAAACAAGGCGGTGAGATGTTTGTTTACTGCTTCAAAGGCTGCTGTTGGTCTTTCCCACTTGCCCTTTCACTAGCTGGCACTGGCTTGCTGATGGTATTCTTTTCTTTTCTTATTTTTGTGAGATAAGGTCACAAATTATTTTATATACTTCTACCTTTGTTCTTTGGACAGAGTAACTTTTTGTTCATAGTTTGTTCATAGTTTTGTGTGTACGTGTGTGTGTGTGCGCACGGGGCACAGAGAAAGAACTATTATAAGATCACAGATACTATATGTATTCCCAGGGGCCACAGATTCCTTAAAGTACTATATGGAAATTCCCTATTTAGTAAGTTTTACAGTCCATGTTTGTCTCTGAATGTTTCTTCAGCTGAGTAGAGATTTTTTTAAGTGTCTGTATGCAGAAAGAAAACAAAATGTGTTTTTAGTAAAAACTGTCTACTGTCTTTTTTAGAGTATAATATAAATTAAATGTCCAGTGCAATATTATTAAAATAGGAGTCTCCACAGTTAGGGCATTTCATTTTGTTTTTGCTGATTGAAATTTTAAAAGAATTTAGAAGAGTTGAAACCTTGTATATTTGACATTGAGATGTCCGAGACTTAACACTGAGTCTTGGGAAAAACCCACAGAACGGTCAGAAAACTCAAAAACAGGAGAGAACAGGGTCAAGGTGGTCACGGTTGGAGAGCTCATCCAGGGGCACGTGGACAGCTGAGGTCTCAAAGGGTAGAGAACGGTCTTTAAAAGAAAACACTCACTGTGAGGACTCATGAGTATGGATGTTTATTGCGCTGTGGTTTGGCCTCTGCACACTGCTAGTTCTCTCTACAAGGGTGTCTTAGGCTAGGACTTTACTCACATACTTTGATAGTTATCTGAGTCTTTTCATGTCTTCTTCCTTCCTCCAAATTTGCTTCACTTTCCAGGTCAATCACATTATTTGTATTATTTCATTTCCCTTAGACTTTTTTTACCCAAGGCCCTCCTTTCCTTTCACTGAAGTACTGACACGATCCCTTATTTCTCCTCTCACTATCGCCTCCTAATTCTTCTTTTACAGGGTTTTTTTTCTTCTCTCCCCTTTATTGTTTTATACATTCTGTTCCACTGATGACTGACAGGCTTTTAAGCTACTTTGTCACAGTCTTGTCTCTCTGGTAGTTCTGGGCCAGCTACAGACTTCTTCCGTGTTTACTCTAAAGCTTTCCAAGCCTGAGGCCCGTGGAGCGTGCACATGGCATCTCCTTCCATAGGAAATGGACTTAGAACAGTCGTGTTTATAGTAGTACCTCAAAATGGAGGTATAGTGATACCCTGTTGTTATTATTCACTCATTCACAAATATTTATTAAGTGCCACTTGTGCCAAGCCCAAAGGCCTTGACTCTGGACCCTTGAGTTTACAGTATGTTAAATCCTAAATAAACAGCAAAAATTCTTTAAACAAAAGATAATTGCAATTGAAAGAAACAAAAATATCCAAACTGATTTTTCTTTTAGTTATGAAATTCCTTCAGAGAACTCCTTCTGATAATATTTTTAAGTTTCCTTAGTTTAATATTTATGTTTTAAATACTTCTGTATTTTACTTGGAGGTGGGAAATGAGAATTGGTTGGAGTTTTTAATGACATGCTTATTTTATTATGATTTTTGGTGGGGAGCACTCTTGAAATTCTGTTGCCATGGAAGACTAGGAAACTGGTCTGGCAAAATCCAAGCGTATCTTTTAGCCATTCCTTTTAGACTTTTTTTCAGTCAAACTTATCGTGATTTATTCTCCTTTTTCATTATATTCTTGATTTAGTGGTTGAAATGGGAAGAAATAGCAGTTGCAGTAACCCAAAATGTGGAAAACCAATATGGAAATAATGAAGAATTGGCTGTATAATCATTGTGGAATTTTACAGACACTTGGCTATGACTGTGAATTAGCACAGCCAGAAGCATGTGGCATTATTGCTTTTATAATTACATTGCTATTGTTTTTAGCATACTTTCTACTTCGTTATAGAGCTGTGGTTTGGGGTTACTATTGAATCTCAGTGGTAAACAGAGTAGCTGAATTGAATATCCTACCCTGCTTTTTTCTTTATGAAAATGAAAAAAAAATGTTAAGTTTATTTTTGGGAACAACTAAAGTTGGAAACCAAGAAAGTTTCTACCTTAAGCATTATTAGTAATATTGTTATGCACATAATTAGCATGGAAACAGAATAGCATATAATCTTTGTAGTTATACATTAAGTTTTCTCTTCATTAGAAGTGATGAAGTTTATGTGTTTGTTTATGTAAACAACATAGGCCAGGTTTTTTTTTCTCTCAGAGGCAGTAGGATTGGTATTTAAAGATCCAGATTTAAGTTATGTTTTTACCACTTTCTTTGTGACCATAGATTTAACCTTCTTATAGTTCATTTTGTTTATGTTAAAGTGGTGATAATCACGCTAACTCAGAGTGTTTATATGAGGATTAAGATAATGTAAGGTAAAGTGCCTAGTGATCAAGATCAGTTGGCCCTTAATCTTAGATATAGACATTTTCTAGTAGGTTGGTACGGGTTATGATAACAGAGCGGAGACAAGAATGTCAGTGAGTTAGTGGGGGAACAGAGCACATCAGTGCGCATCGCTCTGAAACCACATTTAGTGTTCATTTTGTGGTCCCAGGTAGTTCAAATCATACCTGTGGCTCTGAACTTTCTGACATTAATGCCCAGATTAATTTAAATGCCCATTATATGTAAGTTACCTTAGTTAATTTTATGCTAAAATATGTAATTATTAGTAAGAATAAAAACCCAAGTTTATTTCATAGCCTACGTGATCTTTGCTTTAGTTTTTCCCTAGGTTCTCTGTTGGCTCGTTGTAAAGATTTGAGGTGTGAGTGTGGGAGTATGTGTGTCATCACATTACACACATATTTACATTTTTATCTAATATGTACACATTTAAATATCATCCTCTTCTTAACTCTGTACATCCTCCTCACCCCTTTTTATTGTATCTAATAGGTATAATTGCAGAGGACTTTGTGAATTGCTCCATGTGTGCTAAAGAATAACAATGATTATCAAACCTAATACAGAATGCAATTAATTTTATAGAAGACAGTATGTACCTGCCAAGTGGGTACTTTGAAAATGAAATTGTGTTTGATTGTGTGAAACTGCTTGAGAATGTGATTCTCCAAAGTTTTTTCTCATGGCAAGGAAACAGGGATCTGAGAATTCATTATAATTATGCACAGGAGGCTGGTCCTTCTTTTTCTTCCTTTTCAGAAACTAAAGCTTTAAAAACCCCACGTTTCTTTGGACCCAGAGCTGTTTTACGACATCTGTATGCCCTGGGTTTCAGATGGAAAGGCTCTGCTGGTGGTGGCTTTGAGCAGAGGACTCACCACCACCACAGGAATCAGCACGCTTTAGGGCGTCCTCGTACACAGCTTTTTGATACAAGGTGTTTGTTGGGTTTTTGTTTGGCTACTACCACTGCTCACTCCGGATTACAGTATAATGAGTTTACATTATAGGACAGGACAAAGCTCTAAGTAGGAAGCACTGGTTTATTCTGACAACTTCTCTTCTTGAATGTCAGGCACAAAGTATCCACAGCAGAATCACTGTTGTTAGGGATCTGTTGTGTAACGGCTTTTGGTTTTGCTAAAATTCCACACGCACATTTCTGATTCCCAGATATATTTTGGTTTGTAATCTGTTTTAGCTCTTGCCTTATCATTTTGAATTGGGTGATATGTTTCTGGAGAAGGCTCATTAAACAATGCTCCTCCAAACTAAAGTGATTTATTTATTTGATAGTGTAGGTGAGGATTTAGAAGAAAAGCCAAGTCTGATCATTTTTGTGTGCTTATGTGGCAAGAGTGGTAGTTTAATGGTTTGCTTGAGATAAGAGAGTTTGGAGCCGTAGCTTGGAGGAGAGCAAGGTTATCAGAGCTACCAATCTGGCTACTTTCACTTATATAAGCACCTTTCAACTCAGATTTTGACTGCGACAGTCTCTGGTTAAGATAACTGATTTAATTTGAGCAGTAGTTCTCAAACTTTAGCATGTCTCAGAATCGCTTGCCAGGTTTGTTAATAGCCACATTGCTAAGCCCCATATCCCGAGTTTTTTGTAATTGGTCTGGGATGAGCCTCAGGAGTTTGCATTTCTAACAAGTGCTCATGGGATGCTGATGCTGTTGGTCTGGCGACCACATTTTGGGAACCACCGCACTGGGAAGCGTTCCTCTCTGGTTCAAGGCGTTGGGGTATAGGAGTGAGACGTTTGCTAGGGAGAGACATAAGAAAAGATTAAAGAAGGCCGATCATCTTGCTCACGGTTTACCTAGAAGTGTCAACTTCAGAATTCTCCCACTGTATCACAAAGCTAAATATTAGTGAATATTACTAATATTACTTTTAAATACTACTTTCAGTAACACTGTGTTTATGAATGAGAATAAGATAAGGTTAGGAGGAACATTAGATTTGAGTATTTCTTAACACTGGTCTCCTCTTCCCCATGTGGTTCCCACCTCTTCCTTGGACCTGTGCCTTTTTCTTCCCTGCATATAGTGCAAGTACAGATGGCCACACTGTCTTTCAGAAGTGACAGAAATGGTGAGACAGTATATGAGGTTTCTTGGAGAAGTTGTGACATCAGTGAAAACCATTATAATGAAAGCCTTATTCATTCGGCTTCTACCTATTCAGATTTTGCAGCAGTTAGAACAATACTTGGGTTGAAATGTAGCTTTGCAGTATTTATAAAGAGTTTCCAAAGCAAATCAATGAGTTTAGGATATTGCCCAGGAAATTTAAATTACTTAATAAAGGGCTGCTTTCAATTTATTTCTGTACTTCCACTTAATATGATTGCTTTATAATTAGAAATTAGTCTTCTCTAATCATTTACCTAAGCTACTTTTAATTTATGATTAGGATTGCTAAGCCTTCTTTGCCTTAGGGATATATAGCTTAGATTCTTTTATTTATTCTGGAGGAATTTTCAACCATTTAGTTCAAATAACTGGTTTTGTTTGTTGATGAGAAAATGAGAGAGAGAGAGAGAAAGAAAGAGAGAGAGAGAGAGAGAAAGAGAGAGAGAGAGAGAGGAGAGAGGGAAACATCAGTGTGAGAAGCATTGATTGGTTGCTCCCCGTACACTTTCCAACCAGGGATCGAACCTACAACCTAGGTATGTGTGCTGACTGGGGATCGAACCCGCAACATTTTTAGTGTACAGGACAATTCTCCAACCAACCGACTGAGCCACCTGGCCAGGGCAACTGGTTTTGTTTTTAATGTAAAGTGCAAAATTATATATACTCCTCATTTCCTGTTAGTTTTAAACCCAGCACCATTTTGGAGCATTTATGTGTGTACCTGGTATCGTTTGTACTCAGGGGGCACCAGAAACCTGGTATGCATTTCAAAGAAGAAAATGTGGCCTTCAAAGTTCTTTTAATTTTGCTCATAAAGCATTTTTTCAGATGTTTTACTCTCCTTTGAAAAATGCTCTGTGCTCAAATTTTCCTAGAATAAAATACCCCAACAGGTAAAGGATTTAAGCCATCTAGGACATGCTTTCTCAATGAAATGCAGCAGAGCGGAAAATATCCTGTCTTGCCAGCCCAAGGAAATTATGCTTTTTCTGATCTAGTAGTTAAAGACAATTATATTATTTAAAGAGCTGCTGTAACATAGACATTAAATTATTAGGAGTAGATTGTAGTCTTTTGTAAAATTGTGTTGAAGTTTTGATCTGAAGGAATTAAAGTTTGCAGTCTGAAGAATTATCTGGAAGCAAACATGAAGCTGTGTTTGAGCTTTTGTGCTAATTTTTTTTTTTCCTTAATCAACTTTTGTCCCCTCGGTGTGAAGGCCAGCCCGAGTCAGGTCGCCGAGGATTAAGGATGAATGCATTACTCAGCATCTTGCCTGGGCTGGGTCAGGCCCGCTGGCTTTGAAAAGTTACTCTTTTGCTTAGTAAGCCTGGAGATTTCAGGTCCAGCTGTAGAAAGGCAGTTCAGTATTCTGTTGATTAACACAGTTATTTGAAATTCGTCTCTCACTGTTGTAGATGCCCCTCCTCTTGTTCTTGTATAACAGAGTCTAAAGTCATTGACCGGATTACCAGTGGGTTTTACGTACAGCAGTTGTATTGCCAGAGAGCTCGGTTTCCATGAAGCATTCCTAATGAAAACATCCCTTGACTCGAATAAGAAATTTGGCATGTTAAGGGGGGAGAAAGGATACACTTACTGTTGTCTGGCAAATGGGAATGCAGAAAGGAAGGGCAACCTGTGATCACACTATTTGGGGGCAAAGAATGGGGATTCTGGGTCATTTGCCCACTAAGGAGAAATATTCTTGATCAAAGTGTTAGCCAGAGAAGGGGACACAGATGGCATTCAGGGTTGATTTTAACAAGGAGTGTCCTAGGGAGGACTGCAGAGGCCTGGTGGAGAGGACGGCTGGGCCTGCTGCGTCCCAGGGCCAGTGCTGCCAACGTGAGGAAAGAGCCTGTCTCTGCAGGGGACGGGAAAAGGAAAGGGCACCAGGTAGATTAGGATGTGTGACAAAAACCAAAGCAGACAAGGAGTAAGTTTATGTTTATGCTTATTGTTTTTGATGTTTCTTTCAAAGTTTAACATCTTAAAACAGAGATTGGTAGTAAAACTTCCACAAGTTATTTGGGATTTTTCATACTTTTCATTTAACCATGTTTGTGCTTCAACCTGGACGTAGCTAAAGCGCCATCACCATGCCCATTGTCATCCATTAGCACTGATGAAACAGGCCACCAAAGCCTCTGTGTGTTTGAAAATAAGGCTTCAATTAGGATTTACTTTTGTTTTCCCAGGTAGCCCAGGCATGACCCATAGGGACCTGACTTCCTCCAGTCTGAATGACATTTCTGATAAACCAGAGAAGGACCAGGTAAGCCAAGAATTCTTGCTTCTCTGAAATGTAAGTCTACATGTGTATCTAGAAGATGCTGGGAAAAGATCAGAAATGAGAGTTCCCAGATTTAAAGCTAACCTGTATGTGTAGATGGGGTTTTTTGCACTTTTCCTGAGGGAAGAGGAGGCAGTATGTGAAGGGATTTGAAGTTCAGAACACAAGAATTAGAGTCTTGACTCCAGCCTTTACAGACATATCCTCTTGGGTAATTTAATCTTGTAGCTATAGTTGTAACAGGTTTAAAATAATAATATTCCCTACCTCAGGGTCATCATGAGGCTTAACAGAGATGCTTTATGAAAAAGTGAAGTGATTAAAAAGGTTACAAAATTCTGATAACTGTTAACTCTTGCATATACTGTTGGCAAAAGTAATGTAGTTGGGTTAGCTGTATATTTGTCTATTCAAATATAGAATAAGTAGTAACTATGCATATAATATTATAGCCATAGTTGATGCAATGAGCTCTTCATCCCTACAAAGAGGAAGAGGCTTTGTTCTTTGCTTCCCATGAGAGAATTTGAAGAGAGGCTTTGTGACTGACCCATGATCTCTTCTACAACCTACAGTAGAGTAGGAATTCAAACTAATAGTCCAGTTTCTATACCCACTACGTTATTAATTTCATATACAAAGGGTGAGAAGAAGATGGACTTGGCGACGAAGATGAGGCTCTGTCAAAAAGTCCCACACTAAACTTGGGCTTTTAAATTTTTAACTTGCTTTTTGCTCTGTTTAGGGAGGAAAAAAAGGTTGCCAGGCTCAAATTTGTTTTGAAAAAGCTTTTATAATTAATTAGCCAATGTCCTGGAAATGATCTTGGCAGTAAAGTCAAACTTGTTCTGTGTGCTTTTCCAAGTTGGCCCCAAAAAACTAAAGTTTCTGATTGACTGATTATTCTGCCTGGATACAGTTTGAACAGTTGCGATGGTGCCTCGCAGCTTCCTGGAGCTGTATAGCTCCTCAGTAGCACAAAAAATGGGTTTGATGTTCGGAGTTATGAATAGGAGCAGCATTTCTCTTCCTGTCAGCTACGTAGTGACAAGATTTGAGGGCATATTTTAATGAGATTCTGTTTTGGGAAAACAAAAGAAACAAATCTGTGGACTGTACTTTTTCTCTCTGGCTCTGACAAGCCTGCGTAGTGATGATTTCGGTAGCGGCTGCCTTATTGAGAAATAGCTTAAAATAGTTAACGGCAGAAGAAGAGCACAGCCAAAATTTAGGTGATTCAGTGCTTCAACAATATTCCAACTTGGATGTTATATTTATTAAGCAGAAAAACACCTGGGGAGAAGTAGATTTAAAAAAAATACATCTGGAGCTCATCTGCTCGTAAATCTACATAAATAATCTCTTCTATTTTGTTGCTATGGAAGATTTTTTTTCCTTCATTATCCAGTTATCTTCCCCAATTACCTTAGATTGATCAGTTTTTCTCCTTTCATTTCTTTCCTGTTCTACTAAAAATGTACAAGTGCAGTGAGTGCTTATCAAATATAATGGGTTTAGTTCTCATTTTCATGTAGGTATTGCAGCAGCTTTTGAGGGTAAGAAAATCGTTCTCCTCATGCTTCCTCGTAGCTCTGACTCTCTGGTGGAAGTGTTGTGCTCAGTGTGGTATAACGACTTTAAAAGGGCTTGACCTTTTTTTGGTCCGGGTTTATCAATAATGAACGTATCACAATTACATGACCCACCCTAAGTGAAACTGAAGTCCGCAGGCTGCAGCGGTTGTAGTAGTTGGAGAAGTATCTTACAGTTCTCCGGGAGTCACTGAGCCACTGAGGGCTCACGTCACCTTCTAACTTCTGGCCTGGCTACGGCTCTCATGGCACTCATTGGTTGGCTAGCATTCCTGAGAGCCTGTCTGCAGGCCTTCTGATGGAACGCGGCCTGAGATTTAGTTCTAAAGTGTGCCGTGATCATTAACACTCTCTGTCACCTGTTATCTTTAAATATGCTTGGCTAGCGTTCATTCTGTTTCTGAAGTCTTGGTCTTTTGCAGAGAGAGACCTGAATTTTAGTATTTTGTCAGAGAATAAAAGGGTAAAACCATTAAACCATGTAAATGTTTGAAACGGCTAAGCAATGGCTGCCTAAAAATGAAATCTAGTAAGAAACATTCTGTGATTGGACAATCCCTAATCCTTTTCTGACACATAGAATATAGGAGCGAGTTAGCTACATTCAGCTGAGATGACTTCTCCTTGTTTTGAAGAGCTCCATCCTAAGGTGCACATAAAGCTTCCCTTAGCATTAATAGCTATTTCATATACACAGTGATAGAAAAATACAGTAGCACCTCCATTTTCTCCCATGGCTCAGCGAAAAAACCTTCTAACTTACACTGGGCACTGGTGGTCTCACTCTCCTCCTCAGAGAAGGTGCAGTGGCTAAAAAAGGCTCATGTTTTCTGAGGTCGTAATACTTGTCTTTAGCATGTTTTCAGGGACCAGTGAAACACTGCTGTCTCAGGAGAGCTCCAGATGGAATCAAACCTGGGAAAACTTAAGAACAAACGTGTGTTGTGAAGAGGTGGTTACAGTCATTAGATGTCATAAATTCCTGTAGTGTTGATTACTGCAGTGTGTTTCCTTGTGGTTCAGTGTCTACAGCTTTCCTTCACCAGGTGGCCTCGATGAGAACCGGTCTCCTCATTGCAGTGATTGTCTTTGGTGTCCCTTTCCAAGGGGATTAGCGTGCCACTTAGGTAATGAACAAAACTGATATTTGTCATCATCCTTTCCCTTTCTATAAGGAATTTGACTATGGAAGTGGGGGACAGGGAGGGCAGAGCGGGGAGAAGGAGGAAATAATTGGAACAACTGTAACAGTATAAACAATAAAACATAAAAAAAACTTTGACTTTGTATAGCTTTCCTCTCCCCCCTGATGCTCTATCCCATATTCTTAAAGAATCAGCAGTAAATGGCTAGTAGTAGTGTTTGAGAAGCACCAGTATTCATACCGATTTCAAGAAGCCATGCTATTGAACCTGTGTTCCAGTTAAAACTGAGACAGTTGAATTTTCCTGTTTTCATAATTCTCTTCTTCCATGAAAGCCATTTTTCCAGATCATTTAAAAACAGATCTTGTATCTGTGTGACTATGAAGCAGATAAACCTGTCTGAATTTAATTAAGTTCTACCTTGCATTTTTAGTGAGAAAAAGAAGAGCCTCTTGTAAAATTTACAACTATGGTTTTAAGTAACTGTGATGTTGCAATAAGTTTGAACTTCTAAATCACTCCATAGCTGTATACTGCTTTGATTTAAACTTGTTCATTTAAAAAAAAAATTCTGTGGTGGATCACGTTCCTGGTGGTAGGGTGCCAGAGGTGAACGAGACAGATAAGTCTTTGGACTCATGGAGGTTTCGTGCTTTTGGGGGACAGATAGGCAATGAACATCAAAAACAGGGAAACAAATAGGGTGACCTCACACAACATTAAGTGCTGTCCTGAAAACACAGCGGGATAATGTGGAGGTAATGTAGGGTACAGGAAAGCTGTTTCAGGTAGCAGGGCTAGGCAGGAGGAGAAGGGCCGTGGCATGAGGTTTCTAGGCTGAGGCCAAAAGCAAGAGTACAGCCTTGAGGTAGGAATGAGTGTGGTGTATTCAAGAAATAAGGCGAAGAAGAAGAAGAAGAAGATAGCCAGAGTGGCTGGAGAAAGGGAGCACGTGCGTAGACGGGGGTGAGACCAGGGATGTCTGCAGGGGGAGCTTTTAGTTTTATTCTGAGTGGTGTGAGACTCTATTTTAGTTTTATCGAAAGAGTTGTAGGTTTTGATTTACATTCTAAAAACACCCCCGGGGATGCTGTGTGATAGGATGGAGGAATCTGCCAGTGTTCTGGGTCATCTAGTGTCGCCCCCGGAATTAAGCATTGGACGAGCATCTCAGTGCAGTAAACTGAGGGCTCTGCAGACCCCATAGCCAATCTCTTAATGTATTTGCCGTCACGACTTCATTCCTATCAGGCAAAGGAAGTTCTTCTGTTCTGTAGAAGCATTGTAAGAAAGAAAAAGAGCTTCCTGGTTAAAATATTTTTATGTACTATTAATTAAATTATTAATATCAATAAAATATTTTTATGCACTAGAGGTGGATATAGGCCAATGAAAGTAGTGAGATTGAGCTTTTGAGTTGTTGTATCTACACCTCCAGTTCCCTGGATGTTCTGTCGGCTGATGTCAGGCATGTCATCTGGGTAAAACACAGGACTCATGAAACCTTCTTTAGAGGCCTCTCTGAGGAACAGTAACAAGCATCTTTGTCTTCATTGTTCAGAAAGGAACCTCAAGTATTTAGGAGGAGGACAGAGCAGCCGAGTGGGGCTCCTGACCACACTCTTATCTCTTCCTGTGAAAGAATTGGACTCCAAGACCACTGCAGGACACTCCTGTATTTGGCATTTCATAAAAGGCGTGGCAGGTTTTATATGTCTTAAATAGCTAACTGGAATGTCACTTTTCCCCCTTCTTTTTAATAGGCAGCATTCTGTCATATTCTTATACCACAAATATACTCAGAATACAGGATGGGGCAAAAGTAGGTTTATAGTTGTGAGTATGCGAAACACAGAGTTTATGCTTACATTATTCTTTATTAATGTATTATTTTCCACACAAACAACTGTAAACCTCCTTTTACCCCACCCTGTATATTGCAGGGAGTAGTAGACTGCTGTCAACATTCATCTTTGCAAAGAACTGATGTGTGCAGTTCATGGACATGGACTAAAGGGTGTGGGGATGATGAAATGGGGTGCAGGGCGGAGGGGGCATAGAGGGGAAAAATGGGACAACTGTAATAGCATACTCAATAAAATATACAAAAAAAAAATTCATCTTCAATGGATGAATGCTGTTGTGTCACATGTTACCTCTTTCTGACCAAGACCTCATCTGAAAAAACCAAACCAAACATTTTTCCCCTTGGAAGTGGCAAATTGTTATACAACCAGGAAACAGCATTATCTTATGATGAACACTCTAAGGGCATGGTTTTAAAAACTTTTATAATAAGAGTTGTAAATATACACATGGAATTGTTTTTTACCCACTATAGCAACATGTTAGTATCTCTAAAGTTTTTTTTAAACTTTAGTTCTTTCTGATTCAAAAGTATACAAACTTGCTACTAAAATTCAAACAAAGGAAACATTAATAAAATAGGTGAAAATTCACAGGTACTCACCCTCAAAATAACCACTGTTAGCAGTTTGATCTAGTCTCCAAGAATTTTCTATGCATAAATACTTATGTATTTATGTAAAATAAAGTGGGCCCATATTGTTCTGCAAATGGATTTTTAAAAAATTGAAAACATACTATGAATATCTCTTGTATTTTTCTTAAAGGCTATATAATACATATAAATCATTATGTTTAAATGATCTGAATTTATTGGGGCGACATTGGTTAATAAAATTATATAGGTTTCAGGTGTACAGTTCTATGATCCATGATCTGTGTATTGTATTGTGTTGCTCTGTCACTGTGCATTGCCAATTACCTTCCTAAAAGATTATACCAATCTGCGTCCTAAACTTTTAAACACTTTAATAAAGCCTCCTCCACTGCTAGGATGCTGTTTGCCGGTCAGATTTGGGCTTCTGCTTTATTTCACTCCACTTAAAAGCGTAGCAACTCAGAGTGAGAAGAATCTCAGTCCCTAGCATCTGCCTCTCAGCTCCCTCTGGGGGCTTTTTTCAGCTTAAAATTTTGAGGTTAAAGCTGAGTTTATTCTTTGGTCAAATTGGATCGCTGAGCTGGCTAATCTGCCTGTGTTCCCAGGCAAGGAGGTGAAAAGTGCAGTGGCAGTAGACTTGGCCACCTGTATGTTTCTTATTGCTTCTGAAGGTGTTGCTGTTCCCAACTCTGAGAGAAATCCTTCAGGCTTTGTGGGAATTTCCTTGGCAACCAAAAATGGCTTCATCTCAAGAGCCCTTCTTGGTGGTCAGAATTTGGAACAAAAAGAAAAATTGAAAGAAGAGTTGGACAAGTGTTCTCTTTGAAGCACTATTCAGCACATTTGCAGCTTGACCTTGCATTTCCTTCCTCCTTCCTCTTCCATCCCCAAGAGAATTTTGAGTGAACTTATATCCTGACTATAAAGTTAGTTAAATGAAAAGTTTATACCTTGTGTGGAATGCTTTATTAGGAGCTTTGAAGGAGTGCTGTCATCTGGGGTAACTGATAAAAAGATCAGCGAACCATTTGTTACATGTTGCAGAGTATTTGCACATTTCAGTGCTTCCCTGTTTCCCTCTCAACAGGGACTCTTCTTCCCAGAATAGCTTCATGAAGAGGCCATGCCATGGGAGGAAGTTTCTCTTCCTCTTCTTTGAAAGACAAGGGCTTCCCACTGTTTCCAGCTCCCTTGTGTGATTGATCCAGTGGCTAGTTGATTTATTTCCCTCAGCAGATTGTTATGACCTTATCAATCTAGCACAGCTTCCTGATTCTCTGTGTGTTACCACCAATGGTCTGGTTTCATTCCCTGGAACTGAACTGAACAGAAAACAATCAGGCTTCCTTTTTCTCTGCTACCATGTTAAAAGGGTAGCAGTAATTCTTTTCTACAGTCTGAAAGCTAGTGGTTAATCATATCCAGCTGACATTACTGCCTAACCAGTGTTTTATGCACGCACATACAAGAGGCTAGAAAAGAATCGAGTTATGGTAATAGCTTTGAATTTCAAATTTAGCTGCACTGTAGATCATTCAGTGGCTCCAGCTGATAGTATTGAGTCTCTATAAAGAATAATTAATGACAACTAATATAGATTGGACACATATCCACAATAGTGCTTTGGTTAGTACTGTCAACCCTGTTTTACATATTGGTAAACTTGAGTCACAAAAAGAGTAAGTAATTTCCCCAAAGTTTAATACTGTCTAAGTGGTAGAGCTTCATTATGACACGGGAGCGTCTGCTGTTAATGAGCACAGTGAATTCTGCCTCTTTGTATTAAGGCCCTTTTCAGGTCCTAAGCACTGGATGTCCGGTTGATAGTTACTAGCCTTCGGTTTGCCTTGTCTTTGAGGCACACAGCATCCTGAAAAAGCTAATCGCCAGAATTACTATTAAACAAACAAATGACTCAAAAAATTCTTTTTTAAAAAAAATTTTTATTGTATTTTTTCCATTACCATTTAGTCCCCTTATACCCACCTTCCCCACCCCCCAGTAATTACCACACTGTTGTCACATGAGTTCTTTTTCCTTTTTGCTCAATCCCTCCACCCCAACCTCTCCCCCACTCCACCCCTTAGCTGTCATCCTGCTCTCTTTAAGGATCTTATGGAGATCAAATGTTTCTGCTGCTGAAGTGATTAAGACTCAGTGAACCAACTGTGTGCTGTGTGCCCATACTCTAGGCGATGTTGGTGGAAGTCAGTGAGAAAAGGCTGGTATAATTTTTAAAAGCATAATGTATGATCTCAGATGGTACATTTATATCTGGCTGGAGAGACCAAATAAACTGTGATACTCACAGTAAAGTGCAGTAGTTCAAAGAAAGACAAGTGTGTAGGTGGAACTATCAATCAAAGAGAAATGGGACTTGAGAAGCATCTTCCCACTTTAGAGAACATAACAGAAGGTAAGAGTTTTGGCCAAACAAAACATTCTTCCTTGTAGAAAGGGTTAGGTAAGAAACGTAAGAAATAAATTGGAATGTAACTATCTGCAAATTAACAATAAAAGTGAATGACTTGGTTTATCCAATATATGGAAAATACTGTAACTTGTAAAAATCTTTGAATAAGGAGCCAATAATCCCCTAAATTTGATGAAATACAGCAAGGTGTTTTTTGTTGTTGTTGTTGTTGTTGTTGTTGTTAGAGTTACCTGTAGAATTAGCAAAAGCATATTAGATTAGTTAGCTGGTTGACTTGTCCGTGGACCATGATGGATGCTCACTTGATTTATAAATCCTTACTTACACTTTACTGGAACACCCCCTGGGTCCTAACTTTCAGGCTGTTCAATATTTCTTTTCACTATCGATATATATTTACTTCTAGATTATAAAGTCTGGTAGATACACAGTATTATAACCTTCATATAATTTTTCTGGTACAAGGAAAAAGCAATTATTATTAAACTTTTTCATTAAGCTGATCATAGGGATAGCATTGAAAACTTAAATGAGAGTGTTAAACTTTAACTCCTCTGAACCTCAGTTTCCTGACTCATAATACAGGTATCATAATTCATTCTAAACGGCCTTCTCCACAGGCTCTGAAAAGGAACATACTTAATATATTTTAAAATTATTATACAAGTCTTAATTATCACTCTCATTTTCATTATTTATATATACCGTTGGTTTTAATTTTTGGTTTGAGTTTGCTCGAAGATTGGGTAGGATGGAATATCCTACCCATCTAAAATTTAAAATTCCATTTTAGATGTTATCCCTCACCTCTCAAATTTACACTGCTAATAACTTTGCTCTTTTGGGTTTCATGCTCTTGATTTCTGTACTGCTCTGCCTGCGTGCCAGTGAAACGCGCCTGATTGTCCTCCCATGAGCATGGTTGCTGCGTGCACTTTTCCACTGGACCCAAGAGCCTCTTTTCCTCTCTGTTTTTCCAAGTCATGCCTTTCTTTCAAGACCTGCCAAGTGCTGCTTACTCTTTACTTACTATATTTTGCCATGTATAATGTGCACTTTTTTGCCCAAATTTCTGAGGGAAAAACAAGGATGTGCATTATACATGAGAGGTACTAATCCCACATTGATATAAATGCTTTAAATTCTTTTATTTATGCTTACGCATTAAAAGTGTAACTCTAGAAAGCAATAATAACATCTATATGCAAAATAATATCCTGGAATATAATAATCGGTTTTGCTTCTAAATGTAAATAAATAAATAAAGCAGGAATAAAAAAACTCCAGGCACACAAAAGCCCAGGACCAGATAGTTTCACGAGAGAATTTTACAAAACATTTAAGGAAGAGCGAACCCCTGTCCTCTTCAGACTATTCCAAAAAATCCAAGAAGAGGGAGGACTCCCAAACTCTTTTTATGAGGCCAGCATCATCCTAACCCCAAAATGAGATAAAGACACAGCAAAGAAAGAAAACTACAGGCCAATATCACTGATGAATGTAGATGCTAAAATCCTCAACAAAATATTGGCAAACCACATCCAGTAATATGTTAAAAAGATCATCCACCATGATAAAGTAGGATTCCTCCCAGGGATGCAAGGATGGTACAATATTTGCAAATCAATAAACGTAATACATCACATAAAAGGAAAGACAAAAATCATATGATCATATCAATAGATGTGGAAAAAGCATTTGATAAGGTATAGCACCAATTTATGATCAAAACACTCAGCCAAGTGGGAATAAAGGGGGCATATCTCAACATAAGAAAGTCTATATATGAGAAACCTATATCCAACATTATACTGAATGGGCAACAACTAAAAGCTTTCCTACTAAGATCAGGAACAAGACAAAGATGTCCGTCTGCTTTTGCCAGGTCTATTCAATGTAGTATTAGAAGTCATAGCGACAACCATCAGACAAGAAAAAGAAATAAAAGACATCCAAATAGGAAAGGAGGAAGAAATACTGTCAGTTCGCAGATGACATGATAGTGTACATAGAAAACCCTATAGACTCCACCAAAAAACTACTTGACCTAATAAGTGAATTTGGTAAAATATCAGGATACATAGTCAATATTCAGAAATTGAAGGCATTTTTGTACACCAGCAATGAAATACCAGAATCAGAAATCAGGGAAAAAAATCCCATTTACTATAGCAACAAGAAAAATAAAGTACCTGGGAATAAACTTAACCAAGGAGGTTAAAGACCTGTACTCAGAAAACTACAAAACACTGAAGAAAGAAATTAAGGAAGACAAAAATAAATGGAAGCATATACCATGTTCATGGATTGGAAGAATTAACATCACCAAAATATCCATACTACCCAAAGCAATTTATAGATTCAGTGCAATCCCTATTAAAATACCAGTGACATATTTCACAGATACAGAACAAACATTTCAAAAATTTATACAGACTCGTAAATGACCCCGAATAGCTACAGCAATTTTGGGAAAGAAGAACAAAGTAGGAGGGATCAAAATACCTGACATCAAAGTATATTATAAGGCCACTATAATCAAAACAGTCTGGTACTGGCATAAGAACAGACACATAGATCAATGGAACAGAATAGAGAGCCCAGAAATAAACCGATGTCTCTGTGGTCAATTGATATTCGACAAAGGGGGCAGAAGCATAAAATGGAATAAAAATAGCCTCTTCAACAAATGGTATTGGGAGATCTGGACAGCTACATGCAAAAAAATGAAATTCGACCACCAAGTTAGACCACACACAAAAATATACTCAAATTGGAAAAAGACTTAAATATAAGTTGTGACACCATAAAAGCCCTAGAAGAGAACATAGGCAGGAAAATCTCAGATGTTCTATGCAGAAATATTTTCACTGATATGTCCCATAGTGCAAGGGACATAAATGAAAGAACAAACTAATGGGACTTCATCAATATAAGAAGCTTCTGCCCAGCTACAGAAAAACATCAGCAAAATGAAAAGGGAACCAACCATATGGGAAAATATATTTGCCAATGATACCGCAGACAAGGGTTTGATCTCCAAAATATATAAAGAACTCACATGATTCTACTCCAGGAAGACAAACAATCCAATTAAAAAATGGGCTTAGGACCTGAACAGACACTTCTCCAAGGAGGACATATACAGGACCCAGAAACACATGAAAGGATGCTCAGCATCACTAGCCATCAGAGAGTTGCAAATTAGAACCACAATGAGGTACCACTTCACACCAACCAGATTGGCCATCATAAACAAATCAACAAACAACAAGCACTGGCAAGGATGTGGAATAAAGGGAACCGTAGTGCACTGTTAGTGGGAATACAGACTGGTTCAGCCACTGTGTTTGGAATGTCCTCAAAAAAACTAAAAGTGGAACTGCCTTTTGATCCAGCAATTCCACTGCTAAGATTATACCCTAAGAATCCTGAAACACCAGTTCAAAAGAACTTGTGCATCCCAATGTTCATAGCAGCACAATTTACAATAGCCAAGAATTGGAAGCAACCTAATTGCCCAACAGTAAATGAGTGGATCAAAAAACTATAGTACATTTATACAATGGAATACTATGCAGCACAAAAAAAGGAAAGAGCTTCTACCCTTCATGACAGCATGTATGGAACTGGAGAGCATTATACTAAGTGAAATAAGCCAGGCAGTGAAAGACAGATACCATATGATCTCACCTATTAGTTAACCTAATCAACAAAATAAACAAGAGCAAGCAAAACATAACCAGCAACGCTGAAATAAAAAACAAACTGACAGTAACCAGAGGGGAGGAGGGAGGGGGATAACAGGGGAAAAGGAGGGGAAGGGTCATCAAGAACATGCATAAAGGACCCAACAACAAAGCCAAATGGGGGAAGGATTGAGGGTGGGGGGTGGGGCTGCGGTGGGGCTGGGGAAAGTGGTGGTGGGGAAAAAAATATATATATATATGTAAATTGAATTAAAATATTAAAATGAAAGGTTTTTTTCCTTGAAAGATTGGGCTAAAAACATGGATGCGCATTATACACCACAGCTCATTATACACAGCAACATACAGTACATCCTTGAACATTCTGTCTCATGTGAATTACTCCTGTCTCAAATTTCCAACACCACCCAGCACTTACTATTTGTCACTTTACAGGGACTCACTCGTTTGCTATTGTCTTTTGGTGTGTCTCCTACTCTTTATGGGGTGGGGAGACAGAGCTGGAGGAGGAAGAAGCAGGAGTCTCTTAAGTGAGTTGCCGAGAGTAACCATGAGGACTAATTGGGGGGAATCTGCTTGTACTCATCCTTTCTCTCAGAGTTGTTGTTTTTTGTTTTTTTTTAAGGCTGAGAAAATGTAACTATGAGAGTTCCTCAGAGAGAGGTGATTTCATACTGTATTGTTTTTGTCTTATCTTTTCATTCTGGTGACTTTAAAAATTAGTTTCTTATCATGATCACTGACACAGTGTTTTATTAGGTTAACCAGTTGGTTGAAATGCACATTCTTGCTGATCTTATACATTTAATTTTTTGCATATAGAACAACCACGTAAATGCTAACATTTCAAATATAGTTTGCTCTTTCACCTGTTAAAATCCATTTGCACATTTTTATTATAATGAGAGCTCAATGACCATAGTTAACTGGCCGATTGACATAGTTTAAACAAAGTACCTTATCTTTTTTTCTCTTTATTTAAAGCAAAGTGTAGTGTGTCACAAGGACATATTGGAAAAACCAGCTGTCAGCACAGAAAGATGTTCTATTGCAAAATGACATGGTATTGCGAAGTTTTCCGAAGCGTGGCACATTTCAGATCGTGAACTATCCAACATTCCACTTTTAGACATGAGCTACTTCATTTTGTATGTCATGAGATAGTGTGAAATTATAGTTAAGGCAGATCAAACCTGGAAAGGATTTATCATTGAATGGGATTTGTTATAGAATTTACTAGTTCTATACATTATTTTAATTCCTTTTCACTTCACATTTTCTTATAGCTTAGATCCAAGGACTACATTATGGTAAAGATCCAACTGTATTATTGAAAATAAAAAAGAATATGTCAAGTTGAAATCCAGCTATTTCAGAAAAATCTTTTGGTCAGAGCTGGAAGAAGTTTATCTCTTCTTATAGTGTCTTTTACTGCGCTACTCATTGTTTCTCAGATGAGACTTATAGAAGAATCCTATTTCACTGTTAGCTTATTTGTGATACTGAGAAATAAACAGGGGAATTCCAGAAGTTTCAGTGTTACCTTTATATTGCATGAAGAAAAACTAAGGCATAATTTATTGCCTTGTTCAGTCATTACCTCTGAGAAGGCATCCCCAGACACTGCATTCTTCAAGGAAGATCTTGTTTAGAAAAATAACAGTTGCCCCTACTACTTGAAATAATTGTGAAATAATTCCTCTTTTTCAAAGTGAGATATTCCCAAGAAGTAGCTTTTTTCATTAGGACATTATGAAAACATCTGTAAAATGGGAATTTTACATGACCGTATTTTTCCTGTGTCCACATGTCTCTGTGGAACCGCTTGAATGAAGTCCTGCTAAGGGAATGGATCTAGATTCATGCCTCATTTTGGTTTCCAGGTATATTTATAAAAGTTTTCTATAGTTTTTTTTTTTTTTAAAGATACGTTGAAGTAGCACAGCATAGAGTTTTTATTAAAATAAAAAAGAAGAATAAAGGAAAATAAACATTTAGGAGATTTTTCTGCTCTAATACTATACCAAGGGTTATATACTGCTATGCTTATATATTCCCTAATTTGTGTCTTCATGATCTAAATCATGCTGTCAGCTATGTTTTCCTCCTTTTAGCTGTGGCTTCTTAATCTAAATTCTCACCTTGAAATACCTCAGTGTGGAAAGAATAAGAGAATAGAAGATTTAAACAAAAGGAGTATAATATCCTGTCAGAGTTTTCTGGATAATAGGAAATGTGTTTTGCTTAATGTAGAAGAAGAGTCTGAGTTTTATAACCCTAGAGGTGTTGGTTCAAATCCTAGCTTCCTTCTTTACCAGCTAAGTGATCTTGTGCAGGAACTTAATGCCTCTGAGCCTTAAAAAAAGGGGGTAAAAACTTATTTTTAAATGTTTTTATGAGAATAAAAAAATATATGAGATAATGTGTGCATATCGGGCACAGATTGATTAGATATTTACAAAAATATAACCACCCTGGCTGGTGTGGCTGAGTGGACTGAGTGCCAGCCTGTGAACCAAAGGGCCACTGGTTTGATTCCCAGTCAGGGCACATGCCTGGGTTGCAGACCAGGTCCCCACTGGGGGATGTGTGAGAGGCAACCACACATTGACATTTCTGTCCCTCTCTTTATCCTTCCCATCCCCTCTCTCTGATAACAAATAACTAAAATCTTTAATGTGTGTGTGTGTGTGTGTGTGTGTGTGTGTGTGTGTGTATAACTTCCCTTTCCTATCTTCTTCTGCCTCCTTGTGACTAGAGGAATAAGATAAACTATGAAACAAAATAGAGACAAATGAAACATAAAATAAGTGTGGCAATATATGTCTAATTTCTGAAGTGACCCAACTGAAAGTAGCAAATTAGAACACTGGGTATGTTAAAATTTTTATTAGAATAGATCTTAATTTAGAGTAACTCTATATTAAATAGTTTCCTAGGTACAGACATATAAAATGTTGTAGTCATGCTGTTTTCTCTTTCTCCCCTTCTCTTCTGAAAGTAACAAATCACTAGCCAGTTTATCGTAGTAAAATAAGAATTATTTTTGTATTCATACAAATCACTATAATTTTTATTTTTATTTATTTTTTAATTTTTTAATTAAAGTTTTTTTTTTCAAACAACTAGAATTTTTAAATTTGAGAATGTGGAAAACTGATAAAGCACTGTAAGGGTATACAGATAACATAGGACAGGCTTTGCCCTGAAGGCGTGTACAGAGGGTGTCACTCATGACTTAAAGCTGTCCGATGGCCACCCACTGCCTTTGGAATGAGCCCAGAGTCCTTAGTAAGGCCCCAGAGCCCTTTGTTGTCCTGTCTCTCAGGCACAGTAGTGTGCCTGCCTACTGGCTACCTTGGGCCCTTTGCACACATTGTTTCCTCTGACTGAAGTTCTCTCCCTGCCCAGGCAACTAGTGTTTCTCCACTATTTCTCTGTTAACGTCACCTCTTAGGGAAGTTCCCTGTGACCCCTCCATTTAGGCTAGAGCCTGCTCTTATAAGCGGTCTTTGCACGTTATGCTTTTCCATCATGACACCTACCACACCTGTCAGCAAATAATTGCCTATTTTAATTTTTAGTAAGATGTTGCTTCAAAATTGAAGAGGTGATGCCTGGCGAACTCCAGTTCATGCATCATAGCCTGCCAGTAGGCTGTTTTTGTATGGCCGGCAAGCTAAGAATGGTTACAGTTTTAAAGAGTTGTTAAAAAAAAAAAAGAATATATGACAGAGATTATATATTGCCTGCAAAACCTAATCGAACCTATCCAGAAAAAAAATAAAGTTTGCCAACCCATGATCTCAATCATTGCTGTATGTGTTGAACATAAGTGTATTTATACATCACTTTATTTTCATGAGCAGGACACTTGATTGTAGTAAGGTATCCATAGAGTCCAATGATGATATTATTATAAGCATTTTGATGAACTGAGGGCTGTGTGGTGATCACTGCATTGTTAGCTAGAGAATAATTGTTCTCAAAGTGTGTGGATTAATAACCATTGTAAATATGGGAAGCGTTTTAATGTCATGGCACTTTTTAGCTTGTATTGCCCTGCTGAACAGATTTATTAGCAATTTGGCTTGAGACACAATGCATTCTTATAAGAGCCTCAGAAGACATAAATTTGACGAGATTAGCTACCTAAATTTCAAATGATAGAATCAAGATGGAGAGTGATCTTGACAGGCCGAAACCACAAAGACTTTAACAAGAATAAACATGAGCTACAGGTAGGTACAAAATAGACAGGGGGAGGTTAAGAATAGTGTGGGAAGCGGAGGAGCCAAAGAACTTACATGTACGACCCATGGACATGAACTAAGGCGGGGATGCTGGTGGGAAGGGGGGTGCAGGGTGGAGGGGCATAAAGGGGAGGGGAAAAAAAGAATAAATGTAAGCTACCTAAGTTCAATACATGTTGTACATAATGTGAACCTCCAACTTTATTTGGGCATAAGGCTTATGACTCATCAGATTTAGGTTTTTCAAAGGTGCCAATTATTCAAAAACAGTTGAGGAGATAAGGTTACGGTGACTAGGGATGGTGAGATTGTTGCCTTATGGTGAAAAAAATAGATTTACTCTCTATAGCTCTAGGCATAAACTTACAATAGCAGGTGCTTGTTTTATGGAGGACATTTTTATTTTAATATAAAGGTGCATTAGATAGGAAGTAGAACCTTATTGCTAACTTATTTATGAAGCACTAAACGTTTTGGATTAAACCTGTATTAGGTGTCCTTGCTACAAAAATGAGTAGGGTCCGTCTCTGTTTCAGGGGCTCTGATTACGGACTGTAAGACAAATCTGTAAATAATGCAGGGTGGTGGGTGTCTTGGTCCAGAGAAGGGAGCATGGATTCTGCCAGGAACTGGAGAGTGGACAGAAGTGACATTTGAATTCATTCTTGAGTTAAATGCTTTTGTCTTTTACTATAATGTTCAAGAAGAAGCAAATGACTGTATATTAGGAATATAGAGTGTTAGGAATATTAGGTTTTTGGGTGGGACATTGGACTAGACAGCCTTTGAGTTCTTTTACGATGGTCTGATTTGATGAAAGTCAAATGAATGGCACATGGGCATTCAAAAATTCAAAATTCACAAAAGAGTTAGAACTTTGCACTGGAGGGTACCATGGCACAAAGGAGTATACAATTCTCAAGCTCAATATTCATGTCAGTAAAATGATCCTAACCTACTGGTGCTTAGTCAGAGCCCCCCAGGTGGAAATGAGGAAATTCTCAGGGGAGTTTGTGTATCACTGTTGCCTGTTCTTGTGTCAAAATTTTACTTTCACCTTGATTCCTTTTTTTATGCTTCTTCAGTGTTTTCTATTGTTCTAATTTGGTTCATGTTCTCAGAGACCTCAGTGAAGGGTACATTAAAAAAAACCCTGCTAAATAAATAATAGCATGACTACTACAGATTTAATTATAGCCCTCCAGCTGCCTGTTTGAAGTGCTCTGCTGGAGCCATATGGTTCCTTGTCGATCCCAGCCCTGAAAGGACCCGGTGTAGGTGTTTCCCAGCTGCGCTGTGAGCAGCCACTGGGAAGTCAGTAGATTGTGTGCTTTACCTTTCTTCTCTCTCTGTGGATGGACATTTTATTGACAATTTCTTATTAGACCCCAAGTAATCTGATACTAAAGCATCCACCAGACAGGTGTTAAGAGTATGTCCACCTGTTAGTTTTATAGGCTATTTTGTCACCATATGTGATGTGCTAAGTGGAACGTACTTCTCTATTTAACCACTTTCATTCAATGGCTCTTTAAGAAATTCTCACCTGAGGATATCTATTTATTGATTTGAGAGAGAGAGGGAATGAGAGAAACATTGACGTGAGGGAGAAACACTGATGGGTTGCCTCCCATCCAAGCCCCTACGTGGATGGAGCCCACATCCTTTTTAGTGTGCAGGGTGGTGCTCTGGTGCTCCAACCCACTGAGCCACCAGGCCAGGGCTCGTCCAATGACTTTTTAAACATAGTATTTTAATAGATGATTTACCAAATTGTTTTCTGTCCCAGTGTTGTGGGGGGGACAGAAGTAGAGGAGGGCTCAGGCCCGAGCATCTGTCCTGCCACTGTTCTAGGAGTGTGACCTTCAGTGAATATGAAACTGCTCTGGGCCTCAAGAGAGCAAGGACTGGTCCTTCTAGGTCCCTTCCAGTCCCCAAAGTCTGCAAGAATCACCTGGGAAACATGTTCTTTCGGTGATACGCATCTACATGTAGTAGAGGAGCGGCTTTTCCTTTTCCCATTGTGGCATTCTCTGCATCCCTTCCCCTGCTGCCGAATGTCCCATCTCTTGGGCCACAAACACTTGCGGTGTGAACTCTGTATGAAGGTCTAAACCTCAGAGAGCAGCAGTTTCGGCTTTCCTTATGTATCATTTCCGTTCAAATGCAGTGGTTCTTAAGCCTTTTCAATGTCAGGGACCCATTCGAGCTTGTGATGGAACGATGGACGCTTTCACCAGAGAAAAGCACAGTAATTGTGTAGGCTCACATGCAAAAAATACATATAATTACAAAGCGCCCGTGAAGCCTCCGGGTCACCACATTCAGGACTACTCTGTTCTTTGATAGGAGCCCTGCTTTTTCCCTTTTGATCCACGTGGAGGGAACTAAAGGTGAGGTTGAAGACAGAAAAGTAGCTGGGGTGAAGCCTGAAGCACCAGCTCCAAGGGTTCACATGGTGCCAAGGTCAGAGCTTTGCCTGGCTCATGGATTGCATTGGAATGGAGCAAAGAGTGGGGGCGCGGGGGTGGACAGTGTTTCCTCAGTTCCCGCTCAAGAAAAGCGTTCTGCATAGGTGTTTGTCAAGCCCTTACCTTTCAGCTCTCTTGGTTGCCTCCATTGCTTTTGATGATTCCACCTCCCAGCTCTCATCCCTTGAGCTTTTTATTTTTAAAGAATAGCCTACATTTTTTATTAGCTACCTGACTAGGATGTGTGCAAAAGAGAATGCGCATGAAACCTTTCCCCTTAAACTGTAACTCTCTCTTTAAGTCATTAACCCCATGATGCTGATTTTTAGGGTTTTGTTTGTTTGTTTGTTTTGTCTTCATTTGGTTGTTCCTTTTGCAACCCCACTCTCCCAGTGGCAGCTGGAGATTGTGGAGCAGAAAGAAGAAAGAAACCCTATGTTTAGGGTCTTTCTTTTTGGGGTGGAAGAGGAAGGACTGTAAATAGATACTGCATTTTAGATATTAATAGAAAGGGTGAGAGTTAGAAGTTAAAATATTTTCATGGTTTGTTTGTTTTTTCCTACTGAAAATACACTCATTGAAAGACAGGGTGCCATCTGAGGGAATGCAAGTAAAACGGTGACACTATTGCAAGGAATTATATTTGTTTCACAGTGTAGCTGCACTGATTCACCCGTGCTAATCTCAGTCTTCAGTGTATCTGATTTTTTAGCCTTACCATGAGGTTGTATTTCTGCACCCATCTCATGTTAAAACTCACGCATCTATAAACTGGGTAGAATTAACGTACCCAGAGAGGTATTCTACTGGATGCATATCCACCTTTAAGTCTATGATACAAACTGGGGAAAGAGATTTCTATCTATAATTCAGAGACTTGTATTTCTAAACTACTAAATGTGGTACCAGTGTAACTTTGTTCCTTTAGGAGAGATAAAATGTATTTTGCGACATCATCTGTTTTCCCTACGTTACAGGTTTATGTTAAAATTCTTAACATGATAATAATTATTGTTACCATTTATTGAATATCTGTCATGCTACTTCAGATACTATACTAGGAACATTTTACATATTACCTATAACATATAATGCATTATTTTTAACTTGACTTTACAAGAGAAAGAGGCTAAATGCAGAAGATAAGTAACTGTACAGTCTTCTCAGCAACTATTGCTTAGGTTAAAATAAAATGAAAACTCAGGGCATAGATACTTTTGGTGCTCAGCCAAATTAGCACTGGAACATCTGTTATTCACCAGCATTGGTGGAACATTTGTTTTTGACATCAGGGAGCTTTGGGCATTTGAGGAGATGCACTTCTGGCGTTGTGTATCATTCTCGACTCTATCTTCACCTTCATTCCCTCTCTGCAGGCATTTCACAAGCCCTGATATTCTGTATTCTAATTATTCTTAAGCCTCTTTTCAACATTCTGTTCCCAGTGATGTTCCCTTGGTTCAGGGCCTCATAATATTCCTTCGCTTAACACATTTATTGAGCGGCCTATTATTTATTCAGCACTATGCATAAACACTTTCAAACACCGTCTCATTTACTCTCCTTAGCTCTGTGAAGGGGTCACTTATTATCCCCATTTTCCAGATGAGGAAACAGAGAAATGAAGGAGTTTGCCCAAGGTCTCAGAGCTAGTACGAGGAAGAATTGAGACTCCACATAGCTCTGTCTGACTTATCGGAGTTCATTCTCTTTTCTCTGCCTGAGCTTAAGTCAGCTGGAGAACAATCACCAAGCTCCACATGGTGAAACTTCAACTCTGGAGACAGACAGCCTTTGTTTTGGATCTTCTCTCTGTCTTTCTCAGCTTCATAATCTTAGTCAAGTTGTGTTATGTCTAAATCTCATTTCCTCATGGGTAAATATTGACAATGGTAACTGCCTATAGCAAAGTCATGAGAATGCAATGAGATAACGCATGCGTAGTTCCTGGTCTGGTGCCTGTCCAGGAACTATGGATTAAAAGATGTTAGCAAACATTATTCGTATTACTACTAATAATTTTAAATTATTATTGCAGACTTTTGTGTCTCTTGATAGTGATAATGCCTTTAGAGTGCAGTTTTACTGATCAGAGATTTGAAATCTTAAATTAAGAAGAAATCCAATATGCAGCTATTCTCTGAAAGCAGGACTCCCTTTCAAATCTCACTGATAAATCTTGGAGAGGGGTAGGACTTGAAAGCACGTCATCAGTAATTTTTAAAAAACAATGAGTGGTTAGCTACAAAGTAGCCCCAAAACAAGTTATTTTTTACCTACTCTTATAAATTATGGTAAAGACTCTTTGCTTCCTACCAGAGACTTTCCTCATGTTTGCTACCACCAAAGGCACTCCGTACCTCTCCTGAGCCTTCCATGTCCTCACTTGTGTTCAGGTGCAGTGTAAGGATGCCATAATAGAGGTGCGATTGCATGGATTCCAGGCATTTAACAAACGTGTAGTGAAAACATCACAGGGTGGTGCCTTTATAAGGCACTGTTGAATACTTGTGGTTTCTTTTTATAGGGCACTTAAGAACCCTTCGTAAAGGTACTGATGGCCTAATAGGCACTGCCAAGTCAATCAAGGAATACATCGTGATCATTATAATCTCAGAGGGAGGGCTAAGGTCCTGTTGTAGAACAAGGTCAGGGTAAGCTGAGCGGGGGTCATGTCAGGCTTATCCTCCCAGTAATTTTGGGCTGAAGTTTTGGAGGCATAAGATGTAGTTAGTATTAAAGTAGAACCCCGGCAGAGGGCATTTCCCACCGGATAGATTACTAAGTATTTCAAGTCCCCTTCCTTGATGCATGGGGCAGGCCTCCTGCCTCTACATATGGCGAGTTCATGACACAGCAGTGAAAGAGGAAAAGAGCTTTAAAAATAGTCTCAGCTACCACTTAGAGTTTGCAGGTTCTTGATTTTCTTAAAGTACTTTTTAAAGTGCTGTTCTCTTTATTTTGGTTTTCTGCTTTCCTTGTCTCTCTGATTCATTATTTTGTGCAATTAAATACTATTAAGTGCTTTGAAATATGGTTGTTAAATTTTTTAAAGGTTATCTGTGCAGAGCCTAAACCATTGTAGATATTCAACATTGGTTTGTTATAGAAAAGATTCAGAGATTTCAGGACAGTATCTTCTAAACTTTAGGTGGTAAAATATATTCACAGTAATATCAGAGTTTCACAGTACAGTGAAGTAGACAGAGCATTAAAGGTTACAATTTCCATTCTAGCTTGGTTATTTATCTATATGAGTTTCATGAAGTTCCTTTAACTTTTTGAACTTTAGTTTCTCTTATCTGTAAGGTGGTTAAATAGTGTATTTATTATAAACCTGCTATAAGAATTCAAGTAAGATAGTAAATGTGAAAGTGGTTTAAAAATTGTAAAGAGCTATAAACATTGACAGTATTTTTTTTATTGATATAAGACATGAGAAAATGTGACTAGAGATTTTGACAAGTTGATTTTTTTTTCTCCCCTTTATTCCCATCTGACCTGCACACCACCTCCCACCAGCATCCCCCACTTAGTTCATGTCCATGGGTCATACATATAAGTCCTTTGGCTTCTCCCTTTCCTGTACTGTTCTTAACCTCCTCCTGTCTATTTTCTGCCTACCATTTATGCTTCTTGTTCCCTGTACCTTTAATCCCATTCTCCCTCTTCCCCCCTCCCCGCTGATAACCCTCCATGTGATCTCCATTTCTGTGCTCCTGTTCCTGTTCTAGCCATTTGTTTAGTTTGTTTTTGTTTTTGTTTTTTTAGGTCAGTACTTGAAATTTCACCCTATTTAGGAAATCAGAACTGATGGGTTGTACTTAATGTTATATTTGGTTTAATAGCCATTTTTAAATGTGCTGCTTTGTAGACTCATTTGCATTAATAGTGGTGAGATGTCTATATTTGGAAGGAAAAATTAGAAAATCAATTTTCACCCTCAGGGGACTGTTTCCATTTTGTATTTTTAAAATGGAATAGGCAAAAGTAAGAGAGTGATCAAAAAGTAAAAACATTTAGCCCCAAGCCTTTTGGTGTCTTATTTAATGATTTTGTTTGCACACTTTCATATTTTATACACTCTGGAAATCTCAGACCATATCATAAATATTCAGTACTAATAACATTATAAGTGATTGTCCAAATTTTAATTCTATAGGTGATCAAGCAATAGTTCCTCTTTTTAGTCTTCTTAGACATTGGGCTGGTGGCGTTTAAATTTAGCTTTAGAAATATTCTAAATCATAGCTTGGAGGTGCCCTGCAGGCCAGTCAGAGATCCTATTAAAAACAAAACAGAAAATGTTTCTAGTCACACCAAGAAAGTCCTACTGCTCAAGAGATGAGTAAAGACTATCCTTATTTGGCAGGGAAGTTTGAGGATAATTCTTCTTACGTGGTCTTGGAATAAAAAGCAATAAGTGGTTAAGTTTATAAAACAGCGATTCTTATCTTTTCCCTTCTGCCGTTTCCTAGTTTAGCAGTCATACAATTTACAATAAAGTAGTAAAGATTTAGGAGTGGAATGCGGGGGTGTGTTTACGATGCTGTTTGTTCAGGCTACTCAAGGAACACCCAGACCCTCTCTTCTGCCCAGAGCTTTCTCTAGAACATCATCAGGAGAAATGTGTACACAGAGAATCAGAGGCCAAGGAACCCTGTATTATTGGCTGAGGCTTTGGCTGGCAACCTGAATGCTGAATCCTGATAAACTAGGCAGAGCCTTCTGTCTCGTCTTGATGGCTGTAAAAAGCCAAGAAGCAAAACAGGCTTTCTTTTCCTTGGAACTCAAGAGTAGGCCTGCTTCTTGTTCTGGGAACCCCCTACTGCAAAGAAAGACAGAGCTTTCATTGAGAACTCTTTTCCCAGTACCTGAAGAAAAGCTGGTGTAGGCTGACTGACTTAGAATTTGATTAGTAAAGATCACGCCTTCTTTTCATTAGCTGTGGGCTTCTGGAAAGTGGGGGAGGAGAGGAGATGGGAATAGTCAATAATTCACCATAGAAGCCATATGTAGGTAATAACCTATCCTCCAGCTATCATACTCCAGGAACCCCAGAGTTTCAGACTGTAGGGCTGCTCCAAACAGATACACATAGTTCCTGGTCGGTCCAATCTATTTCAAAATTATCCCAGGGATTAGTTTTCATAAGGTTCCTTTTGATAGCCTGCTTCTTTATCCCAGCCCTGCTGGAGGCTAATTTTAGCCTGAGGAAAGTATGCTTGATTAGATTATATTACATTCAGGTTCAGTAGTGGTGGGATATTAGGGTTTGTATACCATTGGAAGATAAAGGCAGGAATCCATCATTTCAGACAGAGCACATTCAGGTGGCCTGCCCGATCTGCTCTGTAGGAAGAGAGAAAGCGGTAGAGAAGTGTACTTGCTATGTTGGAGAAACTAATAATGGAGGATTGAGACCCACATTTTTTGGTATATTGCTAGATATTTTACCTCTCATCTCTTCTAATCTTTACAAAAGTTTTTAAAGTATGAGATACAGCCATGGAATATGTTTTTAGTTTTTCATTTTCCTTGATTTCTGTAAGGGTGACCTGCCAAGGGAGCACTACAATGAAATAACAGTTTGTTTATTAAAAATCTCATTGTAGCATAATTGTTTTATTAAAGTAAAACGTGTGTGTGCTTTACTTATGTACACATATATAAATCATAAATCTTCTTGATGATTTTTCTCAGTGTGAACACACATATGTAATTTTCACTCAGATCATGAGATAGAACATGGTCAGCATAGTATATATTTGTTTTTTATGTCATGATTTCTTATATCTTTATTATTTCCTCTTTTGTACCTTCTTTGAGTTCCATTTTTTCTTCTTCTCGAAGAAAAAAGTTTTATTCTTCTTGAGATCTATGTTTAGATCATTGAAATGTAGGATTTCTTCTTTTGTAGTATTTGTGCTGAGGCCATGAATGTTACTCAATGCACTTGTCTAGCAGCATTCCACACACTTTGATGTGCCATATTGTTATATTATGAGTAATACTGACTTTAACAAGTCAATGATAGATATTTTAATTTTTAGAACATCTGCTATGTTTTTAAAATAGATTCTGCTGAAATTCTCTATCTTATAATAAATATTTAAAAATATTAAGTTATTTCAATGTCTGTGTTTGATAACTATAATATGTATCTCTGTTTTGAGTTTGTTTCTAATTTCTGTTTCTTTTTCTCTTGGATTTCACTCATTTGATCTTGCCCACAAGTATGCCTAGTAATTTCTATTGAATGTTAGATATAAGATGTACATAGTAGAAATAATTTGATACTCTTGTTGCTGTTACCTTTCCTCACAGATTTCTTTTGCTTGTTGTTGGTATTTAGGTTAGGGGCAGGTCACCATAATATTTACTCTGGAAGCGAGCTGATTAGAAGGTGGATTTCAGTCATTATGTGGATTGACCTGTCCCTAGTTTGGCCTTTGCCTCGGGTTTTTGTTTTTTAGGGGTCCCAACTGGATGCCCAGCTTGTTTTCCTATCATTTTCAGAGTGCAGAAGGATCTGCTCAATTTCTGAATCTCTGTAGCTACTTAGGAATCATCAAATGCTTTTAAAATTATATCAGCTAAATTTAGCCTCACCTCTGCAGTTTCCATTTTCAGAGATATTGTTTCCTCAAGTTTTTAATGTCATAGTAACTTTCTGATTCCTTTAAACTAGCAACTTTCAAACGGAGTGCCACAAGAATTTTTAAAACATGCAACACCTGACTGTTTAGTCAGGGGCCCAGACCTCATTTCATTTAGATTGTCAGATAAAAGCAATGACAACAGTCAGCACGACAATAGCTGTTAAGTGTGAATGATTCAAAATTATACCGATTTTTTTGTCAGATTGGCAAAAATATATATATTTTGGTGTGCCAAAGAATTTTAGTAATTAGTTTATGCGTGCCATATGATGAAAAAGGTTGAAAATCACTGCTTTAAATACATCGTAAAAATTCAGTTTTTCTCTTTTTCTTGATGGGAGGGTTGGTATGATGCAAGCCAGTTTATCATAGCTAGAAACGATGTTTCTTAGAAACATTATTTAGATTGGAAATTTCTAGTTCACCAAATACACAGCTCCAGACCTGCAACCACCCGCACAGAATCTGCATTTTGGGATTCATAGACTAAGAGATATGTATGATGATAGGGAAATGTAGTTGAGCCTATGAAACCAGCTCTCAGTCAATTTACTCTAACCAGCCACATGGATGAAGGTGTCATTGCTCCTTTTTTCCATTCACATGTCTTGCTGTAAGAGAAAGTGGTCACTTTGCTTCTTATCTTCAAGGCACTGTAGTCTTCCATTAGAAAAAAGTCCCAGTGAATCTGTCAAACTTTAATCCATCAGATTGACCACTTTTTTCAAGGTGTAGAGAAAGGGAGTGGGCAGAGGCAGAATTATTTCACCGATGGTTAGTGAAAGAGCACTTTTTCCTACCCTAACAGTTACTATTGTTTGCATATAGTAAATGAATAAATTCATACTCAGGATAAATGCTGTACATTTAGTATTAGCTTTTTCCCCTCATTCGAGTTCCTCAAATCTTCATTTTCCACAGCATGTAATTATTCTTCATTGCCATATCTTAGATACTGCCCAGGGATCAGCCTCAATAAGATTAATTTGTAGGGTAACATATAATGTTCTTCATAGTCCAAGATACTTTTCAGAATGAAAGAAGGTAATGTTAATAATTACATCAGGACAGTGGAGGTAAACGGGGATTGTCTAAAGCAAACCGGCGGCTCCACGTTACTATCAACCCAGGCATCTTTGTAGTGGAAGGACATGATTCTAGGGCGACCTGGAATGATTTCGAGCTTACCAGATGAGTTTTTCAGGTAAAAAGTAAGAACTGGCAACTTCCAAAGAGAGTGGAAGGGGGCAAAATCAACAGGAAGAAGAGGAAATAAGCTAAGAAGAAGAAAAACAAAAGGGAAAGAGCACCAATAAAAAAGCCAGGAATAAGCTCTTGGCTCAGGAAAACGGGTGGGTGTTACCTTGTGAACATGAGGCATTAGGCAGGGTGAGTCGAGAATAAGTACAGGTAGGAAGACTGAAATCATTGTCATGGGAAAGAAAAAAGAATGTATAGAATGCAGTAGCAGTAGGCATAAGCTTTGTAAAAATACTGAGAAAGAATACTGAAATTTAGGTGATTTTTAAAACATTACTTGTAGTCAGAACAGCCTGTAGAATCACCATAAATCAGGTTCAGATGACAAACCATGAATAGCCCCGGTTATAAATAAATAAGTGTTACAGATACACTTGTTTTAACACATGCTAATAATGGCAGAGAAAAGGAGGTAGGGTTTAAGTGACTGAGAAATACTATGATACTCAGTACCTACTTACCAGGTGATGCTATAGCTCTGAGGGCGACGGTAAGGAGGCCTGGAAGGCGTAGTGTTAATCAAGTGGTTATCCCAGTAAATGGCTATTAATATTGGCTACTAGTTACATTGTAATGAGTCCCCTATAGAAAACCTAAAATATGCAAACTGCTTCCAGAGCAGAGGGCAAGAGAATTTAAGACCAGAGTGGAGAACAGAGGATTGGCCTTCTCAGTTAGTTACATAAGATGCATATCACTTCTATATGTGTAACTTTTTCATCATCACACAGAGTTGCCATCCTAAGTAAATTGTATTTTATAATCAGTCCACTTGTTCTGGTTTATGCATTCGTATTGTCTGATTTTTTTGGTCGGTTAATACTGTGTTCCCTGGGTTGTTAGAAATCCACTTAGATCGTAAGAAAAGCGAGCTAAGAATATTTAAGAGTGAACATTTATGGCAGAGGGCAAGCCATGTCCTGGATAATTATAGCAAGACCTTACTGTGGAAGAAAGAATATGGGCTGGTTTAAAAGGAACCTTCAATGTACACATCTGGATTCAGAGTTGGTGGTGTTACCTGGTAAAGACAAAAATAAATAAATAAATAAATAAAAAGGCACAAATTTGCTGAACTAGTTATAATATCTCACCAATTGTAGCTCCACGTGGCAGCCATTTGAAATCTATTTCTTTAAGATCAAAGTTGGCTAAGGGAATTGGTTTTTTGTTTTTTTTTTCCCCCACTGTGTGTGTTCTCATAGTTGACCCTGCATAAAATCCAGGCTGGGTATCCCTTGGAGAATCAACTAATGATCTATAAGAAAGGAATGTCAAACTTTATCTTTGGAATTCAATCCAGATGAGTTTATTGGGTGATTTTCAACCTTATTTGAAAGCCCTTAGAGTCTGCTCTTGCTTTCATTATCTTTTATTGTTCTTTGTAATTCCTGGATTACTCTTCATCTTTTAGTTCAATGTTTATATATTTTTTTCTTAGTGTTTTATTATTGTTTACAACTTATTGTGTAAGCTCAGAATTGGTTTTCATACTTCAGTCATGACTTTTTTCTTTATCAGATATTATTGAAGTACTTAAAAAAGATAACATCTAAATCAGTATTTGATGAGCTCATGCTTACGAGAGAGATCTTTAAACTTTTATTCAAAGGAGAGCCTTTCATGAACTCTGCTGCCAGGTGTGATTGCTGTGCTTTGTGACCTCCCTTTCAACAACATACCTTTCATATGGTATTTGTTTTTTCTTTCATTGCAGCTACTTCTGTATTTGCGTCTCTCCATGGCACTGTAAACTTCAGGAGTGTAGGGTCTGTCTGTTCTCTGCAGTGCCCACTCCCAGGCCTTAAGCATTGTAGGCGCCTACAAAGTTTAAGGAGAATTAAATGGAGTTGAAAATGGGATTAAATGGTAGATGAGTAAATTTCTGCCCAATGTAGCATTTTCTGTTCTCTTTTTACACCTTAATGTGCTTTACTTATCTTCTAGTGGGAGATAAAGCATTCATAGCATGTAGGCATATTCAAGGCTCTGAGAGAGTCTGGTGTATAGAATCTTACTTCATTTTATTTAACTTGGAATTCCTAAAATTTATTTGACAAGTGCACTTTTGTGAGGGGTCTGGACTCTTCAGTAAACAGAAATCACCCCAAATGAGTAATTAAGCCCCAAATGGAATTTTCTGGCTTATGTAACTGGTAAGAATTCTTGATGAGTTCACAGAATGAAGAAGCTGCAGGACCTCAGGGCCAGGGATCGGGGACTCAGCAATCCCTCTTTTCAGGCTTTTTTCTCTCCTGCTTTTGCCTGTTTCATTTTGGATACTGACCTCATTATCCCCTAATGAGGATGGACATTCCTATGACAGGCCCCTTCAACATGGAGGGGCGCAAACCCAGGTGAAAGAGAGAAGGTTCATTTTCACATATTCAAACACTGATTTTCCAAAAGGGTTTGATCCCTAGTTGCGTCAAGCATTTAATCCTTTGGACCCCGTTGCTGTTTTCAGGGGCAGAGTTTATTAATGTCGACCATGTCTAGGCCTTTTGTCCACTTAAATGGCCTGGGTGGCGGTGGTATGTCCAGCACCTGTGACCTTAAGACAGGAGTTAAGCAAGTTCCTTGGGAAGAGCAGAAATGATAGCCATCATTCAACAAATACTTATTGAGTCTTTCTCCTCGGGCACTCTCCTAGGCATGAGGGACATAATGCCGAGCATAATAGGTGGATATTCCTACCACCACGGGGCATACGTTCTAGTGGACAGGCAGAAAATAAAGAAGATAAGCCAGACATAACAGGTTTGGCTGTGATAAGTACAAAGCAAAAAAAAAAAAAAAAAAATCAGGAAAGAGGAGTAAGGAGAATCTGCGGGGAGAAGGAGGTTGAAAGTTTAACTAATGTGGCCAGGGAAAGACTCACTGATAAGAAGGTGACTTTTAAGTAAAGAGCTGAAGGAAAAGGAAATGAGGAAGGGAGCTGCAGCGCGTGTACAGGCCCCGAGGTAAGAGGCTGCCTGGCACGTGTGAGGGAGGACGTGGAGGCTCGAGTAGTGGGTGTGGAGAACACTGGGAGAGAGGTGAGAAATAAGGCCAAGGAGCTGATGGCGGGCCAGGTAATGCTGGGGTTCTGGGGGGTCATCAAGACACTGCCTTCCCTCTTAGTGAAACGGGGACCAATACAGGGTTTTGAGCAGAGGAGAGACATGATCTGAGTGCTGATTTGACCTCTGACTGCTTTGGTGATGGACTGGGTACAAGGGCAGAGCAGATAACCCAGCAAGGAGGCCAAAGCCATAATCCAGGAAAGAAATACTCATAATGTGGAGGAGGGTAGTAGCAGTGAAGGTCGAGAAGGGTGGTGACAACGAAGATGAGTGAGGTGTTGGCAGTGAAGGCAGGTGAGGTGGTGGCAGTGAAGGTGGATGAGGGTGGTGGCGGCAAAGATGGGTGAGGCAGTGGCAAAGAAGGTGGAAGAGGGTGGTGGCAGAGAAGATGGGTGAGATGGTGGCAGTAAAGGTGGCAAGAAATGGTCAGATTCTGGATATACTTTGAACATAGATCCAACAAGATTTGCTGACAGAGGGGACGTGGGGTGTGAGAGAGGAAGAGAATGTTAAAGATGACAACAAGGTTTTGGCCTGAGCGATGGAAGAATGGAGTTGCCACTGACCAGATGGGACTGGAGGAAGAGTAGTTTGAAGGGACTATCAGAGGGACTCAGCTTTGGATATGCGAAGTTCAAAATGCCTGTTAGACATCCAGGTAGCAATGCTGTTATGTCTGCAGTTCAGGGAGTGGGTCCTGGCTAAAGATATAAGTGTATGATTCATCAGCATTTAGGTGGTATTTAAAGACATGGGACTCAATGACATCACCCAGAGAGTGTGTGCAGAGAGAGAAGAACCATCTCAGGACGAGTTCTGGGGCCCCTCAGGCACTGCACATTTTTATTTTAGAATAGCTATTAGTTTCTCTAAGAACACTTGTGTGCCACTAACACAGTTTGAGATATGCTAATCTAAAAGAACATTATCTTTACAACTACTTTTATTCAGAGCACATAGAATACAGTTTATTTCCTTTGACCTTTAAAAATACACTCCTAACTTTCCAAGATGGCACAGTGATCTCAGTAAAGGTACCATGGTACTAGTAAAAGATTTTGTGGAAGGGTATAATTGACTGGAATTTTCTGCATGTTTGTGAGTCAGGTAGCTGCTTAGTGACAGCTCTAGACATAAGACGCTTTAAAAGCTCTCTAACTGTCCCAGGCATTTGAAGTTCTTTTGGTTTGTGTTTTAGTGCTACAGAGTTCATTTCTTTCACTCAAAATATTTAGTACAGCTGAATTATGTGAAAAGTGGGTAGGTGTTCAGTACAACGAGGGATAAACTGTTCTAACCTTCAAGAAACTCGGGGGATAAAACTTAAATATAGGACAAAAGTGTGATTCAGAAATGAGCGCTTCCAAGTTTCCCAGGAAAGTGGGCTGAGATGTTAGAAAGCCTTGAGCTGAGCTCTGAAGGGTGTTCCGAAAGGTAGAAATGAGATAGTTTTTGGTAATGATTGTGGGATAAGTACATACGAAAGCAGTGGATATGATCAGATTACCTGCCTAACTAGAGCAAAGAGTGCTGGCGAGAACAGTGAGTAAAATCTGATTATTACAGAGCTTCATGTCCAGTGTCGTTGGTACTGGGAACTCTCTAGAAGGGTTTGAGGAAAGTTGCTCTAGTAGTGTTATTTTGTTAGGTGTTCACGCCATTTGGCCACACCCCACACTGTTATAGATAACAGTGTATCACTGTAACTTCTTTAGACCATAATCATAGTTTTGGCAATTTGATGTTTTTAGACCCTTCCCATAGGTGCTCTTTTCATATCTTTACAATGTAAACATAATATATTTTTAATACTAACATTTCTTGGAGGACTAACGGTATAAACTTTGCAAAAGCCCCTTACTGCTTACAAGTAGTCGTATTTCTAACATCTAAAAGTATATATCTTGACTTTGCTTTTTTACTTTTGGTTTTCACTAATTTATGGGCCCCAACTTCCTTGTTTTTGGGGTTTTTTTTTTTTTTTTTTTTGCCTCATAGTTTTCTACTCCTATAAAGTACTCAATTTAAAGAAAAAAATCCCATAAAAATGCTACTGAGGGTGATGGAGTTTTAGAGATCAGTTTTCATTACACTTATTTTCCCTAATTAGGAACTCTTTAAATAGAAATTGAAAAGAAAATGTTGCTATAGCTTTTTTATTAATGGGGAAAATTGGGCCATTCCTGTCACTTCCCATTTCAGTGATAATCCATGGCACAAAATACTAAGTGCATTGGGAATTTTTGGCTTGAGGGGAGAGACATTGATATTGCCACGAATATATTAGATGTTTGCCTTTCATATGGTCCTGCGAAGCTCTTATCTCCGTCCTTCCGTGATTGTTGAAACGTTTTCCTTGAGCTGTGGGAGGCATTTCCCACTCACGGAAGGATGTGTAAACAGCCCTCTGCTAAGTGGGAGTTGGGAAGGGAAGTAAGGAATAACACCTACCAGATAAGCTTTCAAAGTGACTGTGTTAAGCAGCCTTCACTCTCCAAGAAAACCACTTCACATCTTTACTGCTGTACTCAAACTCGCATGTACCTCCCCATCCTCCCCACTGTCAGCTCACTTGTATTTACACTGCAAAAATGTGAGCCTTCAGAAGCCCTCATCTTCAGGCCACCGAATGTCCCATCTGTACCCGTATAGTCTGCTTCCCCTAGTTCAGATAGATAAGCTCTCCATCTGAAGATAGCCCTTCTACTGTGGTATGGATAAGCTCTTCTCAGTGGTTCAAGGCGGCTTAAGTAGATTTTGAAGTTACCTGCTATCTCTGATGAAGCGATAATCTGCCTCTACTAGATCATTCTCATTAACATTCCAAAGTGTTATCATATTTCCCATTTAAAAAAATCTGCTGTTGTATGCCTTCTTCCACCTACCCTCCTATTTTCTGGCTTTTCTTGGTAGCAGCATTTTTCAAAATAATGATCTGTACTCCATGTCTCCATTTCTTCACCTCTCATTCTCTACTGGGCTCCCTTTTGTCCACTGTAACAGCTCTTGTCAAGATCACCCGGCACCCCCATCTCGCCGGATTTCACTGGTCCATTCTTCTCCTTTTTTTTTCTCTCGTTGGTCCATTCTTAGTTATGATTTATTTGGGCTTTCAGCTGCCTCTGACTTAGTTGATCCACTGACCTTATTGAGCCCTTCCTTCACCTGACAGTTAAGTCCTGATTTGCTTCCTACCTCACTGGCTGCTCTTTCCCAGTGTCCTCTGCCGAAAGCCCCTCCCATTCCTATAAAAGCTAGAGTGGTCCAGGGTTTAGATCTTATCCTTCTTCCCTAGCTACCGTCACACCCAAGCTTGTGTGATTCTGTCCTATGGTTGTAAATATTGTTTACATGGTAATATCTCTGAAATTTATGCCTTTCTACTACTCTGCCTATCCCCTTGGACTTTTAGTAGGCAAGTCCCACCTAAAATAACCAGGACTCCTGACTGTGGTCTTCAAGGTCATCACCATCTCGTCCCTCCCCTCATTTTCACTGTGGCCTGTGCAACTTCATTAGCTGCCATCTTCCCCCATTGCTCCTTCAGCTGCCATCACACTTGCCTTATTATTTCTTCTAACTGCTGACTTCTTTCCCGTCTTAGAGGCTTTGTGCTCTCTGTTCTCTTTTCCTGGAATGTTTTGTGCCCAGATCTTTGCACAGTTTGTCCCCTTACTCCAATGTCAAATGTATTTCTTTAGAGGCCTTTCCTAACCACCCTGCCTAAGGTACCCTCTTAATGGTTTTATTTATTTTTTCTTGGTGCTTATCACTACTTCAAATCATATTTTATTTCTCCCCTGCTGGAATATGAGCCCAAGGGGAACATGGAATTAGCTGATCCTTCCCTGTTTCCTGAGGTCTTAGATCAGTGCCTGGCTCCTACTAGATTCCCAACACATGTTTATTAAGTGAACAAATCAATAAGCAAGTTGTCTTATATGTAAACATTGTTATATATGTAAACCATGATATTATATCCTGAATATTTTTTTAATCCAAGGTACAGAGATATGTTTAATAGAAGGGTTAAACATAATAGGAAAATGGCTGTAGCTACATCCTGTTGCATGTAGACTCGTATACAGGAATTCCCTTGAGTGATATATGGAGTGTTTCTTCTGTTCCCTTCACTGGAAATAAGTTGTGTTTTCTTGGCTCTTCCCATGCAGCTGAAGAACAAGTTCATGAAAAAACTGCCTCGTGATGCAGAAGCCTCCAACGTGCTTGTTGGTGAGGTCGACTTCTTGGACACGCCTTTCATTGCCTTTGTTCGACTGCAGCAGGCTGTCATGCTGGGAGCCCTGACTGAGGTCCCTGTGCCCACAAGGTAGGCTCATCTCTGACTTGCTGTGGCCTACAGTGTGGTTCTAGGGACATCTCCTCTCAATAGAATGAGGATACATCAGAGTGTGCATATTGGAAAGGTGTGATTTGAAGTAATGGTTCAGTCTGACTTTCATGCTGTCATGTTGCTTAACACTTATGTAGTAGTAATCATGATGACAAGTAAAAACAATTTCTTGGACCATGTACTAGTTTCTTCTTATGGATTAGTCTGTTTAAGCCCCACAATGATATTTTTTAAGTATAAACGGTTGGTATACGAATTTTATAGGTGAAGAAACTGAGTCTTAGAGTTTAAGTACTTGCTCTAGCTAATACAGATGGTAATTGGCTCAGAGGTCAGAGTTGCTTTCAGTTGCTCTTTTTTAATGGGAAAATTAATTGTGTGCATGCATATATGGATATATACAGGCATGAAAATTATAAAGCTGTAGTCTTAAATTTGCACACTTGGCTGTTATGTATTATGTTGCATAAATTTTTATTTTAAAGGAAGCATATTACTATTATCGTAACCATGTATTCCATATACTGCACAGTATCTTCGAACTAATCCTGTTTATCTCTCTCTGCAACTGTGCTCAACAGAGTTAGGAAGCTTGACTTAGGGAATGCAGTAAGTGAATAGAAGTTAATACTTCACTTAAACTTGTGCAGAAGAAGAGTTTGAAGAGGTTTGTAATCTTTAAATCGATGTCTGAAAATTACCACATGAATAGAAACTTTTTTGGGGGGTGGGGAGTGTGTGCGTCCTGTGGGTCCCAGAGCAAGGACAGGTGACTTTCCTCGACCTAGGCTTCCCCAGGTGAGCAGGCAGGGACATGAGTCCTCCTCAGTGATCTAAGGCGGCCTGAGCGTGATTAACCGACCATGACGAGGGGCTCAAGGCTGGTTTTGAGCCAGATTAGGAGGAAAATTAGGAGAACATTTCGTTTATTGCCTCCCAATTTGTAGGTTACAGGACATTCTTTCTGATCATACAGGTATTTTTTCCTCGTTTTTATATGTTTTAGACATTTAAAATGGGAATAATACTCATCATTATTAGGTAACCACTGGGCAGTAACAGAGGGAAGGAGACAGCCATTGCTTATTCAGTCAGTGGGATTAGCATGATTTGCGCTTTCTCTAACTTAGCTTTTTGCTTGGAAACATGCCGCCAGAGCCTTGACGTTCTATCAGAGCAGTCACCTGGGCTGACTCAGACCATGGCTGAATGAAAAACCCGATGGTTTTATTTATGTGTCTTTGGACTAGCTTTACTGGGGCTTGAAAGAAAAAAAAATATGCCAAGAAGTGTTAAATTGCTCTTGCTTTTCCATTTTTATTATTTTTCTTTAAAAGCTACACATAAAAAAATACTTTCAAAGGCTTTTATTTAACAATACTATGAGTGTATTGAGTAGCAAATCATGACCGTTTTTGTGCCCCTCTTGTCACTGCTTCTGCTTGTCTCATTCTTCTCTTCTGTGCTGGAGGGTGGCAGCAGTCTGGAGGTGAAAGACAGCATCATTGGAATTAACAAAAGGAGCCCAGCAATTCAAGCGAATGTGTAATTCAATAATGTCATAAAACTATTTTGGGGCAATAATGTGAACAATATATCCTAGCATGTTAACATTTTTCCAGGAAATAGTTTTATCCATTTGCTGTCCTCTGAACCAGTGCAAGCCATAATCACTGAGTAGGGAGTCTCATTAGGTTTTTTGTGTATGAGTGATGTGGGGCTGTTTACAATGGCTGCATCCTGTGAAATCCAATAAAGGAAATCCCACAAGGAACGTGGTAGTCGTTGTGAGGCGCTGCCACCGCACTCAGCCGGGTGCTTCAACATGCACGCTACCCTGTTGTACTGCAGGGAGACTCGAAAAGCCTGCTTTTGTGCACATCTTGTAATGATCATTTTCCCTTTAGAAGGTAGAGGAAAGTTACACTTTTATGCTTATTATTATTATTTATAATAAACAATATTACTACTAGGTACCTTTTAGGGAGTGTAGCTCTAAGACTTTCCCTTGTGCAGTGTTCACAAGTTTCTCTACTCTGTTACTTAGCTGATTCATTTTAGTTTTCCCTTTATAAGAATGTTATTTACTGAGGGGCCATTCTTGCCATCCACAGCAAAGCAAATAAACGGTCTTTTGAGCTTTGTTTGGTCACTCAGTAGGATACATTTATGATTTTCCTAGCATCTTGCATGCATTTTGCTTGCTGTCATCGTTGTCTATCCATAGAGGCTGCTACCAGCTCATATTTATGAGTTATGTAGGGGATAAATATTATTATTCCCATTTTATAGTTGAAAGATGGAAGCAAAGGGAAGATCCATTATCACTGCTAGAAATAGAACTGCTGATTTCTGACTGTGAGGCCAGGCTTTTAAGGAGAACGTAAGGCAATATCTAGAATAGGTTGGAATAAAATACTTTAGTGCTTTCCCATAAAAACTAATAAAAGCCCCTGATCAGTTTGTCCTTTCCTGACCTTGATTTTCACGTCCAAGGCAAATAGCTATTCAGGGAGTCCTAGCCCTCTAAAACATTAGAATGTTTACCTCTTTAGTTTCACTGTAAGTTAATATATGTTTTATGTTTTAAATAATTATTTGCCTAAAAAATGTAGTTTATTCTTTGTTAGAACCATAAAACATCCTATTAGAGGGCTTGGGATGGAGGCCCTGCTAGTTCAGTTCTGTCTTGTTTAACAATCCAGTTGCTCGCGGCTGTTTACGTAAGTGATGTGGTTGGTTGTGGCTGGTTTGTGGCCCTCGTGAATCTATTGTGGAAGCTGCAGTTGAGCCACATTTCCCAAAGCTGCTAAATATGAAAAATGGGCTATTTGATTCACTGTTGTTTTGAGAGAAGGGAGTAAAGGATGGTAAATGCTGAGTTTATTCTAGAAATAGCTGTGATATATCAGGAAGGGGGGGGGGGATGCACATCCTTTCTAAAAAGATTGAGTGGTTTAGGAAGGCTGGCTCTTTTTCTGATATTATGCTCTGTTTCTGGCTATAATTATTTTGTGAATGTGAGTGTCGTCCATTGGTTCCGGGCACCGTTCATCTGGCACTTATTTTTGTTGTGGAAAATGCTACAGGCATCCTCCCCAGGCATAATCAGTTATATGAAAAAGCTCACAAGAGTAGAAGTGCCTCATGAAGATTCCAGAGACGACTAGGCACTGTTAAAAATCCTAACTATGAGTTATTTCTGGTTATGAGTGAATCAAAAGAACTCAGTAACATAAATTAATTTTTTACCCCGAGCTGTCAACATAGACTGTGCCCATCCAGCCACACAAATGTGATGTTTACTCTAATTTGTTAATAAAGAAGAAAAGCTTCTGTTTAAAAATAACATCTGTCCATTGACAAAAAACAGCTTGGGTCATGAAAGCAGTTTTCAGTACATTATAAAAGCTGAGTTTGGCAAGATGTACTTCTATCATAAAAGTGGTAACAGCTTTCGCTTCTTTGAGTTTTAAAGGGGAGAGAACAGTTTCAAGCAGAAGGAACTTTAACTTGATGAGTTGTTCTGTTTTCCCAGATCTTTCATGCTCATTTCAATAATACAGTCCGAATTAGAGATTTCTTAAGGGTCTCCATTTCTGCAGGTGAAATTCTCCACCTGAGGTGATGTTTCCTGCTACTTAAAGATGGCCAGATGTGTTCTCTTATTCCCTATGTCATTTTAAGGAGATGGATTTACTGAATGGTCCCTGACTGGAGTAATGCAAAAATTTTAACCGATATGTAACATGTTATTTCTATTTGGCACTTGATAACTTTTCATCAAAGAAGAAGATTTTATATATATATATATATATATACACACACAATTACCTAAGAAAGAGGAATTATACCTTTGTGTCTAATTTAATGAAGTTATTGAAACATTGTAATTCTCATATATGGGTTTTGCTATGATACATGTTATATTCACCATTGGTATGCTACTTCAACTCATTCTTTGGAACTATTTAACAGAAACCAGAGTAAATAATTATAAGAAACCTGAAACACTAATTCAAAAGAGCATATGCACCCCTATGTTCATTGCAGTGTTATTTACAACAGCCAAGATTTGGAAGCAGCCCAAGTGCCCATCAGTAGATGAGTGGATAAAAAAAGCTGTGGTACATTTACACAATGAATACTACTCAGCCTAAAAAAGAAGAAAACCTTACCTTTTGCAACATCGTGCATGGACCTGGAGAGTATTATGCTAAGTGAAATAAGCAGTCAGAGAAAGACAAAATACCATATGATTTCACTTATATGTGAAATCTAATGTACAAAATAAACAAACAAAATAGAAACAGACTCTTAGATACAAAGAACAGACTGTCAGCTATTAGAAGGGAGGTGTGTTGGGGGCTGGGTGAAAAAGGTGAAGGGATTAAGAAAAACCTCATAGACACAGACAACAGTATGATGATTACAAGAGGAAAAGGGAGTTGCAGGGAGATAGAAGAGGATAAAGGGGGCATAAATGGGGATAGAAAGAGAGTTGACTTTGGATGGTGAACGCACAATATAATATACAGATGATGTATTATAGAAATGTGCACTTGAAACCTATATAATTTTATTAACAAGTGTTAACCTAATAAATTCAATAATTTTTTTTTAAAAAGAAAATTTATGCCCTCATCTCATAGGACTTAATTTAGAGGCTCCATTATTCCATGAGCTCTTGGAATAGTCACCCATTGTCTGACAGAATTTATATTTGAGGACTACTAATGACCGAGAGTATTTTACTCACTGTTTAATGACAGAGTGTTTTGGCTTTGTTCCATGTAGCCAACCTGAAAATTAACTCATATGTCAGCTGATAAGTGAGCACATTCATGATGTGCACTTGTGAACTATAATCATGATGGAGGTGCTAGGGAGAGGCAAGAAGAGGCACAGAGTCATCCTGGAAAGGTTTTAGGTATATACGCATATTGCTGAGAAACTAATATTTAGATACATTGAAATAATAAAAAAGAGCAGGCAAAGGAACCTCCTTATTTAAAAATGTATCAAGTAAAAGATCCGGACGTCCATTTTCTCTGCCGTGCTGCACCCGTCCCCCTTGCTTAACATTATCCCGGTGTTGACCTTCCTGACAGCTGGCCACTGGGAGACAGGCAGGTGGGGTGGGAAAGTGTGACCGGTACCATAGGTGTTTCTTAATTTGGATCTTGCCTTAGTGGTTAAATATTTTTTGCATGTGTTGCGCTCGAACCAGTGGTCAGTTCCTTCAGAAAAATACCCTTTATTGTCATAAAGGAGCACTGTATAAAACTACATGTAGTGGTGTATAATTTAGGTCCAGCTTCAAAGGAAGAAAAGATCTAGTATCAATTGAACTTCAGCATTAGAAGAACTAAAATCCAATTCTAATAATGACTTCCTGTACCCTCGAGCAGACCTTCGTGCCGGCTGATGGCTTTTGTTATCTCATCTACTATGATAACACTTGAAAGCGAGCCTGCTGCCCCACTCAGGACTGGTTTCTAAGCAAATACGTAGCGAATGACTTTATGGTTATTCTGAGATGAAATTGGAGTATCCATACTTTCAGATAGCTTCTTATATTCTTAATTTCTGTTTTTTCTTCTTTGGATTGAATTTTATAATGAAAACAAGGAATTATCTATTCCAACGCATTTTGGAATAGACCCTAACACATTCAAGAGCACTTGCTGACACTCCTTTTTTATTTAAAGTAAGGTGTATAAATAAATAAGTAAAAAATAAAATTTTACGAAGCTAAGTCCTAAGCCATTCCTGGTCCCATAAAATTTTACTTAAGATTTCTTGCCCCCAGCTAAATTTCCACAACATCTTTCCCCGGGATGATCTATGGAGTCATTGTTGGATAGCCTTTCTTTATTGAATCACAACCCTAGTATCTAGGTTGGGCAGGTAATACTAGGCAGAATTGTGTGTTGAAAAGAACAGGCAGTAAGAAGGCCTGTCTGTTCTGTCTTATTTACCAGGCACAATCTTTGGACTCATCCATTAACCTTCTTGAGCCTTGGTTTCTTCACCATAAAACAGGAATAGGATACTTGTCCTTATTGCAAAGGGCTTTTTGGAGTTTAAATGAGGTGATGAATGTGAAATGCTTTGCAAGCTTTAAAAAGCTGTGCAAATATATGTTGTGATCATTTGTATTATTCTCATTATTTCTGTGTTAGGTAAGACATGATCATAAGCAAGGCAGGGTCTTATCCGATGTTGCCTTTAGTATATTTTGCTCAGTCATTTTCATATCGAGTTTCTTCCTCCCTAGTCGAGACATGCATCTTTACTCTTGTGGTCAGTGAGGGGTTTCTTACACCATAATGAGAGGTGAACCTAAATGGGGATAAGCTTATTACTGCAAGTTTCAGGACTTAATTACTGTGGAGCAATGCCTGAGCATTATCGAGAAAACAAATTTGGAAAGGATAATAAGGACACCCACAAAAAACAAAAAAAAAAACAAAACAAAACAAAAAAAAACCCCCAAACCCTTAAATGTGCACAATGCTTTAATTTGAATTTTTTCCCCCTATTTCTCTTTCTTTACTTTGACTGTCAGCATATGGCTTACTTAGAGAAGACTTGGGTTTTGCTGACTGTTACTTCTGAGTAGAAACATTTCTTAAAAGTCTGGAGAAGATCATATGTCATTGCCCATTTTGGGTAAAAGTCAGAGAACTCTGGAGAGGTACTAAGTAATTCTAGGTATTGTCTATATATTTTTTTTTCCCCAAAGATTCTGCAATTCAATAGGAATGGAGAGAAAAGAAAGTTTAGAAAAGAAAGATCAAATGAACCTTTCCTTCTCAGTGAAGAAGCTTTTCAGGTTTCCATGCTAACTTCTCCGAATAAATTCAATGAATAATATTTCACTGTAGTTGACAGAGTATTTGTCATGTTACCAAGAACATTACATTTGTTTGAAGATGAATTCTAGGCCTAACGTTTTTATGAACTGGGATAAACATGTCTCGGTTTTATGTATTTCGAGTTTGATGACGTGTGTTATAGCCTTTCCTTCTTTCCTCTTCCATTAGGTTCTTATTCATTCTCCTGGGTCCTAAGGGGAAAGCCAAGTCCTACCATGAGATTGGCAGAGCCATTGCCACCTTGATGTCTGACGAGGTAGGGAATCGGGAAAAGGTGACTTCTGAAGGTCTTACTTGTGTGCTTTCACACTGTGCTTTGGCAGTCACTGTAAGTTAACACAGTGACTTGAACTTTTTAAAGAATATTTAACATGTATCAGTTTTAAGAATGAAAAAAATGCTTAGAAAATAAAGGAAGATATGTTTTGTTCCAGCGTAAAATTTACATTTGAAAGCTGCGTAGATGTCAGCTTGTTTGCCATGAATGACTACCTCATTGTAAAGAAGGCTGGCCACCACATCATTCTAACTGAATGGTATGCATTCAGGAAGTGCCTTCTTTGGGTATTTGCATCAAAGACATGGAGCATTTGCTGCCATGGATGGTTCAGTTATTGCCTTGATAACTCGCTAAACAGAGAGGCCCTGTCTGCAGTCCTGAATGTCAGTTGTTCATTCTTCTCACCTATAGCTGATGACCCCAAAGTCCCTTACGCAGCTCCTCAGCCTTTCATAGCTGCGCAGAAGATCACCTGCTTAAAGCCCTTTGCTTTATGTGTTGCCGGTATAACTCCGATTTTTCTCTTTTTAATAGCCAGCATTATTTGTGTGTTTGAGAGCTGCACTGTTTGGATGTTAACCCAATCTTAACACTCAGCTTGAACTTTTGCCTCTTGAATTATCAGCAGTGGTTTGTCCTGGTAGTTTTTATTTCAGGGAACAATGACTCTTCCGTATACTTCCCCAAATTATTTTCATCGGGTTTCCGTAGCAACCATATCAATAATGCTACATACCAGTGGGAGGTGAAAGGCAATGTTATTTTACAGCATTGAGAGGAAAAAAGAATATAAAAGAAATAGCCATTTGTTTTCTCATGACTCTCCATATATTCTTTGGGATTATTACTGAAATATTTTGGGGCACACAGAATAACAGGAAACATGAGAGTGTGATTATAGTAATATTAAAGTGGGTTATCGATTGCATTCTTCAGGCTGGATACGTGAGGCGTGTGGAGATTTACTGTGTTGGATTAGCAGCTCTCTTATTTTCTCTTAGGTGTTCCATGACATTGCTTATAAAGCAAAAGATAGGCAGGACCTGATTGCTGGCATTGATGAGTTCCTAGACGAAGTCATTGTCCTTCCTCCTGGGGAATGGGATCCAGCAATCAGGATAGAGCCTCCTAAGAGTCTTCCATCGTCTGACAAAAGGTAAATTATCAAGCAGTTGGGGGTGTTAAGCCTTGAGAAGGAGGTCATGTTTGGCAAAGGAGGTTATGTATGGAGTCAGGCAACTGCCCTAATATTTTTAGGCTCCCATTTAACTTGATGTATGTTATCTCATCTCAAATGAATCACAAACACGCCTTGGTTTGACATTTCACTGACACTGTAAAGTGAATGTTATGTGTTGTGATGTTCTTTGGTGATTACAAATTAGAGCTCTCCGAGGTTCTTTGGAGATATTTTGGGGATTCCCTGTGCATGTGGAAAGATCATTTGACTCAAGATGAGGCCCCGTAGATTTAAGAGGTTAAGAAATTGAGTGAAGGGGGTGGAGGGATTGAGCAAAAAGGAAAAAGAACTCATGGACATGGGCAAGAGTGTGGTGATTACAGGGGGGAGAGGAGTATTAGAGGGAATAAATGGTAATGGGAAAAATACAATTAAAAAATAAAGGGAAATACAAGGAAAAAATTAAAAATTAAAAAAAAGAAATTGAGATAATTGAGGAGAAATCATTTCTGGAAGTCTGTTATTTTCCAGGTGATGTGGGTTACCTCTTACACAATATACAGCTTGTTCAGTTTTTATATTCCTCCAGTCATTTGTCTTGGCTCTAAATATAACACTTTCAGAATTGTCTGTTAGGATAGCAGAAGGAAATAATGGTCTTTCTCCCAAAGGATTTTCAGCTCATTTCTTCATGACCTGGTGCATGACACAGCTGAGAGGCAGGTGAGTACAATAAGCTAATATTCTCTTGGGCTCTGTTGTCTTAGAAAGAACATGTACTCGGGTGGAGAGAATGTTCAGATGAATGGGGACACACCCCATGACGGAGGCCATGGAGGAGGAGGACATGGGGACAGTGAAGAATTGCAGAGAACTGGACGGTAACTAATAGACTCTTTTGTCACTTACCATGAGGCTCTCCTTATATCTAAATTTCCCTTCACCTTTGTCTCAGCATTTTATTCACTGATTTGCACATCTGTTCAGCCAACAGATATTTCCAGCGTACCTAATCGTCACAGCCCCTGGGGATGCAGCAGTGAACCGAACCAAGACCCCTGTCCTTGTGGGTCTTATTCTGTAGTGGTGGAGACAAACAGTGAGCAAATAGAGGAATGTGGTGAGGGTTTTATAGGGAAAAACAAAAGAGAAGTAGGGAGGTTGTGATGAGAGAAAGATTTTTTTAGATAGGGTGGCCAGGGATGGCCTTAAAGACAACTGTAGCATTTGAGGAAAATCTGAAAGGAGGTGGGAGACAGACCATGCAGAAGTGGAGTTGGGAGAAGGGGCAGCAGGGGGTCTGGTGTGCGCTGGGTTGGCATTGTGACCAGTGTGCCTGCGGTGGAGTGAGTAAGGGGGTGTTAGAGAGAAAAACAGGGAGATTGTGGGTGGGTGTATATGGCAGGAAGAATGCACAATGTACCAGTCTTTCATGATTCCAACTCTGCCCTCTACAATTGCTTAAAAGTGGATGACGTGTTACCGAACTGAGGAACTCACAGGTCACGGTTCCCCAGCCTGCACTTGGGGAGTCAGGCCTCCCGGTTTGCTTTGGCTGAGTTCCTCCTCTACTGCTAGGTTCTCCGTTTCATTTGGGGTTAAGTAAAATTTTAAGGAGGATACTCATTTTATGAAGGTATGTCTTTTTTAAAACAACGCAGACCGAGATTTCATGCTTCCCTATTTCACCTTTCCTAAGTGCACCGAGTGTCTGTAGTTTGCCCGGCCCTGTGCAGACCAAGTAAACTGAACAGTACGCTGCGTGTAGCTGAGGGCCAGTGAGCACCCAGATAGACAGACAATTCTTAGAATGTGTGATAGCCCATAGCTGAAGTCTGAACTATGACTGGAGGGTCAAGACTTCAGAGAGCTGGTGAGTTTCGAGGGAGAGCGTTGTAGGCAGAAAGAACAGCAGGGGAAGGCTGAGATGTGAGGTTGGCTGGGAGGGTGCACTGACTGATGCAGAAATCAGTAGACCTGCTAACATTTGCAGCAGGGCTCGGCATGCAACACTCTTCTGCCACATACCTGCATGGCTTTCTCTCTTCGTTTCTTCAAGTTCTTACCCCGAAGTCACCTGGTCAGGAGGCCTGTTCTGGCCACTATCATATTTTAATCACTGCTACTCTAGTACTTAGTACTACTCTTCCCCACTTCATATTTTCCTTGATTTTTAGCACCCTGCATTTTTCTTATGTCTCCTCCACACAGAAAGTACACTTCCTGAGGGTGGGTATTTTTTTCTCTGTATTGTTCACTGTTGTATCTCCAGCACCCAGATTAGTTCTGGGCATATCACAGATGCTCAATAAACATTTGTGGACTGGTGAGTGAATGAATGAATGAATGAAGCTGGAAAGGAAGCTATGGCAATATTATAAAGGTCCTTGTATGATCTGCTCACATGTTTTAATGTTTTTCTTCATAAGGTGAGAAATTTTAACTTGTCTAGACAATTCACTCTCCCCTAAAGACCTACTGTCTAATCTTTAGGGAATGTGACACCTAATTTGGTGACTGAAAAAGAGATAGAAGAAAATTTATTCTTCCACAGTTTTCTGGTTTTATCTTCAGTGCTTAAATAGTACCTTGTTCCCTTGTTCATTAGAGCACTGTAAGTACAAATTCTTTGTGGTTTAATAAGTTATCTCTTGGTTAATTGGATAGTAATTTATTTTACATTGTCACATGTTTGCTGTCTCCCTACCTAGGTTCTGTGGTGGACTAATTAAGGACATAAAAAGGAAAGCACCATTTTTTGCCAGTGATTTTTATGACGCTTTAAATATCCAGGCGCTGTCAGCAATTCTCTTCATTTATCTGGCAACTGTAACTAATGCTATCACTTTTGGAGGACTGCTTGGGGATGCCACTGACAACATGCAGGTGGGTTTGGTTTGGGGGAAGACACAAATAGTACAGCCCAGATCCCTTCCTCATCCCTACAGCTCAGCTCAGTAAGAAGCAGATGGCCTTTCAGTTACTCAGCGTGATTTCCTTTCTTTTTTTTTTTTTTTTCTGGATGCTACATTTTACTTTGCTTCTGGCCTGCTGCTGTATTTCCAACATTTTAGTAATTATAAAAATAGCTTGATGAAATCTGGCTTGAGTCACAAGTGGAGGAAAAAAGGGAAGGAAATGAGGATATACAATTCTGTTTAGGCGAAAGCATATTAGCTGCTTTAATTTTGTGCAGAGCCCAGGGTTTAGATCTTCCACTACCTTGAGTGCATGGACCGTATTGCTAAACTTGATGAGCACGCTTTTTGGGAATGCATAATTACCTTCGTTTTACACAGGAGCCAACAGGATTATCAATTCAGTGATTTACTCAAGGGTGGATTTGCTTATCTGTCAGTAGAACTCAGCTTTAAGAAATACGAGATAAGAGTCCTCGCTCCTGTTCTGGAATCGGCTTCTCATTAAGCTGTGAAAACTCTGGACTGACTTATTTTGTGTAAACCACAATTTGTTGGTGACTTTACAGGTGGCATTCGCTTCCCTTTTGTATCAGTAATACCTCACGTTTTAGTGCTAGAAAAGGCACTTCAGGGTCCCTCAGTCATCAGAAAAATATGTATGAGACTTTTTTAGTTGTCCAGTCATTAAAATAGGCCTTGTGGTAGGTACTGAACACAGAGTGAAGGAGATATTCTTAAGAACCAGATTCAGTCCCTTTCCAAACTCTGTCCTTCTCTTTTACTACTTACTACTGTTTAACCTATGTGACATTCCTCAGTGCTATCAGCCAGCTTAATTAAAAAAAAAAAAAAGATACAGCTGATTCCAAATGATTGCTTTTCTTCCACTTCTTTTTTCTTCCCTTGGCACATTTATGGTTTAGATTTCTGCCTAAACACAAAAAATACGATGGAGACTATCTATATTGTTCCAAGTAAAAAGGGAGAAACTATTTTAAATAAACTGTATTTAGTTTCTTAAGAGCATTCTTTATCTTTTAGTCCTTATCTATCACTGCATAGCATTATTATCCCCAAATTTAGAGGCTTAAAACAACCATTTTCTCTCTCATGGTTCGGGTGGTTGATGGAATTGGCTAGGTGTGTCCTCTCTTTGGCCCCCAGACACTGGTGGGACGGCAGCTGAGGTTGGAGTTGCCCGAAGGCTTCTTTATTCACATGTCTGGTGCCCTGGCTGGGATGTATTGAGGAGCTGGGAACCGAGGCTTCTCCAAGTGACTTTTCCACATGGCTCACTCGGGCTTTCACACGGCTGGGGACTGTGAGGACTCCTGCGAGCCCGTGTTCTGTTGGAGAGAGGCAGTTGCCACTCACTCTGCTTGTTTCCACAGGAATGAGTACTCAGTATTATTTCATTTACTGATTTTCAAAGAGAGGTTGAAATCTGGTGATTTTAAAATATTGGCAACTGACTAACATTTTTAAAATAACATCATGCTGGCCAGGGAGCACATACCTGTGTGTGTTCCCAGTGACAGACCTGCAGCGTGGGGACTAGAACCTAAGTGTGGCAGGACACAGAAGTGAAGTATCCGATGAAGGAGTTATTCCCCACCCTTTTTTTTAATAGGATAGAAATGAAACATTTAAATTATAACAGTGATATCAGTAATAGAATTTTTATAAAATCTGACTGTATTCACATGGGATAGCTAATCTTCATCCAAGTGAAAGCATGATAACTGAAACTGGCCCTTCCAGAAAACGGGTGGAAGCAGAGGCATCGGAGCAGCAACCGAGGCCAGCAGGGAGTAGATAACGCAGACAGCTGCATGTTAAGAAAATAAAAGAAAGCAGTGGGTTTGAGAAAGTAGCAAGAACAAAACCATCTTGTCTTTTAGAATATAAAGACTTTTTTGTGCAGATGTTTTTAAATTTTATTTTTCAATTACAGTTCATAGTCAGTATTATTTGGTATTCAGCGTAGTGGCTAGACAATCCCATGCTTCACAAAGTGTTCCCCCGACATTGCTAGTACCTACCTGGCACCCTATGTAGTTATTACAGTATAATTGACTATATTCCCTATGCTGTATTTTACATCCCTGTATTTCGTTACCACCAATCTGTAGTTATTAATGCCTTCACCTTTTTCACCAAGTGCCCCAACCCCTCTTCCCTTTGACTGCCATCCGTCTCATCCCTGTATCTATGAGTCTTATTTCTGTTACATTTGTTTATTTTTGTGCAGATATTTTTTCAACACTTTCATTTTCATGGATGTTCTTCTCATTGAGATGGAGACATTACGACACTTTCTATGTGTTGTTTATTGCCTTTAAAAACCACTGACTTGAACTTCTTAGCTTTAGAACACCGCATCGGAGATGACAAGTCTATTAAAGTCTATCATTGGCCCCTCCGAGGTGGATTAATTTCAATATGAGTGAGTTCTTGGGAAAGTAAAAGATTCTATTGTGCGACATGAACATGGGTATTCCTCTGCTTTGTGATAAGGTACATAGGAAAGGCCTTGCTGGTGGAGTAAGCTGTTTTCTGGGTTCTGAAGACTTTAGGACAAACATAAATGCTTTCTGTGGTCAAGATGTTAAGCATCTATATGTAGATTTTATCTGTTTTAAGGACCAGGGAGTTAGGTGGCTTGAAGTCGCGAAGAGTATCTCCATACTGCAAGGGAATACACGTTAACATACAGAAGATTTGATGCACTGGCAGCAGCAGTCTTCTTGCCTTGGCATCAGGACAACAAAGTATTTTGTGGATTTGGTGCTAAGGCCCAGGTCATTTCACAAGTCTGTGGCAGAGGTTGATTCTTTCCTTTGAAAATATGTAATGTCTGCTGTGTGCCAGACACTATTTTAAGTGCTGGGGATATAGATAAGTGACCTAAGCAGATAGGAATCCTATCCGGACAGCATTTAAAGTCTAGCATGTTGATAAAGCTATCTTTTTTTCTGATCCCCCCAACGGATATCTGTAGTGGGCTCATTTAGGGGGTGAGGTCCTCTGGCTCTGTTTGACACAGTAGATCAAGACTGAGCAGAAAAGCATTGGCGCAGCCCGAAATAGTCTTCAGTTATATCACATGACTTCATAAACGTGGCAATGGGTTATTCTCAAAAGCACAAGCAGCTCCACTGAGTCAGCCGGGAACTGTGCCCGTGCTCTTTGAAATGCAAGCAAACAGTGCAGAGACGGTTCACTTAGGGCCTTTATTGTCAGGCTACAAATAGACATGGGTGCTGGGTAGAAACATGTTTTGAAAACACAGATGAGTCACTGCATTGCTGTTGTTTAAGCAAACTCTTTTGCCAGCTTCTGTGCAGGAGGTCTTGCCTACTCAAAGATAAGATTTTCCATTTAAGCATTTATTTCAGAGCTGAAATGTGTGTGTGTGTGTGCGCACACACACACGTATATATAATCACGTGTATATAATAAGGTATATATTTAATAATTACACACACACTTATATATACTTAACACTCCCAGATATGTGTGTGTGTACACACACAGACACACACACGCACATTTCATTAGAAGCAGATCTGTGGGGCTATATGGGTTATTTGCCATGGACCCCTGCTCAGAAAAAAGCAGTTGAAGCTGTAATGACTTCAAGTGTAATCAATTCACAATGGCCACATAGGTCCCCACCTTGGCGTTTTGACCGTGAGAGGCCTCCAAGGCTTCCAGAGTGAGTATTCACAGTTCCCTCGTTAAGTGTGGGCCAAGTTTAGCTTGGGCTTCTGGAAGTGACTGAACAACTTTGTCAAGAGCTGGTTGGCCTTACATTTATCTAGGATCCAGTCCCGTCTTGTACTGTTTCCTGGTCTTGGAATTTAATAAGAGCATACCATTTCTGAGGTCCAGGAATTGGGCTGACACTCATTATATTCTTGTAACTCTTGTTATCCTCTTCAGCAAGTCCCTCTGTAATCACACTCCGGTCACCTTGCCACACTGTGAAGTAAGCCGGGCTTTTCAGCTTCACCATCCTACAAACATGTCCTGTCCACAACTAAATTCAGTGATCATACACATCAACTCAGTGCAGTGTATTTATATTCTTAGTTGCCACCAGCTATACTGTTCTATTCATTTAGATACTTCTAATTAAATTGGTAAATGTTTTTTAACAAATATTTATGGATAGCTTAGTCAATGGGCAAGATATAAGAAAGTATTTTTTGATACTTTGTGGCAAGTCTCTGTGTTATTTAACAGTTGTTCTTAGTTTTATGAAACAAAGAAAAGTATTTTAACTTAAACCAACATTGTTGATTGTGAATGACTGGACAGAGTTTAGTGAAGATTGAGTGAAGGAAGTCATTTCAATTTTTGTTCAGAAGTAAATATAATCCTATTTTCACAATCTTATAGCTAAAGAATACAGTGAGATTTTTAGAATCCTGTGAATTTTGTGATATTTATGGAGCTAACAGAGCACATTTTAAGGGAATTTGCCTCATAATAAGGAACATTTATAGCTGGCTTCTCCAAATTTGAGGTTTTATTTTAGCGTACTGCTGTGCCGAGAGTATTTAATCAATCTGTTTAAGTTGGAAATATATCATTTCTTATTCACATATGATATTCCTTGATAAGATGGACATTTCTTCACAAAGCTTATTATGTACCATATATAACAGCAACTTTAAAGCAAATTGATCATTGCTTCACTGTAGTTAGAGCTATGTATTAATTTCAATTTACCTAAATGTTGCACTTTGGCACCAAAATTCATTTCTTCCTCAAAGTGGAAATGTAAGATGGCCTGTTAATCTGCCTGCACTAGTCCAGAAATGTTGCAGTTTCAAAGAGTTAGGTAGGGCTACTCTGTTGAGACGGCACAACTGGGTTGTTTTGGTAAAGCAGCGATAACCATGTATTGCTGGACAAAGCGAGGGGCTCTGCCTCGCTCATCGTCCCGGGTGCACCCGGCCAGCCCTGCTCCCGGGGAGGCCTTCAGTGATGCGCTGCGCTTCAGGTGCAGATTCTGAATGAAAACTGTTTGATTAAAGTAATTTGTGACCAAATTTTACTTACCAGAACTTTGTGTGTTTTGTTTTGTTTTTTTAAAAAAAATCTTTGTCAACTGTTCTCTTGGTGGTCAGAAAATGGACTGACTTAGGCTGGTTAGCGATTCCAAGTGCTGAAAATTCTAAAATTGTTTTGTGTTTGACCTGAAATTATTTTAAAATAGCTTTATGTTTATTAGATATAATTATGCATTATAGAAAATTCAAGCAGTACAATAAACTATATAGAATATAATTTTGCCCTTTAACTCATAACCCAGAAATAATAATTATTAACCTTTTCATGAACACATTCCCATACATCTTGCAATGCAGATTGATAAATAAGATTTTATAAAAACGGGATCACAAACATGCTGTTTCAAAGCATGACTAGTATTTAATGGAAGTCTTTCCACTTCAGTATGGATCTTGGGAATGGTTTTTAAGACTACATCTATTTGTACACATTACATGTGCTATAATTTACTTATTAATAAATCCCCTATTAGTATAGACTTTCAGTTTTCTCCAGTTTTCTCATCTTAATGTAAAGGCTGTGCCAATTCACACTTCTGCCAACAATGGACAAGAGTGTCTACTTATTGACAGCCCTGCAAAAACAGGATTTTGTCCTATATTCTTATTTTTGTCATTCTGAGGGTTGAAAAATGATAGGTCGTTCTTATTCAATTCAGATTTATTTGATTTTTAGTGAGGGTGGACATCCTTCCACATATTTATTGGTTATCTATTCTTATTTATATTTGTGTCTTCGGTATATTTTCCTTTTAGGATTTCGGTTTTTTCTCATTGACTTATATGAACTCCTTGTGTAATAAGGATATTTTCCTTTTGCTTGTCAAAAATATCACAAATATATTTTCCCGAGATTTACTAGGTATGCCTTTTAACCTTATTTATGATTTTTTTTGCTGTGTAGATTCTAATTTTTATGTAGTCAAAATCTTCGTCTTTTATAGTTTCTTATTTTCATTATATATTTAGAGAGGTTTCCCTACTCCAAGATTAGAAAAATATTTATCCACATATCTTAGTCCTTTTATGTTTTCATTTGAATTTTTTATCCATCTGGAATTGATTTTTGTGTAAGGTTATACTGGCACTTGATGTTTGGGCCCTTCAGATGATCTAGATGCATTCTCATAGCTCTTCCAAAAAAAAAAAAAATACTGTAAAGCCTCCCTCTCTAGCCCATCCATTCTATTAGACTTGGAGTTGAAGCTCTTTGGTAAAGGTTTTGGCTCATACTTTTCTTCAAGCAGGGAGCTAATTTGTCTTTTAAGTCTTCCCTCTTTTTTTCAGTTCCTGCTGGGCAGTGTAAACAGAAACCTTGTTTATGACAACAAAGCACTTTTAGGCAGAGAAGATGGCAATTAGGATTTGGCATCTGCGATCTGTCAGAACAGAAATCACTGATTTATAGGCTGTAGCTGCACAGGTGAAATAAAAAATGAGGATTGGCTATCTAATCTTCTTCCCCATTGTAGATGAATGGTCTGTGTAACTGAGCCTTAACTATGCTAGCAGGTCATTCATATTTTGAAAGAGGAGGAAAGGTTACCTGGATGGTACTCAAATTTGGGCCACATGAGAATCACCCAGTCTTCAGAGATCTTGATTTAATTCTTCAAGGTAGAGATAAAGAGCCAGTGCTTTTTTTTTCCTTAAGAAAAAAAAAAGCTTCCCAGCTAATTCTCATGTGACTCAAATTTGATTATGTACTTGCATCATTCTGTACTCATTTTTGATCACATGGCTCGGCTTATGCTGGGAACCTGACATAAAACCCCTGCAGGTAATGCAGGACTCGCCGCCTCTTTCCAGTGGTGATGCTTAAATGGCATTAGGCTGCATCATTTTTCTTGGCTAAATTTCAGAATCAAAGACCTATCGAGAGAAATTTAATTTTATTATTCAGCATTCTATACAGTTTGTGTAAAGTACCACTAACAGGGGCTAGAAATTTTTATGGGTAGAAATATTTTAGTATTTTTTTTATGGGTAGAAATATTTTAGTATTTTTTTAAGCTTGAAATATAACAATAATGTTGGTGAATGCTGATCATTTTCTGCCACCAAAACGTTTTATTTTTCAAGTTGACTGAGAGTTGTCAAAGAAATGGAGAAGTCTTTGTTTTGGGGGGCAGTTGTGCCACTTTCCTATTTTTGTTATTGCCATTTGGTTACCACAAGGTTGTGATTATTATTCCAAATACTACATTTCTTAACAAAAAGGACACAAAACAATGATTGTACAATGGTTATATGAAGATACTACATTGCAATAAAGTCAAAGTTGACAGCATAAATTTACTTTTTAATGCGGGTATAGCCAATGATAGTTGCATATTTTTTTCCCTTTAGAATCTTGCTCCTATGGTCTGAATTCTTTCATGCTTGTTTTTTTTCTTTTCTTTTGTTTTGTTTTTTGAGTGGGTACTGGTGCTGATTTTCTTGGCTGTTTTGTGAGACAAGGACCATCTTTGGTTTAATTCATACCCTGCAGAGAAATGTTCAAAAATTGTTTTGGATGTGGATTCATTGCTGTAAAGTAAAACAATTTTGGTTTATTATAGTGGATCCCATGTGTTCAGTAACACAAGGAATAAAAAGAAGCAACTGTCAATGGCTCTAGTGTTGCCCCCTAAGGCTTCTGTTGATTTAGGATTTGCTCTGGGGAATACTGAGGACCTAAAAAGGCTTTTCCTTTTTTCTTCTGATGACTAATCTTCATCTTTTCATGACATTCCTTTTACTTTCTCTCTCTCCATCTCCTTCCTCTTTTGAAGGAAAGAGAAACAACAGAGGCAGGCCAGGAAGAGAGGGATGAGAAGCAGTGAGGGGAAGGGGAAGCAACATTTTACTGTATCTCTACTTTATTTTCAGCTCTTTATATATGATTGTCTTACACAGTCCAAATAATCATCCTGTAAAATAGCCATTGATGTTCCAGAAGAGAGCATTAGGAGTTAGAGTCTGGTGACTGGTGGAGCTGAGATTTAAACACAGATATTCCTGACTCCAAGAGGTGCTGTTTGTGCTGAGTCACCTGGAAATGACCTTGGAAATCATCTAAGTTCAACTTCATCTTATATCTAAATAAATGCATTATGTATATGTTATGATTCATCAAAATATGTTATCTGTCAGCTATGCTAAGCACTTTACATACATTAGCTGAACTAACACATATCCTAAGGCATAAAGAGATTCAGTAACTAGCTTAAAGTCATAGAGTAAATGGGACAGTCTAGACGTAAAGCTGAGATTGTCTGAATCCAGAGTCCATTGTTATACTATACCAACTCGGTGTTTTTCTACTACATGCAAAAACTATATTTGACAAAGGTTAAGTGACATTCCCAAGATCATCATCTCTTTGGTAGCAGAAGGAAGTCTAGACTCTAGATTTGGTGACTGCCAGTTTTTGTTCTTTCTGTGGCTCTACTGTGACCGCACTGAAATGGAGTAAAATAAAAGCCGAACTAGAGTGGGGCTGGGGCACTTCACGGCACCTGATTCTGCTACACAACAGAGCTCAGCCCCCTGCGTGCTCATGGATTGCCAGGGAGTTTGTTCCTCTGTGGGAAGCTGGGTATAGAAGTGTCTTGATGAGTTATAGCTATTAAAAATACACACAGCCACACGTTATTTTCCTTTTTTATATCAGTGAACACTGAATATAATAAATCAGAAAAGAGGTTTCTGATAATTCACTTTATAAATTGCCTTAAATTCTAGATACAGTTAAACTAAAGTTATTTATCGTGTGAGATTATTTTTTAAATTTCTGTATTGTCAAGAGTAACATCTTAAAATACAGTGAAAATAGTTCTTTTCTCAGAAATGTTGGAAACCTCTCTAAGTTCAAGCAAGTTTCTTTCCAGTTCAGTGTGTATAATAAATCACCTTTCCCTGTTTCAAAATTGTCAGCCACAGAATGGAAACTCTAGCACTTACCAAAGATCAAGTACCGAAGTAAAAATAATCTGCCTTTTAACTCTCACATGGTATCCATAAATCAAAGCCATTTTCTGGAAGAAAGTAGTTATCTTTGCTGAATGAGCAATGACGGCTATTGACCTTTGATAAGTGGGACTCGGGGCGTGATTTGGGCATTTCTTCTTGGAATCCCTTAGCGCCTCTGAAGTGCCTGCAGAGCACATGGAAGTATAGTGTTTAGCATGATGGGGGGGAGGAAAACATGTCGACACCGGGGAGACTCTGTTCCTGCCCTCACGGTCTTTAAGAACTATGTCAAATCAAGCAGAGATTCTTAATCTCACATTCGTCGTTTCTTCCTTCATATTCCGTTTCACACCCAGGCTGTGCTGTGTTTTGATGCTGCGATAGTGATTAAACAGTAGGCACTCCATGCTTAATAAAGAATGAAGCAGTGTAACTTTGCCTGTCACATGTGCCCAGTGTGGCTGGCCCTGCCACGCGGAGCATTGCCGTCCTGCCTTTTCATGTTGCACACACTAAAGTAAGCCATGAAAAAGAAAGATAAGTCATGAAGACATTTAAAAAAAAACCCAGTGTCAACGCACAGGGGGTAGAAAACTGTGTGTTCAAGAAAGTCCCAGGTGAAGACACACCTTTCCTCCTTGCTAAGGGTGAAGTAGTGGTTGGTCAGGTACCTGTACTCCAGAGACTTGTTGTACCACATTGAACGTGGATTTGTTCATTGCATTTAAGCCCATGAAACTCAGTATCTTGACATGTGAGACATCAAGACTGACACTATTTGTTGGACACTAGAGAGTCTCGTCTCTGCATAAATGCTGTCTGGTTCTGTTAACCTTGCTCATTATTCTGCTTCCTGTCCCTCTGAGGAAAAATGGAATGGATGCTCTGATTACATATGAAATGGCTATCAAATAACATGATGGCACCCTTCAGCCGTGCTGAACTCACATCCATGGAAATAGGGTCTCCTCCTACCAGACTTCTTAGACTTCTCAGACAAAAGAAGAAATTGTCCTGAATTGTTTTAGAATGTGTATACCCTCTGAGATTAACCTGTCAACCCTTGATTTTTTGCCCCATCCCATCCCAGCTCCTTTGTTACATACTGCTATGCTAAAGGATTTGTATCTGTTTTCTGAATTGAACTCTACCCTTAAAAGAAAAGAGGAGGATGTGCTATTGCCAATGCCATTTTAAGGAGAATATTGATGGTCCTGAAGCAGTGTAAAAATATTTTGAATAATCAGTATAATAAGGCCCTCCTTGGATAACTTTAGAGTGGAGTCAGCACTTAGTGTATTTCAGTTTTAATGTTGATTTTTTTTAAATTTCTTTATAATCGTTTTATGTGTATTATATGAAAGTGAGTGAAAAGTTACGGGAGAACTTTTGGTGCAGTGGCAAGAGGCGACTTAGTGAGACTGACAGGTGGATAGGTTAACTGGAGGTGAGGAGTGACTGAGAACATCTCAGACTCCCAGAAATCCATTTTGCTCCACTCAGAGGGGTGTTTAGATTAAGAGGTGGCTTGTTTTATATAAACATAAATCATGGTTCTTTGAACAAATAATTATTGTTCAGGTGAAGAGGGAAATCTTCCTAGCACTATTTTATTTTAGTATACACTTAGTTACAGAGATTACATAGTTTCCTGTATTATATAAATTTATTTACCACTAAATATATTTTATGTCTTTTAAAGCTATAGAATATTATTACTTATTTAAAAATTGTTTTATTGTGGTTCAGATTTATAGCCTTACATATAGACTAAGGGTCTCTGTCATATTTTTATATTTAAAAATCATCTCTTGATAAATATCAATACTATCTTAAACTTACAAAAGGACCTTTTCACAAATAAACATGTACTTCTCTAACCGAAGTTTGAAATGAAAATGTAGGAAACAGGCTAGTTTTCCGCCATCGGAGGTGGTGGTCTTCAATGATGCGATTAGGAAAGTTGGCATAAATTTGTAAGTTGGTGATGCTTTGTGCTTATTTTTCTTTGTTCTTGTTTTGCTGAAGGGAAAACAATGGGTTGACTTATAGAGCTATAACTACAGGAAGATGTGGCCACAAAAGTTTAGCTATTTATGTCCCTGCACATTTATTTCTTCTAAGAGTAAATCGAAGGTCCTGTATAAGTTTACATTGGACAACAAATATGTAAGAAGAATTTTTTTGGAATTGATACCTTAGAGATTGCAGGATGGAAAGCAAATCACTTTTTGTGTCCCCTTTGCTCCCCTCTCCACTTGAAAAGCTTTACTCTAAAAAAACAACTTTCATGCATAAAATGTAGCGACCTATAAGTACCTGCTATCTGCAAGGTGGAATCGGGCTAAAACAGCACAAGGTAACCACAAAGAGGAAAACACCGTCCGAAGTACTAAATCATGTCTACCCACTTGCTGGGATTAGATAATGGGATTTTATGTGTAGAAGCTTTAATTAAGATTTTCAGAGCGGGTCAGAGTCATCTTTTGCCTTCTGCAGTCAACCACCAGCCATTTTAGTCACTGTAGTTCTTCAGAGCAGCTCAGCCAGTTGGATAGGGAGGAATGACTGAATCGTGCGCACGGTGAAATAAATGGCGGTACTCGTATTGGTAAGAATCTATTATTCGTATCTGTTTGATATGTTTGCTATAGACCTCATAAGAGCGTACTTTTGTGGCTTAATCTCCCTAGTGACGTCACACACAAGAAGAAAAAAAACATGTTTCTTTAACGCCTGTATTTTCTCTCTTAACTAGGGCGTGTTGGAGAGCTTCCTGGGCACCGCCGTCTCTGGAGCCGTCTTTTGCCTCTTTGCTGGCCAGCCACTCACTATTTTGAGCAGCACAGGACCTGTTCTAGTTTTTGAGAGGCTTCTATTTAATTTCAGCAAGTATGTACACACATATCTAATTACAAATTAGGATTGTTTAACTGTTGAACTTTCATAGTCTAGGCAGGGTACAGAATAGCAATTCATTCAGTAGATCAGAATGTGGGCACTGGAAGATTTGGAGGGTGAAAGACCCTGAGAGACTAGGGAGTCCGACAGTCATTTTACCTTTGATTCAACCGAGACCCGTGTGTTTTATTACCTGCTTGCCTCCACCTTTGTCCCCTGCCCCTCACCGTCCTGCTTTGTACCCCAAGGAGCCGACCTCTGTGGAAGGCAGCGCTTGGGCTCCTTTCCCCTCTGGCTTCCTGTGGGGTCTGGCTGAGTCTGTAGCACCAACAGGACAGGAGTAAAGAGAGGTCAGGACGTGTGTCCGCCTCCCCCCACCTCTCCGTCTCTGCGTTGGCACCACAGCCTGGCGGTGGCTTGTTCCCAGTGTGTAGAGTCCCTGTAGGGTGGCGGCCCTCCACCCTGGCTTAGCTCTCACCAGGCTCTCGTGTCTCCATTCCTGACTTGGCCTTTTCAAGCCAGGAGGCAGGAACGGCTTCCTGAGGTGGCTTATCCCCCAGTGCCTTGCCGTCCTCTGTTATTCGCAACCCTGTAAGCAGCCCATTCATTCAGTGTTTTTCAGAAGCCCACTTGAGAACGACTTCTGTTTCCTGCCATGACTCTGACTGACACTCCAGAGGGATGAAATGTCTTGTTCAGTGTAACACGTGGCTCATTCATGAAAGACTGGATGCTCCTATGGTCCACTGCTCCCAACCTTGATTACAGTGTTTTTAATTAAAGATACACTGTAAGACTCAGCTGAGGAAAAACTAGTATTTGTCAAGTGCTGACTGTGTACCAAGTATTATTCTATGTGCATTACATAGAATAATTAGTAGGGATTCTTTATTTAATTCTTGAAGCAGTCCTATGAGGTGGGGCTTGATCCCGTTTCACAGATGAGAAAGCTGGTGTGACGTGGGTAATCTGTTTGCTGAAGGTCACATCCCCGGTCATTGGCAGGGCTGGGATATGAATCCCTGTTTTCTGACTTCAGAGCCTCTGCCTCGTACAGAGTCACTAGACACAACTAATGGGCATGACAATTATGATATTACTATTTTCTTTCAGAAATTGATGGATTATTGCAAGAAGGAGAAAATCTAGTTAAGTGAATTATCCAAGTGGCCACATTAGCACACAAATGGATTTGAAATAAAATTGGGTACTCTGGCCTCTTTCTAATGAACTTAATACCTCTAAGAGAGAATTGCCTTTACTGGCAGATCTCGGTCCTTAAACAGGTTGCACAGTTCTTAAAACTTGCAGCACTCCTTGTTGGAATTCCCATATTCTTATGTTATTATACATTTTTAGGATTTTAGTGTTAGAAATGTTATTGCCTGTGTAATACCACATGGACTTTAGGACTCATAGCCTTTGAAAACTGTGTACCATCAGAAATGATCACAAGGTAGAAGAAGGGATGAGGATTTAAAACTAGCGTTATGGAAACTGGGCTAAGGACATCAGTGAGGGTCTCCTGAGAATTTAAAGTTCTAAATTTTAAATGACGTGAGTTTTTCTTAGCTTGTTACTACACATCCTTTCTCCCTTATAATTCTCAGAACGACATTGGAAAGAATCCTGTTCATGTCAGTTTATAGAAAGAGTCAAACAATTTTTATATGTTTAAGAAAACATTGTGTGAGACAAAGTCTTTGTGGAAAGATTAAACAAGCATGTATTATAAACAGGAACAAACATGCACAACCTTTGCAGAAAGATTTATTGGATGCAATGTGATTAGAGCCTTAATCTACAGAAAATGTTTGCATCCCAGTTTACTTTAGATAACTGTAGGAGAGAGATTATTTCCTTTTACTAAGTAAATTCCTTTCTCACTTTCCCTTCTGTTTCACCATAATTAGTAATATAAACATAGTTCCAAGTGATTTATTTGAAAATAGTTGTAAAGCAACAAGAAACTTATTACTCATTGATGGATTTAAAGCAGGATTTCTCAAATGTTTCTTGCTGTGGCAACCGTTATTATTATATTCACAGTGCTGGATCATTTATTTAAATATTATAACAGTGCTGATATTTTGTCTAGATACAAAGTATTTGTGTAGATTGCTAATTCCCAAAGTGTGTTTCATCAATTAGTAGCCTCTTAGACGCTCTGTGAAAAAAGGCTTCTGTGATCCCAGGAAGTCTGGGAAATGCTATATATTGTATCTCCCTCTTGGTAATACTTTACATTGTAGCTTACTAAGGGATCTGAGAAGTCCTTCAGTAAAGAAACTGCTTTACTCTGTCTTGCCCAGACTCTCCCCAGCATATTTAATGATTTTTTAGAAATAGGTACATTCTTGTTTTACAGGTTCAGTGGACTCAGGTGGTAATTCCACATAATCCACAGATTTTCTCTGATGTGGAATATAGGTTTTAATATTTGTCATGTAAACTGGAGAATCATAAAAGAATATGAATGATGTTCTCTCACTTTTGAAAGTAGTAATAGAATGCAGGAAAGAGTTCACAATTGTTTTCCCAATTCTTCAGTCTCTTTTGCACTGTTTTTATACCTTGCATCCCAATAATAGAGAGTTATATTAGTTTTTCTTTAGTGAGGAATCTGAAAGAAATTTTAAAAATGTGTCCTAAGCGACCCTGGCTGGTGTGGCTCAGTGGATTGAGTGCTGGCCTGGGAAGCAAAGGGTGGTCAGTTCAATTCCCAGTCAGGGCACATGCCTGGGTTGCAGGCCAAGCCCCCAGTAAGGGGTGCTTGAGAGGCAACCACACATTGAGGTTTCTCTCCATCTCTAACCCTCTCTAAAAATAAATAAATAAAATCTTAAAAAAAAGAATGTGTTCTAAGCCATGTAGAAACTTCATAATTAAAGTTGGAGTTTAGCCATTCAACTATTTCTTTCTTATATTGTTTGAACAATTTACTTAGAAACCTTAAAATGATTTTCTTCTATTATATTACTGTATTTATTCATTTAGCTTAAGGAATTTATATTTGTTTTTCAGTGGCTGAACATGTTTCAAATAGGAGTTTTTCAGTTTGTATGTATCCTTGGTTTTGTGCTACTCAGACTAACTCAAAATATCTACACACAACTGAATGGTGCCATAAGGATATAAACCCATTTTCTCCTTCTAATTCACCATAGTTTTTTGGTCTCTTACTGTAATTTCCTGTTACTTTTTATAACTGCTATTGAAACTTGGCACCAAAGGGACTAGATGTAATACTGCCATTTTATTGCAGTCATTACTATTGATCAACTTGTTTTAAAAAGTTTCTCATCTCTTATTTCTCTTTCTTCTTGCTGCTATAAACATATCACTTTCATAATGAAATGCCATTGGTTGTAGTGATTTTTATTTGGATTATTCCTTTAAAGCTACTCTGGGGGTATTTAAGTATTTTAGAGCAGCTAGTTTGGTATATTATTTAGGTCTTAAGGTTTAAGTTTATATGTGCATTTTTTCCCTCTGATCCAAACTGTTAATGTTCCTAATCATTAGCTAGTTAATGGATTTGTATGTCATCCTGTCCTGGAAACATCAAATCTATTAACAACTGTTAGCACTCTTGGAACAAATCAAGATTGCTCTTTCATCTTGTTAGGAAGCAAGACTGGTCCTCTGTTAAAACTTATTTTATTTTAATTAAAAAGCCTGTTGGCTCAGAAGTGATTAAACTATGCTTCTGACTCTGACACTGACACCTTATGTGACAATGTCAGTTATCTCCAGTTCCTAGAATTTAGCTTCCTCTATAGTCTACTTATCTCACAAAGATAAGGGCTGAACCGTGCATGCGAGTAAACAGTGGAACTTTAGATACAAAGGAACTGAGAAGGGCTGCAAAGGGTGTCTTCAGTAAGATTCCAGGAAACCCATAGATGATAACTATCTACTCCACTGTTAATCTCCTGCTTTGGCAATGCATGCCAAGCTATGGGATTTGGTGAGGAGATGGACATAAAGGACAGTGACTTTTAAGGACCACCCTATGATGCACTAAATACGAAGAGGAGAGGGGAACCATGGTGTAATTTTTTTGAAGGAACAGAACCAGATACAGAGATTTGTTTTCTGGTCCAGCTCTACCAGTAAAACCTTGGCATTGGACAGATGACTTAACTTCCACTGGCCTTGGCGTCCTCATCTATAAAATGGGGCGTATTTGACTAGCTGGTATCTGTATTAATGAGGATTCTCCAGCAAAACAGAACCAATAGGATATGTGTAGATGTATATAAAGAGATTTATCATAAAGAATTAGGTCACATGGTTATAGCAGCTGGCAAGTCCAAAATCTGCAGGGTGAGCCAGCAGGCTGGGGACCCAGGAGAACATTGGCAAACCTGTTCTTGCACAGGTTTGAAGGTTGTCTGCTATAGAAGTAGGAAGAGTCTGTGGTGTAGACGAAGGCCAAAAGCAGTCGGCGGAAGAATTCTCTCTGGCTTGGAAGAGCCAGTAGTTTTGTTCTAGTCAGCTGATTGGATGAGACCCACCCACATTATGGAAAGCACTCTGCTGTACTCAGAGCCTACCGACGTAAATGTTAATCTCATCCAAAAACACCCTTACAGAAACACTCAGAATAATGTTCGACCCATTATCTGGGCACTGCATAACCCAGCCAAGTTAGCACATAAAATTAACCATCACATTATCTAAGGAACAAGTAAGTCTACTATTCCATAAAATTTTCAGTCAGTTATCTCCTGATTACCTGTGACAGCTCATAGGTCAATGTCAGGAGCTGTCTCAGTCAAGCTCTGGGTCACAGGCATACAGTTATACATCCAGCAAGCCTTTATTGGACACCTGCTATGTGCCAGGCACTGTGATAGGCAGAAGATTTGAACTTGATTTGAGAGCAGTAGGAAGCTATCAAAAGGTCTTCGGGGTATCTGATTTATTTTTAAAAAGATCATTTTGGTTGTTATGTGAAAAATGGCTTTGAAAAGGATAAGCATGGATAGGAGTAAGGATATTGTATCAGTAAAGAGGTTCTTATAATCAGTAGACCATGAATTCTTGTTGGCCCAGTCTGGGTTGTCGATGGTGAAGGGTTTGGTATGATACCTTTGGGAAAGTATTAAAATATATCACTAACAGTTATCAGTAATCCATTATCTAAAATCAAGAATATAGAGCTTCAAGCATGTATGATCATTGATTTATTTCTTTTTCCCATACAAGAACTGTGATGACTACTATCTGCTTTTCATCCACAAAAAAGTTATGAGGAAAAAAATATTGTAAAACACTTACCACATAATTTTTTTTTAAGATTTTATTTATTTAGAAAGAGAGGGAGAGACACATCAGTGCGTGGTTGCCTCTTGTGTACCCCCAACTGGGGATCTGGCCCTCAATCCAGGCGTGTGCCCTGACTGGGAATCAAGTCAACCACCCTTTGGTTCGCAGGCCAGAACTCAATCCACTGAGCCACACCAGCCAGGGCATCACTGTATAATTTTAAACAAATCAGTATGAAATGGTAAAATGTTAATACTTGCCTCCTCTTTTCCTAAATGTAATCTTGAAGTATTCACTTGTAAGAAATAGAAAGGCATTGAAAAACAGTGACCTCTTTAGATGGAGGCGGCCTGTTCTAAGACGCTGTTTCACACACACACCTTCAGAAGGGTGTCATGTCAATAAGTAAGTATCAAGAAGTGATCACATTGGGTTGTAGCACAGCAAGACTGCCTTTCCTGATCTGACTGCTGTCCATGATTCCAACCTCATCTCCTCACATTGGCGGCCACAGTGAGCATGACGCGTGGTCTTCTGCCTCGTGCATTTTCAAGAACCCTGTCAACTTTTCCCAGCCTGACCTTCCCTGGCCTTTCCAGAAAGTTTCTACTTAAATACCTTGAGTTGTTTTCCTGCAATTGCATCTGTCCCCCAGCCAGAATTAACTAATTCTCCTTCTTCTGTGACACTGTGTGAACTTTGGGAAATCACTTAGTATTCTACAGTGAGATTATGTTTGTCAGTTTGTGTCCCTCAGTAGACTGAGAAGACCTGGGGACAGAGAACATATTTATCTTAGTGTCTTCATTAAGTAGCAAAGCTCACAAACATTTATTGAGCACATACTGGTTCTGGTGATAGGTTTACAAGTTGTTTGCTTTATAAGCTCCATGAAGGCAGGGAAAACATTTTTTGAGTGAGAAAATTAAATTATTCACACGCAAATGGTATGGCTGCTTTTGATGCGCTTTTCTCAAACTGGAATGTTTTCTTTATGGTAGCATATTAATATGACTAGACCAAATCCTTAAACTTAGTATTTTCTGGAAAGAAGTCAAGAATGACCTAGTGGCTGTCTAGTGGCTCAAAGTGGTCTTGTATTTTTAACAATCTTTCTGCAAACATTCAGTAGTTTTATATTATTCTGTGTGGTCATTGGAGAAGGAGTCTAACCTTTCTTTCTTCTTTTCAGGGACCATCATTTTGACTACTTGGAGTTTCGCCTTTGGATTGGCCTGTGGTCAGCCTTCCTGTGTCTTGTTTTGGTAGCCACCGATGCCAGCTTCTTGGTTCAGTACTTCACTCGCTTCACTGAAGAGGGCTTCTCTTCTCTGATTAGCTTCATCTTTATCTACGATGCCTTCAAGAAGATGATCAAGCTTGCCCATTACTACCCCATCAACTCTGACTTCAAAGTGGGCTACAACACTCTTTTTTCCTGTGACTGTATGCCGCCCAACCCAGGTAGGGAGGCCGTGTTTAGTGTTCGTGCCCACCTTGTGTTTGGAGATAGGCATGGGCTTCCTGCATGCCAATTTTGACATGAGATCAGGAATGGGTTTTATTTTATTTTCTCTGAGAAACCATGCTGCTGAATTTGAGGTCTCATTGGCTGAGGTATCTTAGCTGTGTGATTCAATCAGGAAGTGAAACCAGGAGCTCTGGAATATAATCATAACTGCTCAGTACTTAAAATTAACTGAAACTGCAGTAGCTGCAAGGAAATTTTATGTATAGTATTAGCGATCTGATAGGTGAGAAAACCAGTACATATTGTATATTTTCAGATATAAGGACCAGACAAACCTAGTCCTTTGAATTTCTATCCCATATTTCATTTCTTATTTATTGCTACAGGAAGCTCTTCCTTTAAGTAAACTCTAAATAGTTTGTTTTAAGCCTATAAGAGAAACAAAGAAGATACTAATTCACTTTGTATAATTGGAAGCACAAAATTAAAAATAAATTCAGATTGGAGTCACTTGGTGATAAAGTAGAGCCTTAGCATTCATATTTGTTAGACAACATAAATAAGAAAGGAAAGGAAAGAAAGAAACAAAAGAAAGAAAAGAAGGAATGTTATGTTCTCAAAGAAGATTTATACTCTAAAGTCAAGAAAGACATAAAAGTGAAATTAACTTCTGAGTAAGGAATATGATTCTATACATCTTAGCATTTTAATATCCATCTTGCCAAACCTGAAAACTTTTCCACAAAAAAGTGTTCAGCCTGGTCTTTGGAAAATTTTCTTGTAGTAATTCATCATCATTCCATAATATGCAAGGCATTTGGAAAAAAGGATTCACTTTGGGGAAAGTTGCTTTACATCTGTTACAGGCAATTAAGTGGTAATTGTGCTAGTGATCTCAAGTTACGCAATTAGCTACAGGTTGATGCCCCTTAATATAAAAATTAATATACAGTTCATGCTGCTTGGATTATAGCACCAGAAGCACGACAGTGTTCTGAGGGCTGTATGAACCTGGGCATGAATGTGGGGCACAGTCATGCAATGTTTACTTATAGAGTCTGAGGAAAAAACCTCGTAATATTTATAGTAAAACAAATGATTGTATTATAGACTAGCATGCAAAATGCGTGTGAATTTATAAACTAAACAAAATGTTTCAAAGGATATTGATGCATGTGGCAGGCCGTCAGATTATTCCCAGATATTTGAGTTATCTATCTTCATTGGTGAGAGAAAAGAGAACAGCATCTCCCTAAAAATTGGTCTGCCAGTCATAACACTGATGAAAAGATAGGGCATTGTTGGGCTTTGCACTCATGGATATTTTTTTTTCTTGTTTAAGGAAAATCAACACACACTAAAAGGAAACCCATGCTTAAAAGCAAAGCAGAGAGAGTACAAGGTGGAAATAGGAAAATTCAGGAGAACATGAATGACATACAGTTATAAAGGCCTATTACTGTTAAGATGTATACTGATTGGAAATAATTTCATAACTTACAAGTGCTTAGAAAAAATAGTTACTTCATACATGATGGATATTATTATTAAAATCAATGAAATATGCTTCCCAGAGAAACACAGATGTTACCGTTATACAACCATGTAGAGCTCTTCCCAGGAGAGAAGTGGATAAAACCCGTAGCAGTCACCCATTCTGGACTATCGGGGCAAGTCCAGACTGTACATGTTCAAAATATTGGGTCACAGACATATGGCAGGCTCTTAGATAACATGGTTTCATTCAATGTCATTTTGTTACAACATTAATAAGATGCTGTAGGAACTTAACTCTTGTTTATAATAGGCCTACGGCAAAATTAGTTTTGTTTTACATCATTTTGCCTAAAGTCACAGCCTGTTGACAATGTTACTATATTTAATTGTGGGATTTTTAACTGTTCTTTTCATTTATTTACTTCCATCTATATGTACCTATTTATGTATTTGTGGAAAAGTCTGTAAGCTGACTTTGTAGGCAAGCCTGAGTCAACACACAGTAAAATTTTTCTAAAGGACAAAAGTACTGGGCTGTTCTGAGGTTTGAGGAGGCCATAAAGGCAGATGGGGGCTTTGTCAGCACACCTGTCTCGAGGAAGATCTTCCTGTTGTCGGTCCTGTATGCACATGAGGCTAATGGAAACTTGCCTCCATTTGTTTTAATTGGGTGCTGGCAGGGGAGGGAAAATGAAAGCCAGGAACACCTATCTAAATGTGTTTTCATTATGTAAAATACAAAAAGATTTTACATGTAGTTTTCCTTCCAAGAAGGATCTTTGTTTTCCTGAAAAAGTGATATTGAGGGTCGAACTGATTTGATATTTGGCGTGGCAAGTTCTGGCTGAAGTGGTGACGGCTTTGCCTTTGATCTCTTTCCCACAGGTTGTATAAAAGTCAGTCCTAAATAGTTAGGAGTTGACTTAGATGAACTGATAATTCCTCCTACCTTGAGTTGGTACCAGTAAAGCTGTGCTCCAGGGCTCTGATGCCCAAAACTCATATATTCCAGTCCCAGCTTGGTCATGCCCAGTGTGTGGTTTTGGGCAAGTTCCTTCTCCTGAGGTAGCTTGACCTTACCAATCTATAAAATGGGGTTAAAAATAGTGTCTACCTTATAGAGTTGTTTTGAAGGGGGAAAATGAGATATTATAGAAAAAGAACTTAGGATAGTTTCTAATGTGTAATAAATAATTATAGAAAAAGAACTTAGGATAGTTTCTAATGTGTAATAAATAATTAAATGTTAAGTGACATTATTATTGCTGTTATTACTCATTAAGATTGAAGTCTCATGAGTAGCTTTTAAGCATGAACGATAGAACACACAAACCAGTTTTCATCATTTTCTGAGTGAACATTCTTGAGCATGTGGCTTATTCTGCAATAAGACTGCTGGTTGCACTCCATATTTTTAGAGTCATCCAGATGAGTGGCACTCATGACAGATATGTTCATGAATGCAGGGATTATATAAGCCTGTGGAGATGGAATCTGTTTCTGGTTTGGAAAAAGGCAAATGATTATTTGCATTTTCTGACAGTCTACGTTTTACAAAACCCCTTAAGATTAATGAGTGTGTATTTCTCCAATAACCGTAATATGTTTTTATAGCAAACTGCAAAAATCCACCATAAATTCAGTACTTCATGATGGCAAACTGAAAAATTATACTCTGAGAATAATGCAGTTGCATATACAGCTAAAGTAAGCATTCTAAAAACAACAAAAGACTGGTCTTTCATCACAACATGCACTCCTAGTAAAAGAATTCAATCAATGAGTCAATAATATTTAAACTGGCGGATGACTTGTTTTTCAACACTGGGGCAATATGTAACCATGAACCAGCAACTGCACAGATGTAGCCGTGATCCTGCAAACACAGAAATGATTTTACAGGAAAGAAAATAAGAGTCATTTAATCACTAAGAAAACTCTTTCATGGCCACAATAATATTGTGACTTCTTTGTGTGTGATCTTTTTTGTTCTCACTTGCTTCCCTAAAACTTCATCACTTCCTGAGTCTTTTTATTTAAGTGTAGTTGGTATACAGTCTTGTATTGGTTATATTAGTTTCAGGTGTACAATGTAGTAATTTGACATTTTTATACCTTACAATGTGATCACTCCACTAATTCTGGTAATTACCTGTCGCCTCGTAAACTTATCGCAATATTGATTATATTCCCCCTTCCCTTTTGACTATATTCACCCATCCCCCCACCTCTCCCTTTGTGTAACTCTCCCTTTGGTCACTGTTTCTATAAGTCAGTTTTTGCTTTGTTTGCTTGTTTATTTTTAGATTGCACATATAGGGGAAAGCATACGTATTTGTCTTTCTCTGCCTGACTTATTTTCCTTAACATAATACCATCAAGATCAGTGGTCCCCAACCTTTTTGGCATCAGGAACCAGTTTCATGGAAGACAGTTTTTCCACAGACTGGAATCGGGCAGGGGAATGGTTTCAGGACGATGCAAGCGCATTACATTCAAGCTCACCTCCTGCTGTGTGGCCCAGACCAGCACCGGTATGAGGCCTGGGGGTTGGCAACCCCTGCTCTAGATCCATCTGAGTTTCTTTTCTTTAATGTACTTATTCTCCCTTCGTCTCACCCCATCTGTTGCTCAGTGACATAGGTTGTATACTTAGGTTCTCATTTAGTGAAGAACTAAGGAAGCTCAGTCGCAGGTGCTAAAAGGAAAAGTGGCCTGTCAGTCAGGTGGATACATGTTTTTTTGTGCTAGTATTTCCTTTGCTCAGAAATGTGATAACTATTAATTAACATACAGCCAATAGATGTTAGACTACCCACTTTGTCTTGATGGTTTCATAGCAGAGGTGTATAAGAAAGAAGATTCAGCCCTGACCAGTGTGGTTCAGTTGGGCATCATCCCGCAGAGTGAAAGGTCGCCTGTTCAGTTTCTGATCAGGGCATATGCCTGGGGTTCGGGGTTTGAGGCAGCCGACTGATGTTTCTCTCTCACACTGGTGTTTCTCTCCCTCTCTTTCTCCCTTCCTTCTCATCTCTCTGTAAATAAATAAATAAGTAAGTAAATAAATAAATAAAATCTTTTAAAAATGATAAAGTTCAAAAAACAAAAGTAAAAACTGAAAATATCTAATCGAAGGACAAATCACAATATCTCATTTCATCACCAACATCCCAATTTGCAAAATTGCTAGTGTGGTAACATATAAACAGTATGTGCATTGGAGTTAAACTGAGTTTGAATTTCAGTTGTAACTAGCAATATGACCCTGGGCTAGGGCAATTACCCCATCTCTTTTTTTTATAATCTGTGATCGGAGTTAGTAATTGCATTTGCTCTTAGAGTTTACCATAAGGATTAAATGAAATAACATATGTAAAATTGTTTGACACTTAACAAACACTGCATAAAAATTTGTTCTTTTTTTCCCATTTCTCATTGTCCCTCAAAAGATGCCTCAATGGTTCGTATTCATTTAAAGGGGTTCAAACATTTTACTTTCCCTGAACTTTTCTTAGAGAAGGATGGAAACTAGGCTTCTACTGGAAGCCTTCAAAAAAATTAACTAATATGCTGTTGTAGATAAATGTGAAACGTTGAAGTCATATTTAAAGGAGATATCTTAAGATGGTCAATGCATCATAATTAGAAAACTTAATTACTATTCCACTGAATCTCAAGACTACACGAGTATTAACAAACATACATACACCGTACACAGTCATGTAGAAGAAAGCTTTAAAATCCTAGAGGCGAGATGTTCAGTTCTTCGAAGTTACATCTGATTTATTCAAAAACATAAATATCAGAACTTTGTAAATAGGAAACAGGTCATGGACTTTCTTTTTTCCTTTCCTCTGCCCTATATTCTTTCCCTTCCTACCATCAACAAAAATTTGTCGAGGATCTATTTCATTGCTTTTTAAGCACTGTGATACTTTAAGTGAAGTAGAATACATACCACCCCTCCCATATATATATATAAATATTGATTATTATAAAATGTATTTTTTTAAATAATGTTTATTATTTTTGGAATGAACGTGGTCAAATTTTCATTTGACTCAGACTTTAGAAATAAATTTCTACTCTAGTACCTGTGTTGATTTGCCTGATGTGTCAAGGTCACAGTGACTATACACTCCAGGTCATGTTAATTTTTTGGAAAAGGTTGAAATAAATATTCTGACCAGGTGTTGGTGTTGTATCTAGAGGGGAAAGAAACCTTTGTAAAAATGATAAACAAATTAGAAAAGCAAGAAAAAATCGCCTCAAGGTGATAGACACTAAGCTTTATTGTTAACAGAAGGGATATATTTTATTGATTCATTGTTGACTGTTCCAGAGAGAACATGCTTAATAATGGATGACTGAGTAAGATGAATAAAGCCTTTCTCAGGCACTGAGTCCCTCACTGTCTATAGCATCTCCAAGTAAAAAGATGGCCTTTTCCCTGGTGTGAAACTATAAGACCAAGTCAAGAGACTGGAAGTAGCCATGACTTTCATTTCTGTACTTCTGTTTTATTTAGAGCATGAGGAGGCTTCCAGATGCTCTAAGATGGTTGTCACTGGAATGGAATTTCATTACCATTTCTTTCTCTATAATTTTTCTATTATCTTAATAAATGTATTTCATAATTAGAAAGCCCATTAAAAGAAAATTAGGAAGTAAAAGATAATCCTAACTTATCTTCCATGACCTGCATTTATTCTGTGCAGTTTTTTTTATTATGTGTCATTCCCTCTTTAGGTTATAAAGTAGGCTTCAATCATAGACTGATGGCTAAACAGGAAGTACAAGGCCCTCTGGTGTAGCATTACTCAGGCTTGTGTTTGCAAGGATTCTTTACCGACGCAGCTGACATGCTATCATTCATGGTAATGTGGCCTTTTAAGAAAACCAGAGATATCTGGAGGACCCATCATTTTAATTTCTTTTTACTGTCCTAACCTATCTTTTAGCAGTTCCTATATAATGCTTTCAGGAATGAGAAAAGGAGAAGCAATGAATTTAGATAATTGCCGGATCTGGAATTTCTCTAGCATTGGGTTTGTATAAAACACAGATTTTAACAACATACCCCTGAAAAATGTCTCTACACATTCTTAAGGATGAGTGGATATGAGCTTTTGTGAAAATAGTGACTCAATATATCCAGCTTAATTGCAGATAGCAGCCCAGCTCTTTAACTTGCAGTGAAGAGCAGTATGCAGTGAACATGCCAAAAATGTCCATGGAGTGCAGAGGGCCATAACCTGGACTTGCCTAGGTGTAGTGAACATCTCAGGCATCAGACCTGGTTTAAAAAAAAAAAAAACTTTTAGTAAAAAAAATAATAAGAAAAGTGAAGAAAAGTTTTCTGTTTTTTGTTTTAAGATTAAAGGCTGAAATATTAGCATATAATTTCCCTAAGAGTCACTTCTCTCAAAAGTTTTCCTCATTCCCCTTGTCATCCCTACATAAGCCATTTTGCCCTTTTATTTATCTGGAAACTTAAAGTATATTTGAGTTTATCAGGAGGCACGTGTATGCTCAAGTTTTCCAAGGCCCTTAAATAAATCTGGCATGACCAGGTAGGCAACAGCCTTATTCAATTTTATTCTGTATCTCTTTTCTAGTTACTCAAGTTCCTAAACATGTTGCTTTAGTAGAATGGACTAAAACATTAAAGTTTTAATATCATGAAGAATACTCTTAAATTTATTCTAATTCAGAGCAGGTTAGTCAGTTTCACATTACTATAACCCCACAAGCTATGTTGAGGGTATAGATTCAGATTTGGTTAACATTGATTAAGCACCATCCAAGTATCAGACATTTTACTAGGGGATTTTAATAAACTCTATTTTAATATATATTATAACATTTATAATCTGTATGTATTTAGACATCACATAAACTTGTGAGTTAGCTGACATTCCTTCCGGGGGTAAAGTTATGTTTTCTCCAGGTCATAAAGCTAGTAATAATCTTAGCTACCATTTATTTAGCTTTTACCTGGTACTGTACCACTGTGCTGACAATGTTACCTGCATTATTTTATTTAATGCACACAGTAACCTTATGAGGTAGATGGTGTCAAATCCAGTTTCACAAACAAGGGACTTGTAGTCAAGAGGAGCGAAGTAACTTCCTCAAGATCATGTGGCAAGGGAGTGTGGGGACCCTGTACTTTTGATGGTAGTGGAGCCAGAATTCCAGCCCATTCTCCTGGCGTTCCTTTCTCTGCAGTGTGATGTGGTGGTACCACAAAGCTGACAGGTGTGCCTCAGTGGCCAGTGGTTGCTCACACTTGACCTCATGGTCTCAAGTGAGCATTTGTGTGTGTTCCTAATGGTACGTTTCCTGCTAATGTTCAAAGCAGAAGAATCATGGGATAGTTCCTGGTGCCAAACTACTAGAAGATAAAGGACAACCTTAAACAGTGCACTTGATAGCCCCTCTGCAGGAGGTATATTAACAAGGACACATGGATGGGTCCAGGCACAGCTCTTGCAGCCTCTTCTTTCTCTAGATCTCTTATTAAACATAAAGAAGGAAAAGCCAGCTGAAGATTAAAAACTCACAGACACATTTTAAAATGTCTATTACTGACCATGTTCATTCCCCAGTTGCAGAGGATCAGCTAGAATTCGATACATGGGAAGGAGGATCAAGAAGTGAAAATCCAAGTAACATAAAACGATCAGCCTGCGGAAACTCCCTGAAACCAAGTATGGGACACAGGCTGTCCCAGTAGCAATTGGCTATTCTAAATAAGCCAGACTCTTACGGCAAAGAGTTTCTTTGCTTCATTAGCCATAGTGCTTAGCAGATAGTGAAGATGGAGTGCAGCGTGTTTTGGCTTGTCTATTTGACCTTTCCAGAATCCTAATTAAGGATATTGCAAATTCTATATAAACAGACCATTCTGCAGTTGGTTGCCAAAGTATTTGCATTGTATGTGTCTAGATACAAATAGTGACCGATGTCTCTTGTAGACCAAGCTCCCAATTGGAATTAATCATTTTTTTTTTCTGTGAACTTAAATGAATTAACTTTTAATCTTATTTATGGATTCTACCATATTCTGCCAATATATATTTATGGAAGGGCTTGTTTATATATTTATTTAGAAGTCTTTCTCTTGAAGCAGCTGCTTATTAAAATAAGTATATAAAATTTATGCTTTTTACTGTCCTTTTGGTACTGGTCTTTTGGTATTTTGAGAGCCAGTGTGCTTTAATAGCTTGTCTCAGAGGAAAGCTGAAAAGATACAAGGAATTTATGAGCAGAATTGACATGTATCCAAAACTTAAGAGCAGTTACCAAAAGTTCATATTAGAATCCTATTTTAGTTTACTCATCGTCTTTATTATCTGCCATTCATTTCACAAAAAAGGAGCATTGACTGTCTTTCCCCCTCACTCCTTATTCCTTGTCTTTATGCAGAAAAACATGTTGCAAAAGACCTTCACTGTCTTGCAACAAGAAGCTCATAATATGGCCTTAAAAGAATCTAGCTCAGGAAGAGTAGCTTCCCAGACGCTGTCTAAACAGTGCCTGCGATTTCACATACGCTGTTTTCCTGCAAATGCTCAGACGGGTCAGACATTTCAGCTCATAGTCGAGATTCACATCATCTAACTTTGGCACCTGCTATCCCGCCTTGAATTTTGTGGCCACATAAATCATCTTGATTTTGATAATTAGTAATACTGGGCAGGAAAAGAAAGGATGCCGAGCAGGTTTTGGTACCAACACAGCTTCTGACTGACTCTCTAATCCTGAGTGAGAAACCTGGCATAGGGTGCTTCGTAGTGCCATCTGACAAAAAAAGGGTATGAAAGTATACCTGTTATATGGTCTTGTATGTTTTTAAGTGAACAAATGGAATAATGTAAGAAATCTAAGTTTTTTAGAACAAAATGGTAATAAAAGTCTAAGTTTTGTTAATAGTAATTTATTAACATTTTTCTTTTGGGAATGGATTCATATTTGGTTTTATTGTTTGGGCCAAGCATCCTTTAACCTATTTTGATTCTTTCTGTGACCCGTAATGAAACAGAAAGGACTGTATAAGCAAACAGTTTGCATGTATGCTTGTTTTACGGAGGAAATAGGAAAGCCCTGACAGCAGCTAGCTTTAGGTTAAAAGTTCAACAATTCAAGAGCCTTCAAAAATCCAAATGGATTCTAAAACCGAGAAGGACCCAAGCTGCATCTATTCTCCACTTTTATTTTCTTTCCTTACTTCATTTTGTTTGCCTTTACCTGCTCCCGTTCATTTGTGATTACAAATTAGATGGATCCTTTTCTAGCTTTTTTATCAAAAATTTAATACTCTTAAAGTGTACAACACGATTTCATTTACGTGTACTTGTGAAAGGTTTCCCATTGAGTTAGTTACCACACCCATAACTGTACATACACATTTCATTTGGTGAGAACACAAGTTCTCCTCTCAACAAATTGTGATTATGAAGTACAGTATTATTAATTATAGTCACCATGTTTTGCATAGACTTTACTCGTCTTATAGCTGAAAGCTTGTGCTCTTTCCCAGCCCCTCCTTATTTTCCCCACCCCCAGTCCCTGGCAGCCGCTGTCACACTCTATTTTTATGAGTTAGACTTCTTTTCTGGTTTTTTAGATTCTACCTAGAAGTGATACCAGTATTTGATTCTACTGGTTTTCGTCTTTCCCTGGCTTATTTCGCGTAACATAATGTGCTTCACGTTTCTCCATGTTGTTGTAAAGGGCAGGATTTCCTTCTTTTTAAAGATTGAATAATAAACAAATATTTTCAAGTTTCTGCTAGTTAAGTGCCAAACTGGGCCAATTCTAGGGAAAAACAGTAAACGAGACATTTTCCTTCCATCCTTCCCTGATGGGTCTTATGTTCTAAATTTTAACAGTCCAATAAACCTATTTGGTTCTTCTTAAAAGCTTATGTAGGTGAGATCTGAACCATGGCAAGCTAAAAGGGGAGGCTAGGAGCTTGGAAAGGGGGTGGTGCTTAGGGACCAAAGAATAATTAGCAATTTGAATGTTCCGTGAACAGTGTAATCTTCAAAGATGAAAACCTGATGAATGTTAATTCACAGAACTTCCATAATTAGGGATATTCTGAGTAACAATTTATTTTATGCATAAAGCTTCACATATTAGGCAAAAGTCTCATCTGATAAAGAAAAACGTTATAATTATAGAATACTTTTTAAATATTACATTTTAATTTTAGACTTATAAGTAGAAAAAAATGAAAAACGTCTAAGAGGAGGGTTGGTTTAATAAACATATTTGGTTCTTCTGCAAGTGACACCAAATTACATGAAATAATTTTTTTAATATTCCTCTCAATTATATTTATATAATTTATTATTTATTTAGTATTTTTTGTTTTCACATATTTTGCAAAGATATAATTTCTCACACAGTCCAAATTAACAAAAATTTCAAATCAATAATTCTTAGCAAAACTCCATTTTGTGAGATTTGACTCTACACGAAGCCAGTTATCAACTTATTCACTTAGTGACAGCTATTTCTTACACCAGGCAAAATATGAAAGTGAAACAAATAAATTTTAATACCATCACATTAAATATTTGCCATTGTCTCTTATCAGATTAGAGCTCAACAGATGTGTCTAAATTTTTGGTTATTTAGGTGAATATAGCCATAATAAAGAAAAATTCATTGTGCACTTATGTTGCTATTGAAGACATTTTTAATACCTAGCCCTCCTTTTTTAGATGACCAGTTATGAATTTTGGTTGTTTTATTTTTTTTTAATAGTAAAAATTTTCTTTTCTTACAGTAAATATCTCGATATCTAACGACACCACATGGGAGCCAGAGGACCTGCCAACTACATCTTCTCCTCATATGGTAAGTGACTTAATATTTGAACCACATGCACACGTTCATGTTGTGTGCTCTAATTATTACATTCACAACATGACATCTCCCACCATTCAGCAATCCTAGCCCGAACACCCGTTTAATAATTAGTGAGAGTGGAAGGACAGAAATAACACTTTACTTGCTCTAGCTAGCTTGTTTTTTCTTTTGTTTTTTTAAACTGAGGTGCATGTTTACTTCTACCATATGCTTTTTAAACCTGCCTAGGAATTTAACTGCTGTATCCCCATTAATTGTCACCTTGAAATATTTTTTCACAAGGGAAAGTGAGGGAAGTTGAGAAATGAGAGCACGGTGTCCTCTCTGTTTCCAGTACGATTAAGAATTCTTCTGACTACCAAACAGTACTGCGTTCCCTTCTCTAAGGGCGATTGTAGCAGGACATTTCCCCCGTCACTTAGGAAAAACTGTGCCTGTGTCACATGATATCCTTTCCCATGGCAAGTAACCAAGGATCGTTAAGAGACTTGAACTAAGCTTTTAAAATGAGCTGTTTTGCATGGAAGGTCACACACTGGAAGGAGACTTTTGTGTTGGAGAGAAAGAGGAAAGAGCTCTTTCAGACTTCCAATTGTGCTCCTTCTCCACTGGATATGGACTCCTAGCAAAGAACATCAGTCTCTCACTTATAAAGACAGAAACCATAGCACCTTGTATGGACAGAGTGCCCCTCTCAGGACGCCAGAACACTTCTGGAGGCATTACACACAACTTCCCTTTCAAACATGATGTGTTGTGTCTTTCCTCGACTACTCTGTTTGACCCTGTTTCTCTCTTGTTTTCATATTCTCTGGCTTTTTTACCTTTTTTAAATTTTTCTCTGACTTTTCCAAAACTATACCTCTTTATTTCTTGCATATTTTTGTAAGTGTATGTGTGTGTATGTGAAACAGACTATGTATGTATCTTTTAAAAGCCACATTGAGAAAAGAGTTCAGTTTTGAATCTTTAAGCTAGCCAGCCTGTTGCCTGAAAGGACTTGATTAAAATATGGAGAAAAATACTTTCTTCTAGACTTTAAAGAATTTTAATTAAAATAAAAATTTTAAAAATACATAATTAAAACCATACATTAATTTGTAATAAAAATTAATAAGAAACTCCCACTAATTTAACAAGAGATTGTTTCTAACTTATTTTTTTGGTAACTAATCAAGGAAAGCTTTAAAATTAATGAATTTTTAAGCCCTGTCTTTGGGCGAGACCTGGAGTCTTCAGTAACTGTATATAGTAGGTACAATAAGATGCCACTGAAAGCTTCATGGAAAACAAATGGAAGCTGTGGCTGACTTCTATTGTGACTATGATAGAGGATATAAAGACACGATGATTATAATTAATGCCATTTATAGAGAATCTACTAGAGACAAGGTGTTTTCCATCTCATTCTCATTGTAAACCTTAATACATATTACAATCATTAAAACAAGCTACCAGGCATAATTATCTCCATTCTATAGATGACAGAAACTGAAATTCCAGAAAGTAAGAAACCTTTCCAGCTCTAGGTCACATAGCCATAAATTAGTAGAACAAAGATTTCAAGTGAAGTCTAGGTGGTTCCAAGACTTGTATTGGTTCTTCAGTGTTTGCAAATTGAAATGCTCATTCTGTCACTTCCTGTGAATGCTCTATACTCCAAAGCAGCAGTACCCCTGTGTGTGTAGCAATTGCACACCTTAATTAAAATGTTAAGTTGCTATGTTCAGAGAAAGAAATTAGGAAAAATATACATACATGCATGTAATTGTGAACGAGAACTTTTATTCTATTTTTCATTTCTCTTTTTCTGTCTATATCAATTCCTTATGTATACTTTGCATAGACACACATGTATACACAGACAATATGTAGGTAGATGATCTAGAAATGAGTATTAAAGAGATAATATGATTTATTATCATCAGTAATAACTGCTATTTACTGAACCCTCCTAGGGACCAGACTCTTTACATTAATTGTCTGTAACCCTCACAATAACTTTGTGAGTTCTTATGTTACCTATTTTTATAGATGAAACAGAGGCTTAGAAATGTTAACTGACCTCCAAAGGCTGTAGCACCAGTGTATGGTAAAACTAGGATTTGAACTTAGGGCTTTCCAAATCCAAAATTTGCCTGTTTCCATCCTCTGGGGAATCATAATAGTGTTTCATGTAGAAGACTTACAGTTACCTCGTGACCGAGTGCCTGGTTTCAAATGCGAGGCTTCACTACTTAACAGGCTGTGGAGTCTTCTCAGTGTCCCATCTGTAATTGGTGATGGGAATAGCATGTATATCAAGGATACCACAGGGTGGAGCAAAAGTCACTTTACAGTTGTGAGTACGTGAAACACGGCTTATTCTTATATTATTATTTATTAATTATTGTATTATTTTCCATACAAACAACTGTAAACCTACTTTTGCTCTATCCTCCTGTGTAAAGGTCAAATTAACAAATAGGACTTAGCATAGTGGCTGGCCCATATTTATCTCTCAATCAATGTTAGACACTGTTATTATTCCATTTAGATGTTATTAGCACTCCAGTGGGCCATGCTGCCTCCATAACTCAGATTGGAGGACAGAAGAAGTTGGAAGTCCCTGCCTCTGACAAGCCACTGAGACCCCTGTCTGCCCTGCCCTCAATCTACTCCCCTGAACCTTTCCTGGAACATACAGTCATCAGCACTTCATTTCCTTCTTTTCGTTCAGCTGTAATTAGATCATGAAGGAAGGCGCTGCAGAAGTGTCGTGCAGCCCTTGCGCACCAGCAGGGCTCCCTCTCCCAAGGCCCCGAGAACACCCTGTCTGAGGCCGGAAGGCTTTTCTCTTCAGCTTCATTAGCCCGAGGAGCAGCTTTCTCCCCAGTGATAGGGGTGTGTTCTCACGGGAAAGGCTCAGGGGAATCAGGGCCCTAGAGCGTTTAGATAGAGACTGGAACGCTAGAATAACCATCCGTCAAGAAGAAAGCGCAGGTTTTCTGTTATTTTCGTTATTGCTGGAATCATTGTCTCTTTAATTCTTCTCACCTTCGTTGGCTTTCCCATAGATTTCTCCTTGGGCATATTTCTTCAACTTGTAAACAAAATTCTTTGGAAGGTCCCTATAAAACTTTGAGACCCACCACAGTCTTCCCACACTGTATATCTAAATTAAGCATTAAAATCCTCTTCGCTTCTGCTTAGCAGCTCTCACAGGGAGAGACCAGATTTCAAAACTGAATGTCAGTCAGTCTCTTCTGAGGAGGTGATTGAATGGATCAGTTAGTATTTGATTTTCATGTTTGATTCCTTTTTTGTTGTTGTTTTTCATTAAATCGAGGCATGTCTCAAAATGCACTGTTCTTACACGTTCATTGCAAAGCATGTTGACAGTTTTATACACTCATGTAACCACCATCCAAAACAAGATAAACATAATTTCCCCCCATCCCATAATACCGCAGGGAATGCCCTAGATCTTGTTTTATGCCCCAGCTTTCTGAGCCGTGGGAGATCTTCCTTTGCCCAGCTGCTCTGCCTCAGCCTTCGTTGGCCAGACAGAAACCTTCGTCCTCCGCAGCCAAAATGCCTCAATGCCGCGAAGGCTTTTCTCCCTGCTCTCCTGCCCTGCCCCCCACCTTAGACAAGTGGCTTCTTGCATTCGCTGGGGACTCTGTGCCCAAGGGGGGATTTCCTGTAGCTACCCCGTTTAACCTCTAGCCTTTCATGTCCTACCTGGGCACTTGGCAAAAGCCGTGAGAAAGTTTGGTGGGTGGGTGCAGGCTCCACGTACACCTAGCACTCCTCGGAATTCTCATCGTTCCTGTGTGCAGCTATTAAAAACTCATTAAAGACTGGCTTATTTCTCCTTACCTGCAGTTGATTTATCTTTCACCTGCTACTCTGTCAGGGTGAGGCAGCCTGTGAAGGGCTTGTAACGTTTTGGAAGTTTTTTAGGTTCCTTTGCATCCTCATCTCTGGTGGATTCTTTAAAACTATGATTTTATAGCTTATTCAGCTTGCTTTGGTTGGTAGCTTGGGAGTGATGGCCTATTGCAGCCTCTATATTTTAACTAATTACTTTAGATATTTTACAGTAATACATATATACAGACAAGTGCAGCTCAAATGCATCCTGTCCATCATAAAGTAAAACTGAAGATTACTACAAATATGACTCACCCACTGCAGGGAAAAACCCTAGTGAGTACGTGTACTATTTAGCCTTGAGGCTTTTGTTTGTATCGTTACCCTCATTTATATATACTAAAAAAGGCACACATTTTACCAGTCTATACTCAAAAAGAGCAGTGCAGAATTTTTAATTTTTAGTTCTTTATTTTTATTTTTTTTGCTTATTATATTACCACTGAAGCAGATATTGTGTCTACATAGAGATGCTGTTAATCATGGGACCAAAAAGTATATTAGTCTCATATCTTCTGCTTGGCAGTCAGACATAAAAGCAGAAGTGCTTTGATTTGATATACCTTCAAAGGCAATTAGAGGAGTTAGCATTCCCTTTAATAGGAAATGGAATGTCATATTTATCTTCTTGTGCATAGCATCCTTGTGATTTTTTTTCTCATTGAGAAAGTCAAATGCAAAAACCAGTCCTTAAGTATCCTTGAAGATTACATGTTCCTACTTTTTAAAATATTTTGGAAAATTTTAAACATGCACTAGAGTAGAGAGAATAGTACAATGAACTCCATATATATATCACACAGCTTCAAAGACTGTCAACATTTTGCTCATCCTCTCTCATGTGTCCCCTACCTTTGTGTTTAGAGAGGATGCTATAGTATTTCAAATTTTCAAATTAATCTTTGAGTATACATTCTACTTCTAAGAGTTAGAAACACACCCACTCAATATAAACTGGGTCTCCAGAAACATAGACTAAAATTCTTTTCATGAGATTGGCCTCAGTTAAGACCCTCAGAAACTTGGTCCCATTTACTTTATATGTTTATTTTTCTCACTATGTATTAGCAGAAACATCCTGCTTTGACCCACCTGGTCCACATACAGTCAGTTCCTCTGCATGGTGAGCATTCAGTAAGTTTTGAGGAAAAGACTTATGGGATAAGTGAATGAAGGCTCTGTGTAGCAAGAAGACATCTCTGTCATTTCATATACATCTGTATTGCTTTCATTTCAATCTGAGTCCCTGTAAGAAAATCCGTAAAACTTCCTGTTGGGATTGTTTTAAGGCAGCCTACCTCTTTGGGCACTCTAGTTACAAAAAAGCATTCTGCTGATATCAAAGAGCCAAGCTGAAATTGTGGGAAATTTTTGCTGATTTTAAAACAAAGAAATCTGTTACCTATTATCACCATTAAACTTTAAATATATCCTGCTAAACACATCATTATGCAGAAATTTAAAAGAAATTTACAAGCTGAAGCTAATATAGAAAATATATTTCAGGGCATGATTTAGAGGTGTTTTTTTTTAATTGTAAAAAATAGTGTGAGCATTTCACGTATTGAGCTCTGTAAAAATATAGAACTCTTTCTGGTCAGAGAGTCCTCTTTTATATGCGTGATCTTTTATGACTCATATCAATATATCAAGAGAATTCTTTGAATAGTAAAGGGTATTGATGATGCATTTGGTTTGAGGTAGAACTTGGGCTTCCAAAGGACAGGAGAAATTTAACTTTCCACATTTACTTGCAAGGCATTCTCAAATAACTTTTCTGTAAGCAAGCCCATGCTATACGCATTAGCCCCGGACCCAAGACGAAGTCCCTCATCACGGCTTTGGCAGATTCAGCATCTGGTGAGGACCTGCTTTCTAGTTCACAGACAGACTTCTTTTCACTGTGTCCACATATAACAATATAACAGAAGGGACAAAGAAGCTCTCTGGGGTCCCTTTTATAATATAAGGACAATAATCTCATTCATGTAAAGGCTCCACCCTAATGACCTAATCATCTCTAAGAAGTTCCACCTCTAAATACCATAACATGGGGAGTTAGTTTTCCTCATGAACTTCAGGGGAACCCCAATATTCAGTCAGCAGCACCCCATTACTGTTGGTCAGTAATTTGCTGCAGGAGGGCATCACATTCCAGGTGAGGTGGCTCTTCTGAGGCGGAAGGCAACCCTGTAGAGGAGGCGGCAACTGTGAGCTGATGGCAACTGAAACTCAGAGCAGCTCTGGGATGGGTGCGCTGGCTTTCTTCACATCCTTAGAAGAGGATTCTCCTGCATAGTGGAAACAGAAAATAAGAACAGCAGTGAGCTGCCACTGAGAAGTACAGCACTGATGACATGACAGGGGCCTTTGGGCTTGAAACCGTGTAACGTAGGGATAGGTGGATAGACATCCCATACACAGCTCCACAGCCCAGTGCAGCACCTTCCAGTAATAAATGCTCATGATGCAGACCTGGAGTCAACAAGAAAAAGGCTATATTTTATTAGGATCTGCAATTGAAAAAGCAGGGACCATCAACATTTTATAGTTTAATTCCATAAGTCGCCAACTCCAGTTATTTGGAAAAGAAACAGCTCATCTGTGAAAATGCAGGGTATGGAGTAGTTAACCTAATACAGCTGTTAGAGCATCAACCATGGGTCATCAGCTTGAAGCATAAGGAGCTACTCACTACAAAAGTACTTTTGAACAACAGAGGTGTTTCCGAGAGTCTCACGTTTTGAGACTTAGGATATTATTGTGTCTCAGTTTACTCTCAGGAAGGTTGACAGGAAAGAAGGACTTTGTGGTTTGTTTCTGTTGAACAAATGAGTGATTGTAGGGCTGCAGCTCAATCTAGGTAACAGATTGCATCATCCTCACTGTACTTTCAATAATTGCTAGCCTCCAGGGCCCCTTACCTGCTACTCCATTAGCGCCTCTTCACGTTTCACCCTGCAGTGACTAACTTCATACTGTTTTACAGAAACTTTTAGTGTAATCCATACATAGCACAGCAAGTATCAAAAGCTGCTTTTGATGTGTCAGTGTTCGCTAGAAAAATGTTAATGTTTTTCTTCTTTAGTACCATAATGCCACCTTCGACTGGGCACTTTTGTCGAAGAAGGAGTGTGTGAAATATGGAGGAAAGCTCGTGGGGAACAACTGCAATTTTGTTCCCGATATCACACTCATGTCTTTCATCCTCTTCTTGGGCACCTACACCTCTTCTATGGCTCTGAAAAAATTCAAAACTAGTCGTTATTTTCCAACTATGGTAAGTACCTGAGCTTTAAATAATTTTCGTTGAATTTACACTGTTTCAACAGGAATACAATTTTATATAAGGAAAAGGGCACCTGAAATTCAACCTTTCCGATGTAATTTTGGGCATTTAAAAAATTGCTTTTCAGTTCTTGTCCATATGTATCCATATTTTTAAAATAATTATAGTCCAGCTCTGAAAAACTTTCCAAGGATTTCGCTCACATAATTCTATCATAAATTCTGACTGTCATAATCCTGACTGTACTAAAATGAAAAAGTGGGGCATAGTCTATGTAAAAATCTATGAGTTAAGAAAATATCTTTTAAATCTATAATGTTTGACCATGTAAACAAAAACTCATTCATATTAATCAGGAATTTTGACATAGAATTTCTTGCTCGTCAGCCGTCCATGTGAGTAATTTAGTAGTTGAATTATGGGCCGTGGGAAAAAACTGTGTTGTTACACAAGTACTGGTGTAAGATATGAGTGTTATCGGAGCCAAACTTTCCTTCCCACAATGATGAATGTCAGAGTATGTAAAAACAGATAATTGAGCTAAGTTGTGCAGACATCCTGTCTCCTATTAATATGCCTGGGTGAACATAAAGTCAAAACTGTGATTCCTTGAGAGACAACAAGATAAGATCAACAGTTAGTTAATGGCATTTTGTTTTTTTTACCTGAAGAATGAAAGATAATCCTTTGTTTCACAGTTCAATTCTTAGTGTTTGGGATGTCAATAATTCTTAATCTCGATAATACCTGATTTTTATCAGCGAACTACTCTATACTGGAATTTCATGAAATAATCCCTCTTCTGTTTCATGTAGGAATGAAACACAATGAGATGAGATGCAGTTGATGAAATTCCTTTTTTCAATTTCTAGGAAGTGAAACAAAATTAATATGTTACTTCCACCTAGGTAATTTTGTGACTCTGATTCTTCTTATAAAATTGAAAATAAAGAGAAGGGTCAGTCATTGTCTTGGTCTGTTTGAGCTACTGTAACAGAATACCGTAGACTGGGAGGTTTATAAACAGTGAAGATTTATTTATCGTAGTTCTGGAGTCTGGGAGGTCTAAGATCGGGGGTCATCATGGCTGGGTGAGGGCCCTCATCCTGGTTCATAGTCATCTCCTTTGTGCCGTGTCCTTATGTGGTAGAAGGGCTAGGAATATCTTTGGGGTCTCTGTTGTAAAAACACTAATCCCATTCATAAAGGCTTTCCTCTTATGACCTAAACGTACTTCTGAGGCTCCACTTCCTAATACCATCTTCTTTGGGGGATAGGATTTCAACATATGGATTTTGGGGTTACACACATTCAGATCAAAGTAGTAATGAAATGTTTCAAACTGGCTGGTGCAGGGAATGAAAAATTTCCACAAAGCGAAACATGGAAAGAAGTGTTAGACTTAGTCTGCCTAAAATTGACATCATGCACTGGTGGTCCAGGGAAAGGCAGAATTCAGCCCCCAGCCATCCTTGGTTTAGCCCAGAGTTTGTATACACACGCACACGCAAGCAGCCTCACACAGAAGGCCTTGGGGTGTCTGTACGTCCCAGACCGTTACTGTCCTCGCGATTCTGTACTGTCTAAGACTTGGCTACTTCGCACATTCACATTAACTGCCTGTCCCTGAAGACATCTGAGCTTGTAGCACATTCACACACTGGGAATTTGCTCACTTAATCCATCTCTTCAATGGTGTAAGTTTCTTGTAGAACAGATTCCTGAGGAAAGGTCTTCTAGGATGATTTCTTCTTCCCTACTGAGGTTTTTTCATTCTTAATTATTATTCATTGGACATCTTGGGAATCATCACCCACTTTCCAAAGCCTGATGTTTATTTAGACATAGCAGATATAAAAGTAAAAAATTTGTGAAGTACTTGTAAGTCAAAATAACTAGCAAAATAAACTAATTTTAACCATAAGACGAATAATGAGTAGAGATCATTTTAACTATTTCTGTAGGTGCCACGTTTTTCCTCCAGCAATGATTCCCAAGTTGAAAATAGCTCTTCAGACTTAAAGAAATTTTGCCTTTATGCGAGTCCAAGCAGATAATTTCTCAGAGATTGATAAATGCTCTTGAAAAAGTCATGAGTGTGTGAAAATAGAGTAATGATAGCATTGTAGTTACAACTCCTGTTAAGAAAGTTCTCAGCATAGTTGAGAGTTGTATATACCAAATGATACAATAAACAGGGAAGAGAAAGCCCATTTGGTTTCTAAGGAATAATGTTTAATTGAATGGGCTTTCCGACTTTCCTCTCCCTTACTTGTTTCACATATGCAGCTAAATAGTAACAGTGCGTACATAAAGTCACACATACTTGCATGAATAATAATATTTTTTCTTGCTCATTTGCCAAAATGTTTCCACTTAAGCTGTCATTTAGAAGGGCAGTCTCTATAGGTAGGAGCAGATAGGTTTATAGATTCTTAGTCTTATATATTATATTCTACAATTAAAACTTATATGCTTAAACATGATAAATTAGATAGTCCTATTGTTGTGACAATAGTAACTTGATTGTTGTGACAATAATTAAGCCTGTGACTACTTCCTAACTCCTACCAATATGAAACCTTTAAAAATCTCAGAATGTTAATACTATTTGACAGTACCCTTGTCTTACAAAATGTCCTGGTCTCCTTTAGCTTGCACAGTCATTTCTCTTTTGTACCCTCATTTCAAAACATTTGTATGAGTTGTTAGTCAATTAAGACTGTAAACTGCTGGAAGATGGTTATACTTCTATTTTATTCCTCATACATCCATTAGAAAGAAGGTTGGATGCAGACTCAGTATTTGTTGGCTAATGAAAACTAGTCAAGTGGAGATAAATGCTGCATTTTATGGAAAGAGCACAGATGTAGGAACCCAGAAGCTATAGATTCTAGTGACAGCACTGCCACTGCCTAACGCGTACCCTTTGATAACTAACCGTGGACGTCAGCTACCACACACGTAAATGAAGAGCTCAGCTCGATGGCAGTCAAGACCCTTTAAACCTCTAGTATTCTATAATTTTTAAGAGAGTTTCCTGACCCCATCTCCTAAATTAAATATATCCTCTCTATTAAACTAGTGCTTAGATTGTGATCAGGACTCACAAGCTTCCAAAAATTAATTAGTATCTACCTTTTTAAGCCAGGTTCAGCTTTGTAGCTACTACCAACCTCTCTGTGTGGGTGCCCCACCATTGTCATACAGCAGAGTTGACCTGTGGTTTCCTTCCCGCATTTGAACTTACTCATCTTCCTGTATTTCTTAGGTCAGCTAATAATACCACCTATCCTCACAGCCACCCAAGTTCAAAATCTTAAAATCATATCTGGTGTGTCAGTCAGAGTCCCAGCAGGAAGCAAGTGATGCATTCAAATTTCGATAACTTGAGGGTTTTAATAAAGGCTTTACTCACAAAGATCAGGTTAGGGTTAGGGAACCCACAGGGAGAGGGTAGTCCAGTGCAAGTAGCAGTGAGGTTGTTGCTGTCCTTGGCCCAAGGGATGTGGAAAGGGCATGGTTGCCGGAACCTGGGAGAAGAAAGGAGGGTAGAGAGCTATGTAGAGAGACACTGTGACCTTGGTAGAGAGATTTAGCCAGCTTGAGGCAAGCTCACTGGGATGCAGCTAAGGGACTCGATACTCTGGCCTCTCTTCCCTTGATGGCCTGTCCAGGCTGCTGTGGACGAAACCCAGCTGGACTCCAGAGAGCGAGGGAGCTCACTGTAGACCACTCAAGTCAGCATCCCAAAGCAGAGAGTGTGGTGGAAAGGCGTAGAAAATGGATCTGACAGAAGATGGTGTCCATTGCATTTGCCTCTCCAAGGTTTTCTTTATCAGATTAACCTCATCACAGTCTCCTTCATTATCCTGCTATAATCTCTCTCCTTTACACTTAGACCCCTGTTTTCCTAGTTCACTTCCTCGTTCCTTTTGCCTAGACCAGGGTCAGTTACCCATGAAGCCGCTTGCAGTCCATCAGTGTGAACACTTAAGATGAAAGAGTCCTCGTGTGCTAGCTTGGCTATCAGCAATTTAATTTGTGTATTAGTCACTTCCAGAGAGTCTGAATGCTCAGTAGCCGTGGTTGGAATCCCAGTATTCCACTGACTATGTCCTTTGTGCCCCCGTTCTTGTTAGAAGGGTGCATCAGTCTGCTGTCCCACTCAGTTACTAGTCTGTTACATCAGCCTCATGTCCTTAGTCAAAGTCTTTCAGTATCAAAACTTCCTGTAGGAGCATCCCAGCATAATCTGTGATCTTCTGTGGAAAGTGGCTCAGGGCGTTAAACGTAAAATGGTCTTCCAGAGTCCATATCAACAGGTGACCATATGCATCAAACAGGCATGCCATCACTGCATATCTGGTGGCACAATGAAAGCAGAAGCCTCAAGATAGAGTAGAGTTGTGATTAGTATAATTTATAAAGCTATAGAGCCCTCTGAATTAGGCAAAATTATTGGTACTTTAATATGTCAAGTTCAGTGTGGCCAGCTGATGTATGTAATTAGCATGCAAATACCTTTCTTCAGGAACTGCTTAATTTTCTCTTTTTCCTCCTTTTAAAATAAGTGACGATTCTAATGCTCATGTGAATTGATGTAATGGTAAGATTCTTTGTAAATATACCTCCTGACCGTAATTGTCATTTAAGTAAATAAAATCAGTAGATTCCAGGTAACATCAATAACTACAAAACCTTCTAAGCTTTATTTAGATGACACAATTGAGCAGAATGTTCTTTGATGTCTTTTTTTTTTTAAGTATTCTCTATTGTATAATTAGTACATTCATTCAATACTATAACTTTGTGCTTGATACAACACTAGATGGTAGGGACACAAAGATAAGTTATTAAATGGGCCCAGTGCACAGTAGGACCTTTATATTTGTTGATTAAGTTAGGTTTTGGGGTTTTCAAATGAGAATGACTCATTTTGATCCTTCTGCCCCATTCATGCTTATTATCTTCCATGGGATCACACTTTGGTACCTTCTTTGACCTAAGTGAGCCAATGGTGGTCGTTGAGGACTGGCTTTATGGATGAAATAAACGTATAGGGCTTCAATGATTTCATTGAAAACACAATGAGAATTTTAGGTAGGTGATGCATTTTGTTTTTATCCATGTAAAATGCAGAGAAATCTAGAATTCCACAATTGGCTTATATTTTTGGAAACATGATTTTTGTTTGACATATTGGCTTGTGACAATTCTATTAAAGCTGTGTTTAGTTTATAAACAACTCTTTATAAAAGTCAGGTGACATCTCCGTTCTGTTTCCTTTTTCTCTCAGATACTTTTTTGATAAATGGTAATAATTGGCAAACTAAAACAAATAATGTAACAAGAAATAACTCAGAAATAATGAGCATGTATTCTATGTCCAGTGTTATTAATACTGGGTGACATTTGGCTGGCTATTCCAGAAACATCAGACCACATCATGCCATTGAAACCCATTCAGAAAGTGACTTTGCTGTCAGAGAAGAAGAAACAGATTTTCAAATTCTTGTGTTATTTTGTACCAACAAAAGTAATTTTTAAAGTCAAGGACACTTGTTCAAAATTATTTTCCATATTTATTTTCTTAACAATGAAAAAGGAGCATTGACTTGTAAATACAAAATCATCTGGTAAACATTTAACAGATTACAACTACTTCAGTTCTTATGGAAATTTGACTGAAAAAAAAAAAGGCAATAAACTTAAGTTGAGCCCTACAAAAAGTGAGGTTGGGAGCAGTGATTGGCCAAAGCAGAAAGGCAGTCTGTGGAGAGAAGAGGTCATTTGACCGTGGTCCCTCACTGGTCCTAAACACTTTCAGCTTACTTGTCGAATGTAGAAAAGTCACCAGCATTGAAATTCATCCATTAACACAGACTGGTCTACTACTCCGCTTCCAGATTGTCCAATTGCCTAATATGCATGACTAATTGTTACTTAAAAAAATTTTTATTTTGTACCTTAATATAAATTATAAAATCACCTTTTAAAGCATAAGAACTCTTTATTATGATGATTTTTTTGTGGGAGATACAAGAAGGCTATATTAGAGGGTCAAGAAATTTTGACAGTTGGGCCTTTATCATCGAATTTTAGTGTGAGGACTTTGAATATCACCTAATCCAACATGGCCTCCTAATTTCTGACAAGTGGTCTCTGTGGGATGCTTGATTGCTTTCCGGAACAGGAACTTCATGTCTCCAGAGGCATCCCTGATAGAAAGACACAAGTCTGTCTTTCTGTACCCTCTCTCCACGGGGTTTGCTCCTGCCCTCTGAAGCTACACAGAACAAATTGAGCCTTCCTTTCCTATGACAGATTTGACATCTTTGAAGAGAGTTTCTTCCCACAGTGTCTTAGGGCCTACTGTCATTTTTCATGTGCTGTGTTTTCAGACTCGTGTTCCCCTGGTTGTGCTTTTCTGGATCAACTCCAGATTTTCAGTTTCAGTTTAGAACATAGTGGCCAGATTGGGACATCGTATTTCCCATGTGATTTGATCATTTGCTTCTGGCACACATTTGCTTGGTTTTAGAGCAGGATAGAGGAAGAGGACTGTGGTTGCTGAAGTTGCCACAGCATCCCTGCAGAACCCCTTCATTAGACCTAGCCCTCTGTTCCACGTTTGGTTAAACTTCTTTTTGTTTCTGGTAGATTTATCCTGGCGAGCTCTAAACCTCACCCACATAAATTGTCCAGCTGAATTCCCTTCTTTGTTCCCCAAATCTCTCTGACTCTGGGACTTAAGACCTTAAAATCCTAAAGCCTAAATCAGACTTTCCTCTTATTGAATTCTAATTATAATAGATATAATCGGTTCAGAGTGTGGTGTATTATGATTCCTCCACTGATATTAGTACTTATTTCTTTTACAGTGCTTTATAGCACTGGCTTCTAGGGGGTCAAACTGCAAAATTTTTCATGGTATGGCGTGCCTTCTCATGATTGCCAAAAGGCACATATTTGTCTGACATGCCTTTTTTTTTTCCACCTAGAATAAATGCTTTTGTACACAGTTGTGTTTAGCATTTTCCAAGCACCACGATCATGAGACAAATTAACATTGCAAGTTAGTATTTATCGAGAACCCACAGGGTGCCTGCTGCCGTGCAGTCTCTTTATAACAGCTCCCTCCACCGAGAACTGCTCTGCGGGCCCGCAACCTGTCCCCTGTTAATTTAGCAGCAGCTGCAGTCCTCGCAAAGCAAAACCCCAACGTCCTCTGCGGCTTCAGAGGAACCAAGTTCATTTGTTTCCCCTGTAAATTAACTAGATTCTCACTGTGGTGTCTTTATGATTCTGACTCTTAATGATTAATACATTATCATCCTTCATGAAGAATATGTTTATAATAGATTTATTAGTTGTTTTTGCCCAGGAACAAGAGAGCAGCTTTTGGTTTGAATTTATCTTCCAATCCACTTAATTTCTTGCTGGATTTGGTAGTTTAAATATTTGAGTTTGTTGCTTCTTATTAGAGTATTTGGGATATTTTGTAATTCTGGAGAGGACGGGAATATTTTTTCTTTTTGTTTTTATAATTAAAGAATGGCAAACAAAATTAAAAGCTCAAAACCAGTCTGATATAAAAGAATCTTAGTTGAAACATACTTTTCTTTTCCTCATTCATGCATGGAAGTAGGAATTATATGTTGTAGCACCAAACGTTTTTTACGGCAAGCCCTTTATATATATACACACACACATATATATACATATATATATTTTTTAGATTTCTTTTATCTTTTATTTTTTCAATGACAGTTGACACTTAATATTATGTTGATTTTAAATGTACAGCATAATGGTTAAACATTTATGTAACTCATGAAGTGATCTCCCTGATAACTCTAGTAGCCACCTGGCACTGTACATAGTTACTATAATATTATTGACTGGATTCCCTGTGCTGTACTTTCCATCCCACTGACTATTTTGTAACTGCCAATTTGTACTTCTTAATCCCTTCACTTTTTCCACACAGCCCCCCAATCCCTCTTGCCCCTGGCAACCATCAGCTTTACTCTGTATCTGTGAGTTTGACTTTGTTTTTGATTCTTTATTTTGTTTTTTAGATTCCACATAGAGCTATAACCATATGGTATTTGTCTTTCTCTCTCTGACTTATTTTGCTTAGCACAATACCCTGTAGGTCCATCTGTGTTGTTGCAAATTGGTAAGATTTCATTTCTTTTTATGGCCAAGTAATATTTCATATTTAGGTTGTTTCCATATCTTGGTTTTTGTATATGAAATGTTTTTCTTTGTCTCTTGTTATACCCATTGTTTTAAGGTCCTTTTTGCCTGATATAAGTATTGCTATGCCAGCTTTTTTAATCATTTCCTTTTGCATGAACTGTCTTTTTTCATCCCTTTACTTTCAGTCTGTGTGTATCTTTGGATCTGAAATGAATCTCTTGTAGGCAACATATGTAAAAGTATTGTTTTCTCTTCCATTCAGTCTCCTTATGTCCTTTGATTGGAGTACTTAATACATTTACACTTAAAGTAATTATTGATAGGTATGTAGTTATTGTCACATATTATTCATATTCTTTGATTTTGTTTCTTCTTAAAGATGTCTAACATTTCTTTTAACACTGGTTTTGTAGTAACAAACTCCTTTAGCTCTTTCAAGCCTGGGATGAGTTATCTTAATTTATGTTCCATTAGATTGTAATAGTTTATATTCCTAGGATATTGAAGCTTGAGCCTAGAGATACTTAGCATTTGATTGGACAGTCACCTGTAAGTTAGGATGTTTGTTCAAGCTAAGTTTGAGGCCTCTGAATTCACAGGAGTGGGCATGAAATCTTATGCAAACAGGTTTTCTCATGAAAACTTTGGCACTTCTAATCATTGCCAGAAATAACGAGTAGTGAATTAGGAACTATACATTTCTAATGTTATTTCTTCATATGTATAGTGACACATAAAAGGGCGTTGTTTTGGAGTGTTTGAAAGAGATCAAGTTTGATGAAAGTGGAAGGTAAAATAAACAAAAAAATGAAAAGAAATTCACATATGTTTCTTTTCTAAATATGTTTGGAAATGTGAGAAGGGCTCAAAGAAAGCAATTCTTGTTTCCTTGAAGTCAGACTCAAAGCTCCTACACCCAGGTCCTCGAGTGTATCCAATAAACTGCATGTACTCAGTGCTTGACAGTTTCACGACACTTTCTAGTTCTGCCCTCAGTTTTGCCTCCTTCAAATCAAACTTCTTTTTAGTATAGGGTAGGACCTGAATAGTCTGCTAGAATAGCACCCCTACCTGCCTTCTCTAATTAACGGATTTAGATTTGAATGCAAAAGTGGCCTGGGGAAAATCAATTTCCTTGACTATGAAGTTTAAACTGGATCCACTATCTTAGAAATTCATGCCTTACAATAAACACTGTCTAGGAGTGAATTCTGCTGTAACTGAACTGAATTGTACAATTTAAGGGGAAGGAGGGGGAAATAGAAGTAAGTATGTTATACAGAACGCATCACCCTGGCTGTGCTTTTTAATGAGGTTAAGCAATATTGTTATAAGCAAAACTGAGTAGATTTTTTCCTCATAAATTGTAAGAAATGTAATTCTGCAGTTTATTAGCACTTGTCTTTTTAGCTACTTTTACACTTACAGTTCAGTAGTGCCACACTTCACAGGACACCTTTGATGAGGGGCTCTTTCAGGTTTATATATTGATGTGTAAAGTTGGGAAGCTAAAAACTACCCTAAAAGAGATAAACTGTCTATTTATTTATATTAGTTAATAGTTTTCCATGGCGGTTATACCAAAATACTACAAACACGATGGCTTAAAGCAACTCAACTCAAATTTATTGTCTCGAGATCTGGAGGCCGGAAATGGGTGTTAACAGGCTAAAATCAAGGTGTCAGCAGGGCTGTGTTCTCTTTGAAGGCTCTGGCAGAGAATGTGTTTCCTTACCTTTTCAGACTTCTAGAGGTGGCCCACATTTCTTGGCTCATGGCCCCTTTTCTCCATCTTCACATCCAGCACGGCCCATCCAGTCTCTCACACTGCATCACTCTGACACTGACCCCCCTACCTCCCTCTGTCACTTATAAGCACCCTTATGATGACCTTGGATCCTCCATAATAATGCTGGATCCTGTCTCAAATCTCAGGGTCAGCTGGTGCGCTACCTTAATTCTCTTTCAACCTTCATTCTCCCTAGTCATGTAACATACATACTCATAGGCCCCAGGAATTAGGGCATGGACATCTTTAGGGGGCATTATTCTGCCTACCACGTTATCTGACCTAAATTTTAATATGATTATGTTGGGTGACACCTTGACAGCGCACTGACTGGGGGGCAAGTGAAGAAGGAAGGAGATGAGCTAGGATGCCAAGTGAGACAAAGTCGTGGCTTAGACAAAGGCGGTTAGAGCAGTGCAGGTGGTGAGAAGTAACACGATCCCGCTTATCTTTTGAAGGTAATTTGCTGGCCTCTTCGGTGTAGGATGTGCGAGGGAGAGAGAAGAGTCATGTGGATTTTCCAAAATTTTTGGCCTAAGTACCAGGGAAAAATAAGCTGCTATTAATTAGAATGGAAAAAACTGCCGAGAGAGTAGGCTAAGGGCTTCAGTGTTCAGTTTATGGAAGATTGAGAATGCCCTCCGAAAACAAAAAAGAGGAGCACTATCTTTTTAAAAACAACTCTTTGAACAACTTCTAGTATAACTGAGTTGTCAAGAAGTTGGATTTACTGGGTAAGGATTAGGAGGGTGATAAAGAGACGAGAACTTTTTTTTTTGCCTTTGCAACGATGACTTCTGTTATTCCAGTGATATATTACCTATTAGACCAGAGAGGTTGTTGTAACGTCTTAATATACTCCTGAAACTGCTTCACATGACCGTCTTTTGCCAGATCATCCTTAACTGCCTATGTCAACACTTACTTGCACAAAATTGAAGAAATGGGTGTTTCCAAATACATCACACTAATGCATGATGCGAATAATAGAGGAAATTGTGACAGGGAGGTATATGGAACTCTCTCAACTGTCTTCTCAATTCTGTAAATCTAAAACTGTGTTAAGATATAAAGTCGATTGATGAAAGAAGGAAGGAAGAGAGAGAGAGGGAGGAATAGAAAGAAGAAGAAAGGAAAAGAAAGAAAGAAAGGAAGAAAGAAAGAAGAAAAGAACAGAACAGAAAAGAAATGAAAAGAAAAGAAAAGAAAAAAGAAAAGAGAAAAAAGTTTTTCCCAGTATTGAGTCTCTAGCAAACATCCTTTCTGTAGGGACTCTATAGACACTTCCATCCAAACTTAGCTCTGAATGGTAGTTCTGTGTTATTACTGGGCTTTTTTCTTGTTTCTTGTATTTGAAGATTCCTTTCAAAGACCTCCTGACAATGGATTATTCAGTTATTCCAATGGTTTTGCAGCCAGAGAAGCCTTGTGGAACTTGAAAAAACAATTATTAACGTGTCTTAGGAGAGGTTATTATATTTCAGGTGTTATATTAAGCACTTTCATTGTGATCTAATACTTACAGCAGACCAATGAACTTGTTAGGGATCATTTTGGCTACATTTTGCAGGTGAAGTAATTGATGCCAAGAAAGGATAAATATTTACAGATAGGAAATAATGGTGTTGGATTTCCAGCGCAGGTAATCTGACATATAGAAACTGCTTCTCACCACTGTATCATGTTTTATCCCCCAATTGATCCATGCCGTCTATTTGTGCTTGAAATTGTTTTGTGTGATTGGTGCTAACTTGCCCCGGAAGCTTTCTGCTCCTCTCTGTGTACTTCTCAAGAAAGCTAAATCTAGCAGAATCCAGCTCTCCAAGAGGGAAAGGAACTTCTGGCCGAAAGCGCCATCTGTGATCTTGCTGCCAGTTAGCACCGCAGCTCCCGACACCTGGCAGTGGTCAAGAACTGAGCCCTAGCACAGCCTTCGGCGTGCCACGTCATCAAGGAATTTCCTTCGTCACTTCAGTTTCCATTGAACATCTGACTGCAGTAGTCCTGCTGCTCTTTTGAAAGACCCTTTCCCATGAGAACTGTGCTGTGATAACTGCTGTCAGCCTTGATTTTACAGTATTTAGGAGCGGGCTTCCTTTTGTATGACTTGACTGTGAGCTTCATGAGGACGTGGATTGTATCTGTTTTGTTTACTGTGATATTCCTAGTGCCAAGCAAAGTATTAGGTACTGTGTAAAAAGAACTGTGTAAGTTCTTACTGAATGATTAGACTGTGCACTGCCATGTGTATATACCTTACAGGGAAATTCAGGTGTCTCTGCCCTAGTAGTGCTCTTCGGCTGCTGTCAGTGCCACTAAACCGAGCAGAGGAGTGACAGTGTATATAAAATATCTCACACTCTTCTGTTGACTTAGAAATGGCCTTCTGCAGCCTCTCCATGAGAAAGGTTTGGGGTTAGTGCGACAGCCCATAGAACCCAGTCCTTGTCCTGACCAGTTGCAGGTACTTAAGGAATTTGAAGTTTGCTGACTAATGGCAATCACATTTAGGAAATGGTGGAGAGCAGATACTTCACATATAGGAGATTTTAAGGATTAACATAGACTGAAAAACATGTTCTTTGAAAAAGTTAGTGAAGGCATCAAATTTCCATGTGCCATCACTTTTCATTTCCCTGAGGCCTTGATTCCACTCAGTGGACTGGAAGTCCTCTATGTTTTTCTGCAGATTTTTATAATATGCTCCAAGGTTTCATCCTTTTCCAGGTCTCTTTTGTGCTGCATACAGGTAAAGTGTTTATACAGTATTTCAGGGATATATTACCTTTGAGCTCTCTCCACTGCTCAGATACACACTGACTTGTTCTGTGGGATTAGATTATTACTGGCCAGGTGAGAAAGGGATACAAAAACAATTTAAAAAATAATCTCTCTGCGGTATGACACCTCTTTTAATTTTTTGATGAAGCTGTTACTAATTATTAGCAAATACAGAATGCATTGTTCAGTTCGAACACAGGCAAGTATATGGACCCAGTGCCAAATAGTCCCTGTTTTTGTTTTTTTTCAGGCAAGAAAACTGATCAGCGATTTTGCCATTATCTTGTCCATTCTCATCTTTTGTGTACTAGATGCCCTGGTAGGTGTGGATACTCCAAAACTAATTGTGCCAAGCGAGTTCAAGGTAGGTAAGCTTCTGTCTTTGGTTGTTCTAGAACTCTCTGGCTTTCTTTCCTTTCCCCTGTTCTTTTTGTCACATCTCTCCTTAGTGTTGTACAATTATTTGTTTCTTTATATGTTTCTATAATGTTCTTTTGCTAGGTGCATATACATATACATTTTGTCTGTTTCTCTATTAAAATTAAGTACCTGAATAGCATCAAATGTAAAGTTCACATTACATTCTTTTTTATAGAAAAATTCCTTATAATAACATTATAAACTCTGCTTTATACTTTTAGAGTACTTTAAAATATCCAAAGTATTTTCATGCAACTTATCACTTTGATCCATATAATAATTCTTGGATGTGATGTAACTAACATCATCCTGGTTTTATGAAGTTGGTGTTTAAGTTAATTAAACAAATTGCAACAATTACATTACTAATCGAATATTCTTTTTTGCTACCAAACTACCTTCCATACACACACACATTTATGTATAATGTGCATTTTAGTTATGACAAACAAGATATAAAGTTTATTCATTTTATAAACCTGTTTTTATATGTAGGCCTACTGGCTAAAATCCACATTTCAGTCATTCTTAAATATCCATACCTAATTTTCCACTATAAGTTTTTCACCTGTTTTCCAGAACACTACTAATGTCTCTCTCCATCATGGAGATATACTTGCTAAGACAAACTAAAGTGACAGTAGTTTTAGCTTAATAACTACTCAGTGAGGAAGGGATATCTCCAGCAAACAATATGTTTGCATTATCTCTGCCATCACATGTTCATTGGCAAAGGTAAGTCCTCAGGGACTTAATCATTAGTTCATTTAAGCCACTATATCCTGGATGTTTGCTTTGAGTCAGGCCCCATACTGGATCTTTGTAATACACTGATTAGCAAGACTAAGTTCTTTTCCTTACAAGCTCATAACCTGGTAAAGATAGTAAACTGCGGATGGATTCCATAATGGAGTTATAAGTCAGGTGAGACGAAAAACAGAAATATCTTCAGAGGACAACTGATACTTTTTTCATAGTACATGTGGAAAAATAATTTGTAAATAGGATTCTGTTTCAGTTTATTTTCGTTGTTTAAAGTTAGAAAAAAAGATAGACATTTTTTTTTTATTTTTTTTTTTGTGGTAGAGGTGTCTGATCTGCTGAGAGAAGATAGATTGGGGACTACAAGAATAACCGTATTTTTCATTTTCTGTGATATTTCTGAGGATTGCACCAGTTATTCTGGGTTATTTTTCATACATAAAATGAGAAACATCAGTGTTCAAAATATTTGAGTATAATATATAAAAATATTTGTAGCTTTTTATGTATTGTATTATGAAATGATTACAATTTGGCAATATTGGAAACAACTTCAGTATAATCGCTAAAGTCCATGAACAAAGTTCATGGTAGTTTTGTAAGTCCTTACCAGTCTCTTTACTGAGTATTACATTCTGGGTTTTTGTTATGGCAGATCCTTAAACTTAAGTAGCTTTCTTCCACGTTGAGTCCTATTTTAGATTGTTTTTTCTACTGGCCTATATTCTTAGCCTCCTTAATTTAAAATATTGCCTTAAAAATAACCTCCTTTAGGAAACTTCTGGTGAATAATCTTCTTTGTCTAATCTGTCAGTAAAACTGTTTCCATTTTTCAATGTGTTGACTCTCCAAAAACAAAAGTGTACCTGTCCCATTGATTTTCACTGAGTGGTATGTGTTAATATTGCTTGTTTTCTCTCTTCTTCAAGCCAACAAGTCCAAACCGTGGCTGGTTTGTTCCGCCATTTGGAGCAAACCCCTGGTGGGTATACCTTGCAGCCGCCATCCCTGCTTTGTTGGTCACCATACTGATTTTCATGGACCAGCAAATCACAGCTGTGATTGTAAACAGGAAGGAGCATAAACTCAAGGTAAGTGTTCATAATGGTTACTATTGCCTCCTACTTTCTTTGAAGTTCTTGAAAATAAATACTGATATGGTTTTATTGGGAGTTATATTGTAACCAGCGTTCTTTTAAGACTTGGCAGAGTCCTGGAATCACCTATTGTTGACACATGTCCTCAATATAATACTTTGGGAAGATTTTATTTAACTGAAAAAGCCATTTCACATTTTTGGTGGCTATTTCCTTAGCCACCAAAGAGAGCACTGTAAACTTTTTACCACTCAGCTACTGTTATATCTGATTTTAATGTAGTGATTATCCTTAATGAAGACAATGACAGATGCTTTTTCTGAAACTATTGAGATTCATAGACACAGATAACAGTATGGTAGCTACCAGAGGGAAAAGTGGATGGGGGAAGGTAGTAAAGGGTAAACGGAGTCAGATATATGATGACAAAAGGACATTTGACTTGGGTGGTAAATACACAATACAATATGCAAATAATGTGTTAGAGAATTTTTCACTCAAAACCTATATAATTTTATTAATCAATGTCACCCCAATGAATTTAATTTTAAGAAGCTTTTGACATAAAAATGTGGATTTTCTTTTTTAACTGGTTGATGTGGTGAGCTATATTAATAGATATTTCTATTGTTGAACCAATCTTGCAACTTGTTATAATATAGTTTCATTATTTTATATATATACAGTTGGAGTTGGTTTGCCTATTTTAGGGGGGTTGCAGGAAATTTTTGCATCCTGTTTAAGAGTGACATTGGTCTACGATTTTCCTTTCTTATAGTGTCCCTGTTCAATTTTGGTGTCGGGGCTTAGTATCCTTACAAAATCAGCTGGAAAATGTTTCTCCTTCTATTCCTCTTCTATTCCATTCTTTCAAATAGAATATAATATTCTCTTTATTTTGTGCAACATGACAATCAATTGTCTTTTTTTTTCAATGATCAGACATGCTTGTAAAGCTAGCCAGGAGGTTTCTGCGTAAAACTTGTAAAACTGTTGATCAAAATGTTTTAATGGTTATAAAACACTCAGGCTTTCTATTTTTTTTCTTTTAGCAACTTATACTTTTTAGATTTTTCTATTTCCCATATTTTCAAATTTATTGACATGTTATTTATAATATTATCTTTTGTTATTTTTCTAAATCTGGTTTTTCTTTTAAATTTTTAATATTATTGATTTGTGCTATTTACCTTCCTTGAGCAGTCTTGCTTGAGTTTTGGTGATTATATTATTCTGATTTCAAAGAACCAGTTTTTTACTATGTTAATTTTCTGTACTATATCTTTGTTTTGGTAATGTTTTCTTTGTTTTGAGGCCATGATATTAAGTGCATTCACATTTATATTTAGTTTATCTTTTTAGTGAATTGAGCTTTTTATGTAACTCTTTTTGTTTCTGTTAATGCTTTATGCTTTAAAGCTTATTTTATTTTGTACTACTAAAACTGTGGCAACTTTTAATTTTTATTCATCCAATATTTCTTTTTTTCATTTCTTTTCCCCCCAATATACCTTGTGTCTTATGTCTTTTTTTAAATAACATATAGCTGGACTTTTAAAGAATCCATTTCTACATTCTTTGATTTAACTAAAGTATTTCATTTATTCAAATTGATGCTGATGACAGATTAAAAAATTTTTTTTAAAGATTCACTCTTCTGCTCAAGTGAGGAAACACTTGTCCTTTTTTTTTTTCTTTTAAGATTTTATTTATTTTATTTTTAGACGGAAGGGAAGGGAGGGAGAAAGGGAGAGAAACATCAATGTGTGGTTGCCTCTTGCACGCTCCCTACTGGGGACCTGGAACACAACCCAAGTGTGTGCACTGACTGGGGAATCCAATCCACAGCCCTTTGGTTCACAGGCTGATGCTCAATCCACTGAGCTGCACCATCCGGGTGATAGATTTAAATTTATTGCACCATATTACTTTTGCTTTCTATTTGTCTAAATTTATCTGTTTTTTTCTCCTTTTTTGCCCTCTTTTAGATTGATACAGTTTTGTTTTTCTTACTTTCTTTGCTCTCATTTTTCTATTACTTTGGAAGTTACACACTTTATTTATTCTTTTAGTGATTATGTTGCATATTTTAAAATGCATATTTAAGTTCTACAGTTAGTATTCTTACCTTTCTTCTGAATAATGCTAGGGACTAAAGAATGGTTTAGTTTTGATACTCCTTCCTGAACCATGTACTGTTATTACCCAGATTTTATTACTCTCCGGATTTTAAAACCCAATTAATTAGACATGGTCAGTATTTTTAGCAGTTTTAGAAGAAATACAAGTTTTTGCATTTTCTTTTATTTTTTTCATTTCAGAACATTTGGGGGATTTTTTTAGGCTTAATTATTTATTCATTTATTTATTTATTTTTATTGATTTGAGGGAGAGAGAGAGAAATGTCATCTTGTTGTTTCACTTATTTATGCACTCTTTGGTTGATTCTTGTATATGCCCAGCCCAGAGATCAAATCCCCAATCTTGCAATATTGGGACTGCCAAGCCAGGGCCCTGAATTATTTCTTTTAAAGAGAACTTATGAGACTTTAGAAATTTCCTCCTGTGAGAGTCTTTGGGTGGTAAACTTCCCCATTTGTGCTTGTCTAAAAATGTTTTTGTCTCACCTTCATCCTTAATAGGTGATTTCTCTGGATTTATTTTAGGTTGAAAGTTTTGTTTTTTTTTTTTTTTTAAGTACTTAGAAGCTCTTTTCCATTATTTCTAACTTCCATAAAGAGTGAACTGTTGGTATAATTCTAATTCCTTTGTAAGTAATTGTTCTTTAGGATGCTTTTATCATCTTTTTTGTCTTCATCCTGGAGTTTCACTCTCACCTGTTTAAGCATCTATTTCTTTTTATTATATATTGAATTATTGGGCTTCCTGACTTTCCTTTTACCAATTATGGAATTCTTTAATTCTTTGACTCCTTCAATCACTAATACATCCTTCTGGAAGTCCAAGTAGAGTTTCATTGTACATCTCCATATTGCTTTCTATTTCTACTTTACTTATTGATTTATTTTTACATGTCTTATCTCTTGGTCTTTGTTATATTTTCAGTGGTTTTTTCAGATCTTTCTTTTTACTAGTTCTTTCTTCTGTTGGTTCTATTCTACTACAAGATCAGTCCATTAAATTTTTGTTTTCAAGAATTATACATTTTGCCCTGGTTGGTATGGCTCAGTGGATTGAGTGCTGGCCTTCAAACCAAAGAATCACCAGTTTGGTTCCAGGTCAGGGCACATACCTGGGTTGCGGGCCAGGTCCCCAACAGGGGGCGCATGAGAGGCAACCACACACTGATGTTTCTCTCCCCCTCTTTCTCCCTCCCATCCCTTCTGTCTAAAAAGAAATAAAATCTTTTAAAAAGAGAACTATACATTTCCATATATATAAATTTAATTTATTCTTTCCCAAATCTTCCTGTTCAATTTTGTTAGTACCTAACTTCTTTATTATTCTTTTATTCTCTCTTTTATTATTTTGTATATATGCTATATTTTCAGGTTCGGTTCTATAGTTTGTTTTTTGGCTAACCCTTACTCCTGGTGGTGTTCATCCTTGTGTATTTAGTGCTTTTAAACACTCTTTTAATTATTATTTTTATTGTGAGCTAATCTTCCTATGGATGTGCTTCAAAGCCTTCCAGAGAAGATTATATTTGCTTCTGGGAAGTATAGGACAGTCCAACCAGCTCAATAACACTTTATTCCTATAAAAATATTCTATTACAGAAAGTTTTTTTATGGAAAGTTTTAAACACATATGTTAGAAGAAAGAATGGTATAACTTCAGATATGTATTACCCAACTCTCAAAATTATCAACTTACCTCCAATCATGCATCATATAAATCCTAATCATCTTATCCCCTTCCTATAATTTTGCAGCAAATGTAGACAGCGTTGCATATTATCTATACATTTTGTAGGGTATTTCAAAAGATATCTTTTAAAACATGACTACAATATTATTATCAGCCTAAAATAAGTTAACAAAATTTCTCAGTATCATCAACTATTCAATCAGTATTTAAATTTATGAATGTACCATAAGTATAATAAGCTTTAAAATATAATTTATTATTTAAAATCAGGATCCAAGTGAAGCTGAAACATATTTATCTTAAATCTTTTATAAATGTTTAGTCCACAGATTTTTTTCCTTCGATGCTTTTTTTTCTTTTCTTATACTTTGTTTGTTGAAGACAACCACATTGTTTTTCTGCTTATGTTTTGATGTATAATAAACCACCTGAAAAACATAGCGATGTCGGAGTAACAATGTCCAAACCTACAGAGAATTTTTATGAGTTTATTTGACTTTGAGTCAAACAGAGGGGGTTGAGTTATAGGATAGTTAGCAAGATTCTGTGCTGTTCTTGAGCGCTTTTGAGGGATCTGAAAAAGAGGCATTTCAAGGTGTGTTAAACTAGATGCACAGAAACAGTGGACAGGCTTGCCTAAGGTAAAGGTAAGCCTTTTAGCAAAGACGTTATATACCTATGGTATGACTACCCACCATGACCTGCTCAGTTAGGAATTTATGATCAGATCACCCTCTGAGATTACTTTTGGATAGATTTATTACAGAGCCCATTTTTGCATCCCCATGTGACTTCAAACAATTTTTTATCATTTCTTGGGTTTCTTTGTATTGATAGAACTTGGATGGATACTTTTGTTTGAGGTTCCTCCTACAGTTGCAGTTAGATTATGGCTGGGGCCAATGCCATCTGAAGGCTTGACCAGGCTAATTGCCCAAGATGGCTTCTTCACTTCCTCATATGTCTCTCATTTGTAACACCTTTTTGGAGATTATGTTTTCTTGTCTTATGGCATTACTTCTAGTGGAAAGGCCAAGCGAGACATGTATTCCCACTGACTTTCTCTGTAGGGTATTTTTTTCTAGTTAACCAACTCAGTACGCCGTGTTTAGAGTATCTTAGTTTTATTTCAGAGGCTGTCTTCCATCTAACCCCATTCCCCCATGTCCCTGTGATAGGTCTGTCCACAGAGTTCAGAAGGTCATTCTAACCCTCAAGGATTCACATGGTCTCTCAGGGCAGGCTTGGATTCCAGGGCTTACTGACTGCAGATTTACCCTTTTCGTTGCCATTGTTTTTTGCGTCTGGTTCCTTCTCTTGCTTTCTATCCAGTAAACCATAATTTGTACAAGATACTTTCTGCATTTGGTCAAGCGTTTTTAGATGTTCTGTACTGGGAGGACTTTCAGCATTTATTTAGTTTGAAAGGCTGAAAATGAATGTTGACTAATATATTTTATTCTGACAAAAATTTGGAAACATATTATTAGTTTTGATATATAGTTGGCCAGATTTACTATGTGTCTTTGGAAGTAAATGCCTATTTTTACTTTGCCATAGTTTTCTTATTAATAAAATCCAGATTTTCGAGTTTAGCAAATTTAGGATTGATGAAACATAGAATTTTTAAAATTTTCCTATTCTCTATAGAAAACATTGAAAAATCAAGGCATATTAGGGTTTACCTCTTAAAATAGGAGTTAAATAAAAAATAAGTTTTCATCACTTTTGGAATTGCTTATTTGAGATCATTCCTTTGAGTGACAAGAGTTACGGAATAAGTTCCAGTCCTTTAACACAAATCCAATGATACCAGTGGAGATTTCATTACGAATTAAAGGCTTTTCACTCTGGATATTGTTTTGTTCACATTTTGTTAGGAAAGGAGGCTGTGGAATGTAAAAATTAAAAATTTTGTCTAAAATTATAAAGGACCCTGTCTGCTATGAAATTGAGTCCAAAGAGAAACCTGAAACAGTGAGAGAGATGGAAGCATTGTGATATTAAAAGCAGCATGTTTTTGGGTGGCATTTGCTTTGGCTCTGTGTCAGGTGGCGCTGGCTGGCTGACTGTTCTCTTTGGGATGAGTTCCACCTTTCCACTCTGCTGCACAGCTCTGTATTGATACAGGAACTCTAAGGCACTTGGCTTTTTTTTTTGGCCATCATTTTGGTTAGTTTTTTCCCACATTAGCCCTGCAGAGCACTCAAAAGCAAACCAGGTTCAGCACGGTCATGACTTCTCTAAGGTCATTCCCTGAGTCATTGCAGAGGCAGAAGAGTTCTGAACTTCAGACTGCAAAGCAAGAGATACATCTCACAAGGAAAGCAATTTTAAGTGTTATAGGTAGGGTGTAGGAGGGAGAAATAGTTTAGGATAGGCATATAGAAATAGACATTAAGTGGTGGTAGCAATAAATTTTTTCTAATATCCTCTACAGTAAAACCTTAATTTGAGTTGTTTTCTTGGATAACTCAAAAATTTGCCTTGCTTTCATTTTTTTTTTACTTCTGTTATCAAACCTTAGATCCTGTTATTTCATGTGTAGACTATTCCGATTGTTTAGCCATAAGTTAATCACCAGTCTCTCTCGCTTTATTCCAAGAAGTGCTTTTTTTTTTAAGTGTTTTTCCTTTATGTCAGTCCTATATTTCTAAACCTTTACACCTTGGCCTCTAAATCTTTGCCGCTTAAAGAATATCAATTTACCTTAGCCTGGGATTTAAGTCTTTTTGTGATACGATCTCAACCTAAATTTAAAATGATTCTCTTCACATACTTACTCTTAGAATGCTGTGGCTAAATGAATTGGTGGTTTCTCTTTAGGTCTAGCAGTTTCTTCTACTAATTACTCCATTCCTCAATGGTTATCACTTATCGAAATCCCCACCTTTCTTTAAGATCCTCCAGATTTAAAAATTTGTCAGTGTAGCCTTCACTGCTAATGTAATTTCTGTTGTCTGTCTTTGCTCTTAGTAAGTTTGTATTACTCTGTGGCACTGGTCACTTAAAGTTTCAGAAAGGTATATATTTTATGTAATTACTTTACCTATTTTTCTGGGCTAAAACATTTTTAAGGTAAGGATCATGATTTAGTCTTGTTTTCAGCTCCCATGTGGCCCATCACAGTGATTTCTATTGGGCAGTCAGCAAATGTTGCACTGTCTGAGATGGGTAATCACTGAAAAACACGCCAGCCCATCTCTAGTTCTCATAGTGAGTGCTTCTATTGTTGAAATCCCTGCTTAGAGGTCGTCACTGCCGGAAGTGCTCTGTGGGTTCTTTCTAGACGTAGTTTAAACACTTTATCCTTGGTACTTTTGAGTGTCCTTTTCAAACTTCTTTGTGTATATATTTGGATCGCATTGTAATTTGTATACAAACCTGAGTCCTCTCATCTTACTGTGAGCCCCTTGGTGGGAAGAACTGTGTCACAGTTCTCGGGGTCCCAGTAAACCCTTACTGTCTGGGTCATTGTGGAGGCACTCCTAGCATGAGACCTTGCTCTGTGTCCGTGCCGTGTGTGCTGCTCCTGGTGCCTTTGTAGTAGTCATCTATAACCAGATATAAACTTTAGATTGTTAGACCAACCTTTCCTCTCGTAGATTTTTTTATTCCCGGGGGTATATCCCTAAATGACTTTTGTTTTGTATTAGCCAAAGCATGTACAGTATCAAAAGGAAGTAAAGTTTCATTTTCTATCCTTTTACTTAAAATAATCTCCAGTTTCAGAAAGTAGAACATCCTTTGGATTTATATTCTTGAAGACAAGGACTTTTTTTAAACTTTAAAGGACATACTTAACCTTTCAAGCATTTATTGAGTCCTTGCTATGTATGGAATATTTATGTTAGGTGTTGAAGATAAAAATTGTTCTAAGTTATGGTCTGAATGTGGTTGAGGGCAAGGAAGACTTTTTGAAGGGATTGATGTCAAGAGACACAGACTAATTGTATATCTATGCATTATTTTGTCCCAGAACTTTTATTTATTCTGGTGCTTTTGCTGTTACTTTTGTATTCTGCTTTCTAAAATCCCCTTTTGTATTATGTGGCCCCTTTTTGCTAGTCTCCAGGATATTTAACTCAAACTTTTCTTGGTAGAAAGAGTCTGAGAAAGCGTTAAGATAGCTCTGGGTAATATGCTTGAAGTTCTCTGCAATAGTTATTCTTTTGACCCATTGACCTGGCCAGTGTGCACATCCTTACATTTACAGTTTCCCTGGAAAAAAGATTTGGGGCTTCTGCCTATGAATTATCATGTTAGTACATCTAATATCATCTTGAGTGATTTAGTCTAAATAGGGCTTAAAACTATGGATATTCCCAGCTGTTGTTCATTCCTGTCCCCTCCCTCAAATGACTCACATTTCTACCAATTACCGAATACAGCTTTAATTTTCTTTTTGTATGGCTAATTAATTAATTATGGTTTGCCATCGAGGAGAATGTATACATGCTATTTTTCATTCATTTTTTAGTAAAGATTAATTGAGAATTGACTATATATATATATCATACACTCTGCTAAGGTATTCACAGTCCTACTGTTACTTATAGTCTATGTCAAAGACAGATAAATACACATACAGCTTTAAACCAGTGTGATGAGTGCTGTGATAGGGGAAAGCATAAAGGAGGAGACCTCACCTTACTGAACTCACCTGTCTCCCCTGGCCGAAGCAGGAAAATCTACCAGAAAAGGTGAAGGCTGATTTAAGTTTTAAGGATGAGTAGGACTGAGCCAATGGAAGAAGAAGCAGAGTAGAGGCTATTCCAGGAAGGGGGTGCTGGATAGGCAAAAAGACAAAGGCACAGGGAGTAAGACACTGTCGAGGAGTTGCATGTGGTTGAAAATGGTCGTGGCATAGGATCCACACAGGGGACAGATGAAAGATGGGATTACAGATGTGAACGGATGCTAGATCCTGAATGGCATATAGTAAGGTCATAAGACACATCCACAGACAGGAGTGAGCAAATTCTGTAAGCCCCACCAGGAGGTATAACCAGAATCCAACCAATTCTTGCCATCTTCGCCGCTACCATTCTCGTTCTAACCATCACAAGCTCTTACATGGAACTTGTAAGTTAGGAGGTCTTACTGGTCCCACTGTGCTTGACTCTCTTCGGTCTATTCTTAGCATAGCAGTCATAGTGCTTAGAACATAAGCAAGTCATGCCACCCCTCCATTTAAAATCCGTCAGTGGCTTTCCACTGTACTCAGTGTCTGAGCCCAAGTTCTTATAGTTGTCCGTAGTGCTTACTGCTGTTTAATATACTGTGCAGTTTACTTATTTATGTTGTTTATTGTTGTCTCCCTTTGTGGAATGGAAACTCCATGAATGCAGGAATCTGTTTTATTCTCAGGTATGTCGTTAACACCTAGAACTATGCCTGTGAATAAAGATTCAGTCAGTCTTTGTTGAAGGAATGAAAGACTGAGCCCCCAGACTGAGCCCGGTATTTATCTCGTTATTGCATAACGAGATTATTTCAGCCGTCCCCACCTCACCCCCCTCCCAATTTAAGTCATTTTGCTTTCAAACCACTGATGCTGAAATGAGCCAGTTTTGTGAATATATATTAACCTCTTTTTCTCACAAGAAGATTTTCATTCTCAGTCAGAGCTGGACTAAGTAAATTTATGCTCTCCTTTGTTGTGTCAACTACCCTCGCCTGTGACGAGTTCTCTGGAAACATGATTAGACCCATGTGTGTGAGCCAGGGGTGAAATCTTGGCATTTCAGGGAGAAGAGAGCAGTTTCTAACTGTAACGGGATCTGAACCAAAACAGTCACTGGGTTCTGAGTGTAAAATCACATTCTCATTTTTTAAAGCCAACATCTCCATTCCCTCGGATTGGTCATATTCTGGCCCTCGGTGCAGCCACTTCCATGCTGTGAAAATGGACTGTTCTGTTTTTTCAGGCTCCACAGGGGTACTAAGCATTTGATTTCTCCACAAATAGAGCAGAGAAATATAACCACAGAACAACACTGTGGACACATTTCACAGTATTTATTTAGTGAGTAAAAGAGCTAGACCTTTTGTTACAGTGTCTGCTCTCCCAGTCAGTACATGTTATTGTGACCATTGGACAGTGTTTGAAATCAGCCTATTCCAATTAAGGGGATGTTAATTACTTTAATGATAATGTTCAGTTGATTATAAACAGTTATTTTCATGTGCTATAAAAGGTCAAAATGGTCTACAGAACTCCTCAAGATTGCTTTGGGATCTTTAGCCTGCATATGCCAAACACTGTCTAGGTGAAGAGCAGCACACTGCTAAACAGTCAAGCCGAGAAAGCCCACTGCCTGCTTTTCAGGCTTACGTTAACAACAACCAGTACCACTGTCGCATTTCTCGAGCTCCAACAATGTAACAGCCACTACCATTTAAATTCCTACAAGGTGCTTTGCCTCTGTCATTTCATCGAATGGTTCCAATAATTCTTCAAGGTAGATGTGCACCTCCGTTGTTCTGATTAGAAAATTGGATGCAGAGAGGATAAGTAACAATACACAGATAATAAATAAGCTGTAACAACTCAAGCTGGAAGAGATGCCATGTGGCTACTTTGTGTTTAATTGCTAGGGCGAATAATATGAGGACGATGAAGTCCCCTCACTCCAGGAGCTCACTTTCTGGTAGCTATTTTTATCAAGCAAAACGAGTTGGTTTCTTTTACTAATCTTAATTCCCGTCTGGAAATACAACTTGATAGCAATATGAGCATTTTCTTTCCGTGGGTTTATTATGACGTCTCTCTACAGAAAGGAGCTGGCTATCACCTGGATCTCTTTTGGGTGGCCATCCTCATGGTGGTGTGCTCTTTCATGGCTCTCCCGTGGTACGTGGCTGCTACCGTCATCTCCATTGCTCACATTGACAGTTTGAAGATGGAGACGGAGACCTCGGCACCTGGAGAGCAACCAAAGTTTCTTGGAGTGAGGTATGTCGAGTGAGAAGAAAATGTCTCTACAAGGCACGTTGTGGACACATCCACCTGTCAATCATAAGGAAAGGGGCAGATATGGAGGGAAAAGGGCTATTGATGATTAATTTATTCCTATACTTGCCTTTCTAGAATGGGCTGCATCTTTCATCGGGAAGAGTCTTCAATAATTTTTTGAGTTCACTTCTTATGATAAATAAATTTCCTTTGATTCATGAAGGCTAAGCAATACAATGTAAAAATGCGAACAGGACATTTTCTTCAACATGCAGTCCTTTTGGTGCTGTGGTACTTACTCTATCACATCGTACACAAAGGCCAACCCCTTTAATCTTTCAGCTCTGTTGAGACTCCCTAAAATTCTTGAGTCTGCTTATGAGTTTTAAGATTCTATGAAGGGAAAAGTATTCTTATTTTCCAGTTCATTTTCAATCCTCATAAGCATTGACAAATTTTGACCTCTAGTTGTTGAATTTGGGTAGCCACGGAGGACTGTACAGGTCCTTTCTATACTGTTGTGTACTTTTTACAGCAAGCCCTGCCGCTGAGTGCTTGGGTGAATCACTCATGTGACAGGGCCACCGTTTCCCATGCTACAGCAGTGGGTGGTTCTTTCTTGGGGGTGGAGGAGGGGGAGTTGTATGGGAATTGTATTTGTTAAAAAGTACTTTTGTTATTGTAGATTTGGAAATTAGACTGTGGGATTTATTGCACTTATGAAATTTCCCTGAGCTGTTTATTAATTAGAATGTGGGACAATGTAATATTTGTCTTCTGTGAAAGAAGGTGTAATTACACAAGAGTTCAAGTTGTTTAAAAAATAAGGGCTTCCAAAAAGCCAGTAATTGATGGACAAAAAGCAAGTGATTTTTTTCTTTCCTGATTCTAAAAGGAGCAAAGGATTTAGCAGAATCAGTGTTCTCTTGATGAATTCAAATCACATATTGCAATTAAGAGAATTTTATAGTCATATTGAGCTATGTACTGTCCTTAAGGTACTAATAACATACGATATCAACACCTTTGCTGTTTTGGCCAGACATTGATTCAGTCAATGTATAGTCTTTTTGAAGGTGGAAAGACAGAGCATGTTTATGAAGATAAGAGGTAGATTGGTAATCTTTTGATTTGGTTTCAGGGAACAAAGAGTCACTGGAACCCTTGTGTTTATTCTGACTGGTCTGTCAGTCTTTATGGCTCCCATCTTGAAGGTAAATATGTGAAACACCTCTTCCTCCTTCTCAAATACTGACAGATAACTGGATGTGTGAAGAGTAGAGTTTCTTATGAAATATCTGCAGGACTCTCATTAGTTCTATAACACACTGAAGCAGGGGTCAGAAAGAACGAGGACTTAAAAAAACTTTTGTCATGATTTTCTTCTCACTCCTTTATTCCTGTTATTATTATTGTTGTTGAAATTATTTGGTTAAACCATATTACATTACCAATATTCAAACTTTTTGACCCAAGAAAATGTTAATTTCATATAGTTAATTCTAACTGATCTCCCCTCCACCCCACATATTTTATTCCCCTAGTTTTTGTGCATCCTTTCTTTCCATCACTTTCTGTTTCCTTGTCCCTAACTCCTGCCTCCCTCTACCCTCATATTAGACTCCTGGATAACACGAATGACTCAGGATAATCGTTTTGTAATTTTTCTCCTATTCTTAATTATTACTGTTTCTATTTGCTTTGAATAAGAAGGCCTGATATCCACAATGGGTGAACAGAGTAAAATCACTGATTTATAATTAGAACACTTAGAATTAAAGTTTTGAAGAAGAAAAATGACATAGATTATTATTTAGAAAGTTAACAGTCGATCTATAGGTTTGACCGATGGAGTGAATGTGTGCCTAATTAAATAAATATAAATTACATATGAAAGCCTACTTAGGAATAGGACTATAACAGAAAGTTAAAATTAATACATACTTTTCATGAAACTTCCTTTGTGACACAAGCATTTTATTTTTTTCTATGTAAACAATACCAGTCATTTACTGATAATTTGCATCTTATGCTTTGAACCACAATTCAGAGCTCCCCAAATCACCTACAAACAGCTACAATGACTGTTAAAAATACCCTTCCAAAATTTTTTCTGAAACTTTCTGTTTATTTTTAAACAATTGTAATTTTTACAGTTTTTAAAATGCTTATTTATTTACATGAGTAATGGAGTGTTACACTCTTGTAAAGAATTCAGACAATACAAGAAAGATGATGAAAGACAAAAAGCCTTCCATTTCTCTCAGGTTAGAACATTTATATGTCAATTGTCAACCAAGTGAATTTGAGAACAATGTAATTATAGTTTCTTAACATATAGATAAGACCGACTTTGCCTTCAGGGTACTTAGGTTAATGCACACAATACCTGGTGAACAATTAAAAGATTTAAATAGTCATCTTTTGTCCTTGGTTTCCACAATGTCAGTTAACTCGTTTGATTCTTTTTTGACTGTAGTCATGAGGGACATGTATCTCATGTAACACATGGAGTTGTCAAATTAAAAATAACCTTTAAAAAGTCTTTGGTTATAGAGAGAAGACCCTAAAAGAGTATAGATCTTATGTTCTACGGCAGCAATTTTCAACCCCTTTCATCTCATGGCACATATAAACTAATTACTAAAATTCTGCACACACCAAAAAATATATTTTTTGCCAATCTGACAAAAAATAGGAATAATTTTGATTCATTCACACCAACGGCTATTGTTGTGTTGGCTGTTGTCATTTATTTTTTTATTTGACAATCTCAGGAAAAAGAGGTCAGTGGCCCTGACTAAATAGTCAGTTACTGCATGTTTCAAAAATTCTTGCGGCACACCCGTTGAAAATTGTTGTTCTACAGGGGCAGAAGGGCATCTGTTGGTGCTTTTGCCTGTGCACAGCCAGTGGCGGGGTAGGGTTGAAGTTGGCCCATTTCACAGCATCAGATTTATTGCCAAAATGCTTTAAGTTCCTCTGCTGTCCCAGAGACACCAGCACATGAATTAGTGGAAAAATCTAGTGACAGCTTTTTATTGCATAGACAGTGGGACCTCATGTGGAGAGTTCAGTTTTTAGAGAGGTCATTGCAGGCAGTTATGACCCCTTGCTGGAGGCTTTACTGGTGATGAATCTGCTCCTGGGGTCCCTGGAGGTGGGCTTGGTTGACACACTGCAATGTTTCTTTTATGGGACTTCTTGTACTTACAAGAGATCTTTCCATCAGTTCATGTTTACTCATCACTGCCCACCCATTTTTTAATTTTGATATCATTTCTTTTCATTAATATAGTATAAAATCCTAATTCAAAAACTTCACGTGTTGAAAAGTTCTTTTGTTGAACAGCAAATTGGCCTTCATTTTGTATAATCTGTCAGCCAAGTAATTGTATATGATTCCCAAGCGTCGCAGATAATAGATGCTGTATAAAGTGCTCTATTTAGGATGTAATGCAAAACTCACATTTTCAACATCACCTCTTCCTATTTTCTGACCCTGCACCCAAATATGGCTGCAGAGAGTTAAAGCTGAAAGCCCTTTCATTCTTTTCTTTTTTACAATGGTTCTTTTTGCCCCAGGCATGTAAAGCACTTTACTATCTACAGGAGCAAATTAGAATACTGAGAAAGGAAAAAGAGAGATGGAAGGGATCGAAGGGATCAATGACCATGAGCTGGCATTTCCTTCGACTGCCCTTAGTAATCCATGCGTTGGCCCAACCTCGCTCGGCTGCCGGAGTCCATAATTGTGGCTGTTTCCTCTTCTCACTTTGGGTCAATGCAAAGAGTCACTGTAGGAATCAGTGAGAAAGATAGCCCCGCAAACATGTATGTTAGAGAAGACTTTCTACAAATTGTGGGACATGAAATTGTTTTGTTAATATAGTTTCCACCATATTGTGGGAAACCCAGATTTAAAAACAAGAATAAAATAGTATAGCCATGACTACTGTGATTCTTTCTGTATGTAATAAAAACTGTTTTTACTTCAAGAATCATTTATGATAAAATCAGCTAATTTTATGCCATGTGTCCTTTTTATCATTAAAGTTTGGTAAGTTATATGCATTTACCACAGAACCCCTCTAGCTCATTTGAAAAGTCAATACAGGAAGAACATGTTAACGGAAGAGTCAGACTAAGCCCAAGTCACAACTGAATCTAAAGTTCCACTATTAAAGGTTAAGGTTAGCAATTAACCTCAGAATTTGTGCCGAGAGGCATGACAGGGGTTCCTTGGAGGAGGGAGCCTTTTCTCCCCCATCATGTGACTGTGTGTTTTTCAAAGAAATAGGTGACGACTTTAGAGACTGGTTTTACTTAAGAGTTTTCCTTAAAAGGCAGATCAAATGAATGGGATCAAGAAAAATATATGACTTTTACTTTTAAAAATGAAATGGCTCAACCCCTTAATCCTTCACAAGTTCAGTGACCTCAGATGATCCTGGTAATTTTCTCCCATGCGTTAGGCAGTACAGAACTGTCTAGGCAGGCTTACTTTGAACGTGTAGTTGGTCACCTCTGCTTTGACAAAATCTCTCTCGGAAATGGAAGAATACAAGGAGTGATAGTGTGCTAGCTATAAGTTCATGAGGAAACCCCTTAACCTTAGCCAGATGTGTCTTACATGCCTCCGATCTCACCACTGATTCAATACAGAACTGTTGGGAAGCAGGCGTAACTGGCTTCCCAGGCTGGTTAAATATTTTAGATCTGTGTTTCTGTAGCAGAAATACTGCCTGTTAAGCTAGTGCTCTGTATGGGAGACTTGGGGAAACTAAAGAGCACTGAAAAGATGAAAGGTAGTTCCTTGAGCTTACTTTGTTCATTCTTCTGGCAAACCTAAGGAAATAAAGATTATGTAAAGTTCACTGCTACTTCTGTTGCCTTGGCCTGAATTAGTTTATCTCTAACAGGAGGAATGGCTAAAATTTATCTTTCAGATTTGTTTAGTGTTCTAAAATGTGGAGGATAGCATTTAATTTGTGTTTGGCAAACTTTGGTTGACCTCTTGCAATATGCCGCACACTCTGCTCATTAACATGGAAACAGAGATTAATGATTGTGAGGATGAGGATGATGAAGGAGAAGAAGAAGAAGAAGAACAATGATTGTAATAGTAGCTCCTGTTTACTGAACTTGGCATTGGATTAAGGGCTCTGCACAGACTTTTTGAATTTAGTTTTCTAATAACACAAAACTATATTAATAGTTACATTCATTTTAGAGATAAGAAAAATTAATAACTTGTCAGGTCACAAAATTCTTAAATGGTAGAGCCAAGACTTGAACTTAGGCAATTCTGGCTCCTAAGGCTGATTTCATAACCATCGGAGGGTTCCACCTTTTAAAATAAAACAGTACTTGCTGCCATGGAATTCATTCACTTTCGATTCCCATGAGATGCTCTTTCCCAGCCCCTTTGATCCATTTTCCAGTTCTTTTATGTAGAGAAAAGTGTGACATTTTCACAAACTCATAGGTCACTCCACAATTTCTTCAATGACGAGGGACCAGATTGCAAGTAAGCAACTTTCTTTCTTTCTTTTTTTTTTTTTGAAATCAAAATGCTTTGGATTCAATGTAAAATTTCCAGTCCCAGTAGCCCCTCCCCCCACCCAAATAACACAAACATGCCTAAGTTGAAATTTGTTCTGGTTGTCAGTGCCAACCTTTGTGGGGGGGATGGGAAAGCACTGTGAAGGAATGACTGTCCTCACCAGTCTTTACAGTTTCTTTAGTTTTATGAGAATGCTCAGTCTTATGGATGACTGATGACAGTTAATGTGGTGTCTTTATCATATGGGAATTACCTGACCAATTTTCTAGTACTATGTCACAAACAAGCATAAACACATAGTCCCTTTTATATTATCCTCTACCACCACATCCAAAAGAAAGTAGGTCATAGCATTTTGTTTAAGACTATGGGCCGTTTATCCCAACAGACTCAACCTTTATACAGAGCATATCCTGACAGGCTGATCACAAGCTGTCTGTCCAGTACAGAAAATTATTTCTTTCCAAGAACTTCTAAGAGCGGGCACACTCTGGAGTGGTTTGTGCTCAGCTCTAGCTTCCCAGCATCTCATTGGCTTACACCGAAAATGCTCAACATATAAATAGTCACCTATCTAAATCATATTTGCATCTTAGGAAGAATAGTCTGGAAGCATCATGGCGTATGTAGTGTAAGGCTAAAGGCAGTTTATAGTAGGAGTGACCAAAGGAAAATATTAAATCATATTTACAGTCATCTTTACCAAAAAAGGACAAATATTTGTTATTCTAAAATGGTATCTTTTCATTAAATGTTCAAGACATGAAACATAGTATGCTTATTGGTAGAAGTCTGTGTGTTGTAAGAACATGATCTCCCACATTCTTATAAAAACGAAAACACATTTTTCTTATTCACAGACATTAATAGTTTTATTGACAGAAAAATGTACATAACCCAGTATTATCTTTTTTCTTTGCCCATGGAGAAACTTGGAATCAAATTTATCATTCAATTTTATAATCCGTTAGGGTTGGTAGAGCCCTTTCTCCCACAGATTTTTAATTTTTCCAAAACTAATTTCAGTTTGTCCTGTTTTACATGTGTTTGACAATTATAAGCCACCTTAAATAATTTTTGGAAGTTTTAAGACAAATCTTAACTGAAAATGATGACTAACCTTGACTAAAGCATAAACAGATGTCTGATTAATGTGCTAATCAGCCTCCTCCAATATACATCAGTCCTAGAGGACAATAAAAGTCCTCTGGTCATGATTTTCTTTCTTTCTTTTTATTTTTTAAAGGTTTTATTTATTTATTTTTAGAGGGAGGGGAAGGAAGGGAGAAAGAGAGGGAGAGAAACATCAATGTGTGGTTGCCTCTCTTGCACACCCTCCACTGGGGGAACCTGGCCCACAACCCGGGCATGCGCCCTGACTGGGAATCGAACTGACCACCCTTTGCTTCGCAGTCCGGTGCTCAATCCACTAAGCCGTTCCAGTCAGGGCTGGCCGTGGTTTTCAAATCAGAGTATTTCTACATATTTCAGATTGCTGGAAAATAATAGAAGATTAATGTATAATGTGCACACACACACTATCTCCCAACCTGTTGCAAAAGTTATATGAAATTCATTAATTACTTTCCCTGAATTCATCCAAACAGATGAACAAGATTTTGAAGACCACCTTATTTCTCACTCTCAAGAAGAAATATTTACAAGGACTTAAAGACTCTTTTGTAAATAACTATTTAAATACAGAACAAATTGAGAGGATGCAGGTCAAACGCAGCTGAGCTCCACTCAGCTCAAATTAGACGAGTCTTGACTACAAAGCTGTTTTCTTAACGTACGCGTTTCTGCAGGATGTGATAAGATTTACTGAGCACCATAGTAATCCTTTAAGACACTAATCAAAAACATGGTCCTGTATTTTAAAACCCCCAGAAGTGATCTTAGGACAACAGAATCACCGCAGCCACTGAAATAAGATTCTGTTATAAGTAAAATTACTTGCACAGCAAATCCTTTAACAGTTCAGCAACCAATAAATAGAGAATGTTCTTTAAAATGTACTGCTCTTCTTGATTATTCCATTGGCTCCTTCAACTGTAGTTAAACGACATAAAAATAATTAGTTGTCATAAAACTTTTGACTACATGATATATTTCTTATGAAAGAAGCCTGGTCTGAGCCAAGCATGATGAACTTGAAAGGGCGCACAGTGGATGCTTCTGTTACTCTGGTGGGGTTCCTTCTGAGTAGGTGCGGCCTGACATAGTAACGATGACCAACACCGTCAGTTCTCCTGAAATCAACCCAAGGAAGAGAGGATCAGAGTTAAAGATGTACTACAGACACCAGAGGCGGATTTAACAGCAGGCGCACTGGGCGCACGCCCTGGGCCCCGACTTCTGAAGCGCCCCACAAAACCCCAACTTTACTTGGGGTAAAAGAAAAAAACTTTTTTTTTCTAAGGACACCAAGTTTGGTTTCATATGTGCAATTTTAATTACGTGCAAGTTTACAATCAGTGGTAAAACCTGATAGTATGTTTAAATATTTTCTTCTGCGCCCGGGGCCTCAACCGACCTTAATCCGCCTCTGACAAACACACAGGTCTAAAGCTCGCCCATTCACCCAATAAACCGAAAGAGCCCTTACTAGCCTAGATCGAACGCATCAGCAAATACTAATGTAATACTGAGGTGCATGTAGTCAGATAAATATTATACATAACCACCTTTAATATTTATATATAGTACTAACCCCTCTAAAGATTAGCCTTCTGAGAGCATAATTAAAAAGCACATTCCCCGTTGGTTTTTACAGTTAAATATAGGCTTTTCTATGGAAGTAAATAGAATATTAGGATAATATATTTTTCCTAATGTCTAAATTAAGCATCAAATTTCTAAACAGAAGGAAAGGGCCTCAGCCAAAGAGCCACATATTAGATATAGTCATACTGGTCTAAGAAAACTAAATAAATAAATTAGCTTGAATGAATTAAGAGTGCACATTCAGAACAGAATTGTAGCTTTTGGTCAGCCACATGTAAACCAAAGGCAAAAGTCTGTCAAGATTAAGGCAGGGTTTTTTTGTTTATTTGCTTGCTTGTTTGTTTTTATACAGTATAGTGTGTTTGCTTTTTCCCCAAGTTCATTTAGTATTTACTTTGATGGTATTTAAAGTGTATTGCCACGCTAAAATACAAGCTTTCTAATTTAAAAAAGTAGATGTCATAGGCAGTTTCTCTTGCTTTAGAGCCTTCCTCATACCAATTAATGGCATTTTCTTTTTGCCTTCTCACACTTTAGCATAAGAGATTACTGCAACAATCACATGGCTTTTGACACAAAGCATGATGTCTGTCAGGGTGGTAGCCATTGTAAGAAATCATTTTCTGCTGCTGCTGGAGTTAATTTAAGTATTGGCAGTTCCAAGGAGGAAGCTCAGGGCTTTGGCATAGATTGTCATCTATCTCATCAATCAAGTTGGATTCCTTATTTACAAGTAGTGTGAGTTTCTGCAGATTTGCATCTACTGTTTCTTGTCTGACAGGAGCAATGCCTCCAGTCTAATGCAATCAGTTCTCAAGTAGTAGAATCATGGCAGTGTACCTCACACAAATCCCTCTGCTACTGACTTCTGTTCGCACAGGAAAATGCCCTGAGACTGAGGCTAAAATAACTGTTTAGGATGTCATCACAAAAGTGACACAGGCTGGAGAGCTGTTTTACATGTTCTTGTAACTGAACCTTAGGGAAGCCTACTTTATAAAGAGGTGCAAGTAAACCAAACACATAGGCGTCCAAGGTAGAAGGTGCATCTCCCCCTCTCAAAAAACAAAACAAAACAAAAACGAAACAAATAAACCCTGAAATGATCCCAGTCTGTTCGATAGAGGATTTAGGCGCTCCTTGGCATCTCTGGGTAATTGTGCTTCCACTTTTCGGAGTGGGTAGAGGGGAAGCTGCCCTCTGCCCAGGAGAATCCTGGTCAGTACTCCCTTAGACATTCTGCCAGGAAGGGTCAAACTCAAGGGAAAGGGAATTTGTGAAGCAAACGATGGCTTTTTCATAGTCAAGTAGTTGTCACTCCCCACCCAGAATGTGTGAAGCGCTGCAGGAAGACGCTTCTCTTCCAGGAGAGCAGTGTCAGCTTGCGAATCCACCCCTTGCTTTGCTGAGAGTTCATAACCAACCTTATATTTCTGTTTTCTTAAAAAGTTTAATATTTTTGCTAGTTGATAAACAATGTTGTCTTCAGTTATCAAAATTGTTACATCTTCTCTCGAACCTCTTCATGTGTTACTCATGACATTGACTTTCAATGTTAACACCTGGAGTATTATCAGCGAGAAAATTTGGCATAAACCATTACTACCAAGGGCTCGCTGTGTACCAACGGGAAAGTCAACAACTTTCTTACTAACCCAGATTTTTAAGGCTTAAGGGCATTAGAATATTATTTTAATAACATGCTCCTAAAGGCAGTCGTTATCGTTGAAAGGACAATATTATAGAACTTAAATAAAGCCAAGGCTCAAGTAGGATCTTTGCAGCCATTCTTCTGGTCTATACTCCTGCTGCCACCGCCCCCAACCCCATACTCCCCAACTCCTACCACAGAGGGACCAAAGAGAGTTGTACTTTGCAGCTGCAGCCTTTTAACTTGCCAGTGAAGGTCCTGATAATAATGACATCAATGCCACATTTATCATTTATTGGCTGTTATCTGCCAGACCCTGAACTAGATGTTCTGTGCTATATAATCTTTAGCATAACCACTACATAGATGAGAATACTGAGAACAGGAGAAGCTGACAATTTTCTCTATGTTCTGCAACAGGTAGAGCCAGAATTGGAACCCAGGTCTGTCTGATTTCGGTGCCCATGCTCTTAACTGGGACCTCATTCAGTGTTTTACACACAGGCACATACACACACACAACTATTATTCTGCTGGGAGTGACCTGTCCTGAAGTCTGTGCTGTGCATAACTACAATCTGTCTTTCTTATTATACTTAAATTTCATGCATTTTTTTCTTATGGAAATAATCTAACATTATTAGAAAATCAAAGGGAGGAATAAGTGGAAAACAATGGAATGACAGTGACCAGAATTTGAAGATTTCAGTGACATAGACTGAATATGACCAAGTCTGAATATACTCATCTTCATTGACTTCATCACAGTTTCATTATTCTGTCTGGTTGTAGGAAATGCACTTAATTTTTTCATTTTTATGTTTATTAAAGGTATTGTAATATTTTATTTATAATTATACTTTTTGGCTTTCTGGGTATAATTGATTACATAATTTTCTTTGCATAATTTTATCATTTGGCAACTCTTGATATACCTATAAACCTGCTATACCTTGTGTTTTAATTTCTGCTCTCTTGCTTTGTAGAAACGTCTACCTCCCATTACTGTATATATTAGATCATTTTAACTTAAAATGGGATCCTATCTTTTAAAAACACAGTCTTTTCTCCTTCCTTTGGGAAATTTCTATTGTGATGAATGATTCTATTGTGGTGAATTTTTAAAGATTGACCTTCTGATGTGACTCATGAACCAAATCCAATAAAAAAATATCCTCTAACCCAGTAACTCTGTTAAATTTCATCAAGATTTCCAAACTGGAGGATTTTTATTGAGACACTGCATTTTTGCAAAGAAAACAGTAAATTTCACCAGGCATTTATAACACAGTGAAGTTGCCCAAAATTCTAATTAATAGCCTTGCTTGTATGTACTGTTTCCTTCTCATGAAGGGATCATTTTTAAAAATACTTTCATACCTAAAGCTATTTTCCTACCCATACCCCATGCCATTCTGAGTTATTGATGACATCTGATTTTATTTTGTGGTAGATTCAGTAATATCTGTCATCATAAGTTCAGAAATAGCAGACCTAAGCAACAAGGCACAGCTTGCGTTCGCTCTGGCATTAGAACTGCATTAGAGGAAATATTAGCTGAGCTCAGGTGAGGGGTGGACCTAGGCCAGGACCACCTTCGTGATTACTTTCCTTCAAGCCAGGAAAACACTTGATACAGATTAAAAAGTAACTCCTGCAGGGTTGCTCACCAGTGTCCCATCATCTGTACTTCTCTTTCCACCCTTCCTCCTTTATTTTCTTCCCAAGAAGTTAGAAATAAAATGACAAAAAGGAAATCATCCTGTACTAAGGAAAAATGGAAGTGCCCTTGCCTGAAGAAGATATTTTATTTAAAAATTAAGAAACACCTCAAAGCTAGAAAATGGTATTGTTAGTTTCATTTTTTATTTTTTGGTAAAACTGCACAGTAATGGTAAGGAATGACACATGCACATTCTAAAAGAAATAAAGGCACATGCCAGAACTCAGGTGGTTTGAATGGGATGAGTTCACCTCTTCGTGGCGACTGCTGGGTATTACAGCACATGTGGCTTTCCCATCACTCACACCGTCCCTCCCACCTCTTTCAACATTCAAGATCATTTATTTTTCTTTGGGCTGAAGATCAAATTACTTATATTGAAATTGTTAGTTCTTTTTTAGAAGCATGTGATGTTTTATAGAAATAAGTATAGTTTATTCCACATAAACCTATCAATTCCTATAACTAACCAATAACATTTGGAGACAGTTGTGACATTTTGGAATTTACTGTTTCCCCAATAGTGGCCAAAGGGTCTCAGATACAGAACTGTTTTAGGTAATCGCAAAGAAAGGCTGATAGAAATTGTGCTTCACTTAACACATGCAATAATTCTTTAAAAATTAGTCTTAAGTCATGCTGTTTTTCTGGCTGCAATAGCCTCCTTTACGTAGTTTAGGTCAGATTGGACTTGATTGCTTGTGGTTTTAGTAGTTTAGCTTTGAAACCTCCTGAAATCACTTGAGTTCCTTTTCAAAAGAAACAGGAGAACCTTTTGTAGTCCAGCTGGAAGACTTCTCAGAAGGAGTCATCCTTGACTTCCTTCCTTTCTATAGTACTAGACGTTTCAAAGGTCCAGGAATAGATAAAACTTAGGAACATCACAGTGGAACTTCCCATTGTTAAAACACTATGTATTAATGTAAAAAAGGCTCTTGCTAATTAAAGCACAAAATGTGTTAATTCACTTTTAAAGCTGTTTATGAATCCCTGAGTGTAATTGCTTCCAGATGCTTGATGCTCCTTTCAAGCAGTGTTCTCATTAGTTAGTTTTCAATATTCCTGAGAGGAAGAAAGGGGACAGTCGTTTGATGTTTTCTGAATTGAAATAAGCACTTAAACACCATGCTGATAGATCAATTGGTGAAAATTATCAAGGAAAAAAACAACAGACTCCTGGGAAAAGAAGTTGGTCTCAGGAGTGAGGTGACCCTCTACCTCCCTTTCTGTCAATACCACACAGTCTAGGCAAGCATCCGGTTTACATAGCCACTCCTTTTAAGGGGAAAGGGAAACAAACTTGTCTTCCCATTACATACACGTTACTAAGGTCATGTATGATCATTGTAAAAAAATACAAACAGGCATCAAATGAAAATTGGAAGTCTCCTTCACCTTCCATTTCTTTCTAGTAAAAGGGTTTAGAAGTTTATCAATGATTAGTAAAACACACTACATTATTATGTCCTATCTTTTCGTTTTAGATTTAGCTTTTATGTGAACTGTCCCTCTCTGTGACTGTCTTTATTATTATTATTATTTTTAACCTGTCTCCAATTTTTTTCCTTCCTAGTTTATCCCCATGCCTGTACTCTATGGTGTTTTCCTATATATGGGGGTAGCATCCCTTAATGGTGTCCAGGTAAGTTTTCTATAGCAATCTAAGTATAGTCATGTTTCCCTAGTAGTAAGGCTAGTCCAGTAATAGATCTTTGAATGAAAGTGTTAATTACTTGTTAAGTTTTAAAAGTGCACTTATTTTCTACTTTCTCTACCATTCACCTACTTTTCATTCTATGATTTATAACAAACTTAGCTTGTGTTAACAAATGTTTCATACTTACCTGTTCTTAAAATAGGCTGTTAAAGGTCATTTGACCAGGAAAGTAAGAGAGATGTGATCCATCTTCCTTTCTTTTTCCTCCTTCCCTCCCTCCCTTTCCGTCTTCTTTCCTTTTCTTCTTTCTTTATTTTTATCTCGAAAAGGAAAGCAGCCCTTTCATTGTGCTCTTCAAGATACTATTTATCTGCTTATCTTTACCCTATACTAAGGGCGGGCTATTCTTATTTGATGTGCTTTCCACATGACTGAGCTCAATGATCAAAAGTTTTGAATCAATAAAAAAATAAAGTCACCATGGTTTATGTGTGACTTCTGTTGAAATTTTCAGCTATTCACAACTTTGGTAAAACTGGCCCCCTTTTTAAAAATCACTAGGGAAAACTTTGTAAGGGACTTTGTCTTTCAATTGAGTTTTAATTTAATTTGCAGTAGGAAACTGGAAGTACTTCTGCTGCTTTCTGGCACCTGGTTAATTGCAGCCTTATTTAGCACTTAGTAATGTCTTAATGGGAAAAGACTGCATGTTCTGTGAACATCATAGAATTTATTTAAACCCCTTCATAATACTTCTTGCTTTCGTTTATTGAATTTAGATTAATTTGGTTTGAGAGTCAGATAGAGCCGGGCAAGTGGCCAGACTCCCCAAAAGAGAAAAGGCCACTTTATTTTTCCTTATTTAGGTCCATCGAGTAGAGTTCTTCATTATTTGGATATTTGTTACAAAGCACAAGGTGGTTCTTCATAGATTGGACTAGATGAATATGAATGTGGGTTTATTTGTGCCCACGAAACTTTTGGAAAGATAAATGCATAAAAATATTTCATTTGTACCTGGTATTGTAAATATTCTTTATTATTTAAGTGGAAAAATATGAAATTAATATGATCTTCAAACTAATAGTGCTTAATTTTGTTTAGCTTTAGTACGTATATCTAGGTAAGAAGTTTGACTTTATGCATTCTAGTTGCTTAATTGATGGTTAGAGTCTAGTACATGTTTATTAAATAGAAGAAAAGTCAGTTTCATAAAGATGGCAGGAAACCCTTCACAGAAAGGAAAGATAGTAGATTTTTTAAATTCTGTGGTGCTATTGTACCTATTGCCTTTTCTGTTTTCCTTACTGTTCTCTTGATTCCTCCTCTTTTAGAACTTTGGGCAAGATTCGATTAGCAAGAAATTTTGTGACCCAGTCTTTGTAAGCAGCAAGGCCCCCACCCGTTAGAAATAGCCCGGGAGGAAGAAAGAGAACACTCTAGCTAGGAAATCACTTCCGAGACTATTGTCTGTGATAGTCTACTTTTACAAGTCTCCCTTCTCTCCAGAAAGAAGGCAGAGGTATTATTTCAGAGTTCTGATTACATCATTTAATTCAGTAGTTATTTACTGAACCTCTGTCATCTGAAAGATCCTGTGATAGGTACTGAAATATCCTCCTTATCATCATCATCAACATAAGCTCAACAGTTACTCTTTGAAGCACAACACCGAGCACATTGGTGCGTGGTAGCCATTTTAGTACCTCTTTATACATGACAGTGTGATAGCTTCTCCAGGATTCAGAGATCTAGTTGTTGACACTCTGGATCTCACAGTAGTTAGGATTCATCTGGCTTTTCTCTTAAAAAAATGGTAATGCATTGCTGAATGTATTAGTTAAGTTATGCCATAGATAATGTGGAATTTATGAAAATGCTGTGCATTCCCATTTTCAAGTTGGATACTTCCTTTATATCCTGAAACGTCCCTGAAATGTAAATAATGCATAGCTGCATCTCCTCCTCTTTCAGATAAGACAACAAAGGTAAAGTAAGATCCATGAGTTAGGTGTCTTACTTCATTGTCATTATTAAAATAGCCACAAGATCCCCTCTTCCAAGACTCAGATAGTATAAATAGAAAGCAGGAGATGAGCATCTAGAATTTGTATTTTGCTTTGTGACTTTATTCTTGGGGGCCACTTTAGTTCCTATGTCTGCATACAATTCCTGCAAAGTGATAATAAAAATCAGAAGAGCCATACAGTGTCTAACTGTGCTAGACTAAATTTCTGCACTCCATGACCACTGTCCTCTGAAAAGACACTGCTTGCCAAAACTGTAGAATATAAATCACTAGTGGATTGTTGGGTGTGATGGAAATGACTTTCTGTATCAGCTCTTGAGGTAATGCAGTTGTACTCGCCCTTCCTTCCCCAGTTCATGGATCGTCTGAAGCTGCTTCTGATGCCCCTGAAGCATCAGCCTGACTTCATCTACCTGCGCCACGTCCCTCTGCGCAGAGTCCACCTGTTCACTTTCCTGCAGGTGTTGTGTCTAGCCCTGCTCTGGATCCTCAAGTCAACTGTGGCTGCTATCATATTCCCAGTCATGGTAGGAATTCATCTAATTGAACCGACGTGTGAGGGCATACCAATATCATGTGGTTCTTGTAATATGGAAGACACAGTTGTCTTTTATGTGTGGTTCCAGTTTTTTCCAGTTTGGACCAAATCACTTGGATTTGCATGGTTGTAACTTAAGGTTCCCTCCTGTGTGTGTGATTGCCTACACGGGACCTCAGAGTCAGACAAAGCCGAATTTAGATACCGGTCCTGGTTCATGCTCATCAGTGAGCCCCCTGAGCTGTCCTTAACTTGTCAGTAAAATGTGGATGCATTGTTATTATTCTGAGCATTCGTAATGAAAACCAAATATATATCGTAATGCCTGGCACATAGTAGACACCAGTATACATTAATTATTTTTAAAGTACTGTTGTATAACAGAATCGGTCTAACAAAGTATGGCACATTTCAGTCCAAATAACAGCAAACAAATTGGGCAACTTATGAGAGTTAGAATTAGAAGGAATGGAGTGAGTTTAGTTTTTGAAGTTCTTGCTAATTTGTATCACACTAAGTTTAAGTCTGGGCTCCTTATCTTTGCTATGATATGATGAGAAACAAAGTAAAATAACTGATATTCCCCTCTAAATCACAGGTGAAAGAAGGAAAAAAAGAAAATGCTAGCTCTGTACTTGGTTTCATTATTGGATTTTATACTTTCCCAGAGCTTTCCGTTCCTTGCAAGAAAATGCACGTGTGCACTTGAAACAAGCCACAAGGCCTCGCGTCTGCTGTGTCATCCTGCGGCTTTGAAAACAGAATTTTCATACATAAACCATATTTTGTTTTTTATAAAAATTCTCTGAGCCAGGATTATGATTTTATTTTAAGGGTATTTGTGGTTTATAATTGTTTTTTTCCCCAGGGAAGCAGGAAAAAATGATATAAAGTACTGGTGATATTTGTAGAGCCAGATATATTTTCTTGATGATCCCTTATATCTTTTTTCTTTCTTTTTTGTTTTTATTTTATCTTTTAAATTATTTCAGTTACAGTTTATATTCAATATTATTTTGTATTAGTTTCAGGTGTATAGCGTAGTGGTTAGACAATAATATACTTTACAAGATATTCCCTGATATTTCTAGTACACACCTGGCATCATGCATGGTTATTACAATATTATTGATTGTATTTGCTGTGCTGTACCTCACATCCCCATGACTGTTTTGTAACTACCAGTCTGTACTTCCTAATCCCTTGACCTTTTCACACAGTCCACCAACCCCTTTCTTAAACTCTGTTAACTTACTGGAAAACACACTGAGTGTGCGAAATGACTCCTATTTCCCTATTGGTATAATCTACCCATTTATTAGTTTTGCTAAAGCTAGGAAAACACAAAGTTAGAACTGGGTAAATTTGAAATATATCCAGTAAAGCACTAACAACTTGTGCTAAATAATAAAAAAGTTTTACCTTTATGAAGTATTTTTTGTCTTTTGAGAGCTTTTATCTGATCACAAACAATCACATAACATCAGTAGGGCAGATGTTATTAATTTCTCCAGGAAATGAAGAAACCGGTATCTAGAGAACACACAGGTAAAAACTGTTTGTTGGAAGCAGATCGTGACTGCTGTATCCTAATGCATACACATTTTACTGTTAAGCAAGGACATTTTTAATGTACCTTCAGAAGTTAATCTCCAAGAGCTATTTATAGAATCAAAGATACAGACTGTAAGAATACTGATTTTGGAGGCGGACAGCTGGGCCCCTTCATACTCTTCCTTTTTCTGTGATCTTGGATGACATACTTACGTCTCTAAGCTTCAGTTTCCTCAGCTGTAAAATGGAGATCATGGTGTCTACTCTTTGGGTTTGATGTGGGAATAAATAAGAAAATACTGCCCAAGACTTTTAGCGCAGCACCTAAAAGACAGTAAGTGTTCAGTTAATGGCAGTTTTTGAAGTTGCCCGGTAGCATAAATGGTCTATGCATATTCAATTACTGCCTCATTATTGACACTTTGAAGATGCCTTAGTGTGCCGTATGTTGCACGGATTTTCTTGATTTCTCAAAACCTTGTATAATGTTTTAATTTTGAATAATTAGAAATCAAATGCAGGTTATTTTTTCCTTTAACTTTTTAGTTACTTTCTTGAAACGCAGACATGGAAGAAGATAGTTTAAACACTAATCCTTTCACATTGAAATTCTAAGTGAATTTGATTACACGTTCGAGTGAACAAAACAAAGTGAGTTTTAATTAAGACTTTTATGAACTGACTTTTTTCCTGAAGAAAATGTTTATGGTCCACTTAATATACACCCATATCAGCAAAATGAGCTCCATCACCCTCTAGCCTTATGCAAAATAGGTTTCAACTGCCTTTGACAGGGCAGTATTTATACCATGATGACTTCATCTGACATGGTTTCTTTCATATTTTTGATATTTATTCTTCCAGATCTTGGCACTTGTAGCTGTCAGAAAAGGCATGGACTACCTCTTCTCTCAGCACGACCTCAGCTTCCTTGATGATGTCATTCCAGAAAAGGACAAGAAAAAGAAGGAAGATGAGAAGAAAAAGAAAAAGAAGAAAGGAAGCTTAGACAGTGACAATGATGACGTAAGGAACTTTCCAAAATTCCAAAGTAAAGCTAGTTAAAGAAACAAATGTGAAAAATCTGATTTTTTAATCTCTTATGTGAGATGTACAACTGAGTTCCGAGCACGCTTACCTGGCCACGTTAAATGCTAGTCTTCACCTTCCCTTGCCCTTTATTTTCTCTTTGGTTTTTTTATATTTTGTGAAAACTTCTTTAACTGTTAATACACTAAAAATGGTTATATGACTTATAAAAGACCAACCAAAAAAGCCCACCACGTCTAAAGAACTCCAGTCTCCAATCTCATAGATAAGATTAAGTTTGCTTAGTAATGCTATAAAATGTATTTGATTTGCTATTGATAATCCAGGATTTAAATTTGAGATAACTCAGTTTTATGTAATGTTAAGCCTAGTGTGGACAAACACAGGTAACCTCACGTCCTATGATCTACGTTTGAGTAGGCTCTCAACCAAAGTTCTCTGCTGTTGCACTTACCTTTGCATTGGGTTTTGACACGATTTTGGATTATTTCTCTGTAACCCTTCGGTAATGAAAGGGAATTGGAGTTTAGTGTTTTTTTACAAAATTGTAGTAGTCAGTCTTATAGTGTAGATGATCCTCCTGCAATTGGGCAATTACTTTGAAAAGTAAATGCCTGTTTTTAAAAAATTCTGATGTCATTTATTGGCACAAAAATTATTCACATACAACATGGTGTCTGTGGTGGCTAGATATGGCTACACTTTATCCTTTGTGCACTTAGTTTAATACACACACACACACAGACCTCATCCCAGTAGCCTTTTGAAAGGACTATCAAAATGACATTTTCTATGTGAAGATTTGGTCTGGATTTTTTTACACAGTGCAGTATCCCCATTCTAATGGGATCCCTGATATCCCATCCTACGGTGGCAGTGTAGTTAATTTTTAGTGTATACTCCATGCTTGATCATTTTGATTAATCATGCCTACTTGTCCTTGACTGCCATAACAGCTCTTTATAGTGTATCTATTTTTGTTCCTGCTTTACAGATGAGGAAATTTAGACTGAGAAATATTAAGTCATTTTTCTAAGTGTACACAATAAAACAAACCCATAAATATTTGCTGATTGGGAATCCAGCTATTGAAAGCTTTCCAATTGTTACCATTTGTATCGATTTCCATTTGGTGTGGTTCTAGCTTTAAATGACTCAATCCCATCAACTCCGAAGAGAGGAAAAAGCAACTGTGAGGTAGAAAGATGATGTAGAATTTGAAAAGCTAGCAAAGTGGGAATGATTATATCTAAGGCTTTTCTCCTTAATACAAGGTAAAAGATAATATGATCAGTTTAACCAATTCTGGAAGGTAGAGAGGGCTGTGTAGTAACACCTTTCTTAAAACTGTTATAAATTTCTTTCACAGTCTGACTGCCCATACTCAGAAAAAGTTCCAAGTATAAAAATTCCAATGGACATCATGGAACAACAGCCTTTCCTAAGTGATAGCAAACCTTCCGACAGTGAGTAGAACTAACCTCTTGCTTGCCTGCCTTAATATGATTTGCACTTGCAGAGAAAAAAGAACTTTAGAACTATCATTTACATTAACTTTCCCTGTATTTTCTTTTTTTCCTCTGTGATGATTTATACTTAATTATTTTTAAAAACTTCATTTTTACATTCTGCGAGCTTCCCTCTTCTTCCTTTTATCCATAACCTTTTACGTTTTTGTTTGGTAGCCTTTAATCTGATCCAAGTTATCACCAGTTTCCTTCAGTTGCTAAACTCATAACCATATTTTAATTGATTTTTCTTTCTTCCTGCTGATATTCAGAATTGCAGCATACAGTACTACCTCACTGTCTGTTACTGTTTGTCTTCCTTAGGCTTTAGCCAATTACCAGATCCGCTCAAAAGAGAAATTGCAACATGGTCTCTCAGTGATCACTGAATCAATTGTTAATATTGAGAATTTGGAATAATTTGTTATTTTAAACTTAATTGGCAATCATAAAATATTAACAGAACTTTTTAGGGACAATTTATAAGATTTGTGCATTTCTTCCTGATTTTTTCATTCCCCCTCTGCTACTTCAAAATCAGCTTTCTGACTGCACTGCCCCCCTGCGCCCCCAAGGCAGTAGCCTGATGGCTGAGGTAATGATTTCTGACATGCCACCTTTTCTTTTGTAATTAATGGGCCCCTTAGAAAGAGGAAAACCTCTGTAGTAACATTAGTGAATCTCTCAAGCTTTTCCAATAGCAAGTAGCAATTGCTTCCAAACTGCTTTCAGTTTGAGTTCTCATTTGAAGAAAATGTATTCTTTTACATCCAGATATACATCAAAGTCTACTGATCTGCTGAAGGAAAAAAGACGTTTGGGACAGTCTTACTTCTATTTGACAGTGCCACTTCAACTTCCATTACAGCTTACCGGGAAAAGTTCGAAATGAATGTGTATCTGTTATTTATTGCTGTTTAACAAATTACTACAAAATTTAGGAGCTGAAAACAACAAACATGTATTTTTTAATGCAGTGCCTGATATTCTGAAATTTCAGAGTGGCTGATTTTGGCAGTTCTGGGTCTGGGTATCTCATGAGATTACAGTCAAGTTCTTGCTGGGGTTGAGTGTGAAGACTTGACAGGAATTGGATCTGCTTCCAAACTCACTCACGAGGCAGTTGGCAGGAAGTTTCAGCTCCTTGGCCTGCGGGCATCTCCATAGGGCTGCCCAGGCATGATAAGGCTTCCACCAGAGCCAGGGATCACAGAGTGTGAAACCAAGACAGAAACTGCAGTCTCTTATAGCTGAATCTCAAAAGTAGTGTATCATCCCTTCTGCCACATTCTATTGGTCACACAAACCAACACTAGTACAGTGTGGGAAGGAATTGTATGAGGATATGAATACCAGGGGGTAGGGAGCATTGGGGACCATCTTGGAATCTGGCCATCACATTAGATTTAAAGAATTGAAACACTCTCACCTTGAGTGTCCAATCTGCATGTAACCTATAGTTCATGACTGAAGCTAGCTTCTTTTCAGTTCTACCAGTGGGATTTAGTTAAGTTTTCCTTTTTGAATTCAAGTTCCCCATACCATGTTCTGGTTTTATTTTTCATGTCTAAAAATGATTCACCTCCTAACCCCTCACTGAAGGAGACAGCAATGGTTCTTCATAGAATCCCCAGAGGAAAGGAAACTGAGTGATTTGGGCTTCATCACACTGCTTGGATTCTTGCCGTGATACGGCATTTATTGAAATTATCTAAACTTGCCTTTCTTACTCTTCCGAATTGTAAAGGATGCATCCATTTTTGTGGAGATTTAGTTTTCACTCTAGTTTTACATATCACCAAAGACTACTCTTTTTGATTACCAAAGATTTTTCTTTTTTCCAGGAGAAAGATCACCAACATTCCTTGAACGCCACACATCATGCTGATAAAATTCCTTTTCTTCAGTCTCTTGGTATGCCAAGGTAAAGAACAGCCCTGTGTTTTACTTACATTGTTCTGTGGGATGATTGCCCCACAAAAACATAGTCAATGGCGGGCTATTGGCAGAACACCTTGTTCTCCTTTCTCACTACAATTTATCTTAAATAAATTACCCAATCGTCAAACCTTGCCCCAGTTTTCACTGGTAGAAAAACTTCTAAGCGATGTACTCTACTTACTCTCAGAAATACCGAAATCTTTCAGTATCATTCAGCTAAAGCCCGGGATCAGTGTCAGCTCTTAGTATTTCCATATCATTTCTAATTTAAGGGGCAGCTGCATTTCCTGGAAGCTCTTCTCCAGGAGTTTCCTTCCCTCTTAACATAGCTCTACACTTGATTGTCAAAATACACAGATTTCAGGTTCTACACTTGATTGTCAAAAAAGTGAAATCCCTGAATACTTTCTTCATGTAAGTCTTTTTGTCCTTTTATTTGACAATATCACCTGCCTGGCAGTCCACCTTCTTGTGTTTTTTGTGTTTTTTTTTTAAATATAGGTATGAGAGCTTATGAAATTTTTACTTGAATATCATTATTCTGTTGCTACCTTCATCCCATTTAAAATGTTTGTTTTTAATACAAAAAGAGGAGGTAATATTTAAAGAGAACAAAGAAGGGCACATTTAGCTTCTGGATAATGTCTTTGACAGATGATAAAGGAAATCTGATTTACTTACTATTTCCTTTCTTTTCTTTTTTCTCTAGTCCTCCTAGAACTCCAGTAAAAGTTGTGCCTCAAATTAGAATAGAACTTGAGCCTGAAGACAATGATTATTTCTGGAGGAGCAAGGGAACAGAAACTACATTGTAACCTGTTTGTCTTTCTTCAGCCTAACAATTGTTATTGCTCATGTTCTTGTTTTTGGTCTGGTTGTTTATTTTTTAATTTTTGTTTCATTTTGGTTTTTGGTCATTGGCCAAATGATACAGTGCTCTCTCTGCTTCTCTCTTGCATAGGTAAAATTAAGACAACAGCGCACCATTCCTTACAAACAACATCTGAAGAATCCCCTTTTTGTTCTTATGCTTTCAGATTTATCCTCTGACAGTCAAATTCCTCTGTCACGCAAGACACGCACAGACCCCGTCCTTTTCCTTTTTAAGCAGAGGGCAAAAGTATTAAGGATTTTATAATACCTTTTATTCAATATTGAAGGAACTTACCACTTTAGCTTTGGAGCTGTGCTTGTTGGCTTGTCCTTCTGTCTGGTAGAATAAATCTTGACCTTCAGACAGAATTTCTTCTTGCTTATAGAGCTCTCCAGAACTGGAAAAGTGCTGCTATTCTAACTTGCTCTTGCTTATGAACCCTAATCCTAGAGTTATCAAAAGAAGAAAAACTAAAGGTACTTTATTTCCTGTAGAGAAACTATTGCCATCATTGTAGCAAGTACTGGAATGTCCCTTTTTCCTATGCAACTTTTTTTAACCCTTTAATGAACTTATCTGTTGAGTACATTTGAAGAATATTTTTCTTCCTAGATTTTGTTGTTTAAATTATGGGGCCTAACCTGCAACTTATTTTTTGTCAATTTTTTAAACTTTTTTTTAATTACTGTAAAGAAAAATGAATTTTTTCCTGCAGCAGGAAACATAGTTTTGAGTAGTTCTACCTCTTATTTGTAGCTGCCAGGCTTTCTGTAAAAATTGTATTGTATATAATGTGATTTTTACACACATACACACACATACACAATCTTTAGGGTAAGCCAGAGGGCTAGATCAGATGAAAAACACCGTGTTTTTAAGCATCCATTCTTTCCTTTCTTTAAAAGAAACTTATCTGTTCTATGACGGAGACTGGGGAAGGAGGGAGAAACTCCTGTGCAATGGGATAACTGATGTGTCGATAATAGTAGAATCTGGGCACAGACACTAATTGTATGACCATGTCGATGTCCTGTGCGGTATTGTTAGATATCTTTTTTTCGTTTTGAAATATTTGTGTGTTTGTGTCTGTACTCTGTGTGTGGCTGGTGCACATATGTGCAAAGTTACAGACAGAATGATGGTAGGCGAAGGGCAAAGTTACCCAGCTTCTTGTGTCAGTTTCCATAAAACCCAAACCACATATGAAAAATCCATGAGATGTCCAAGAGACTTACCATTATGAAAATGAGGGTGAATGTATTTTATTTTCTAGATATCAGGAGCCATCACTGATCCAATAGCCCATATGTATAATACAAAATGCATAGAAATATCAATAGACCATTTTCACATCTATAAAGTGCTCAGGGGACGACAGGTGGATCTGCAGAGGTATATGTGTATACATTTTAATAAGACTTAAGACTCACACATTTGTTAGGAGGGAAGGGTATTTATTCCTCGTGATTGGGAAGTTTAGAATACATATATATTAATGATTAATAATAACATTGAAAATTAGAAAAAAGAAAATCTTTATTAACTAATTACAATGTTAGTTAAATATAATGTTTTAATAGGCTGAATTATGTACTATGAATCTTCATTAAAAACATTTAAACGTTGGATCCACTTTTGGATATATATAGTCCTGTTTTGTGACATATGCTAATGAGAACAGACTGCCAGAAGGGCTCAGAAGCAGAATGAAGCTGCCTGTTTTGCTTTCATAACATATACACAGTAACTCCTACTTATTCTTATATTAAGTAAGTTATAATTTTGTCCTCTTAAAATTTTGATTATGGAAAATTTATTCTGAATTAGCTGTTACTTTTATAGTGTCTGATAATCTTAAAACTTTCAACTTTATACAAATTAGACATAACAGACCACCTGCAGTTTTTTCATTCAAATGAAGGTTTTTGTTAAAACCTCAACATGCCAGATTATCACCTCATGTTTGTATTTACAGCTATCCTTAAGGTGATTACTCTATATTATCTAGAGGGTTTTTTTTATTACCCTAAGATAAAATAAGGAGTTTCTCTCTTTTTTTTTTAGCTTATGAGAGCATCAATAAAATGTTTAAAAGCTATTCATAATGTGTTCAGCCTAACCTAAGATATTGTTAAACTAATGACATTTTTTTCACTTTTACAAAATCTCTAGATAAAATAATTTAATTTTTAGATCATGAATCAAGTATTTGAAGACTCATGCCCCTTTCCATTCCTTTCAAATAACTCCTAAAACAACTTAACTCAGTATTTCAGCCTTGGAATAACTAACTCTATCTGTACCTCTGTTTATGATCCATATTCAGTGACAGGTTGATACTCATAAATGCAGCATAGTACATTATGTTGGCTAAAAGGGTCAGTTAGTATCAAACCTTTTCAATATTTTGGAACCCAGGGAAGTATTTTAAAAATTATAACTTTCAGAGGAATAGAAGTAAACAAACAAACAAAACCAGAGGTCCACACAGAGCCATCCAATTATCTCTATTTTAACGGACTCTACTTATTAAGAACTAACCAGATTGTGTGGTTTTGTTTCTATGTAAACTGGACACACAGGATACACTAGTAAGATTTTACACAGTGTTCCTCCCTGATGTGAATATGGAGAAAAAAATGTAAGTCGTTAGAAGTTAAGAACTAAGCGTAGACTCAGAATTGTTAACCAGAAGTGTATGGTTGTACAGGCTTATTGTTGGAAGCAAAGATCACTAGGTCAAGCACCTGCCTTATGGAAGCAAAAACGTCTCTGGCTTTTCATTTGAAAGAAAATCTCTTGGAGGCACTGTTTTCCTTGATAAAAGTCAGTCTTCTCTACTGGCTAAAACTAGGACTTGGAACGCTAATAATTTTGCGTGCCATAGGCAGTAGTGTTCCAGTGGTTCTTCTAGTCAAGCTGTGGAATGGGCATGGGGATTGGAGGCTTAAAGAAGTAGAGAAAAGAACCCTCTCTTATCAGCCCCCCACCTCAGAAAGGGGGGAGAGGAAGTAATTATCTGCATTCAGGAATTCAGTTGTGTACACTTTATGCACATGCACCAACACACATAGAGTAAATCTTTTATCAGCTCTATACTGGTGTTTAATACAGTGAACGATTGTCTTCCGAGTTTTGGTTCTTTTTTTTTTTTAACTATGTTAAAGTACTTGAATTGTATTGACTGCTGACTATCTTTAAAAAACAAAACTATTTGAGTTGTATTACAGAGGTTGACATTGTTCAGGGATGGGACAAAGCTTTCTTCAACCCTTTTCATACCACTGAACAATTTTGGTGCAGGAACATGAGATTTTCTTATTTATTTCATATTTCACATCTGCTCTTCACAGCATGAGCGTGAAGCCCAGTGGCACCGAGTGGTTGAATACAATCAAATGACATTTTATGGCACTTGACTACCTTAAGGGCCTTGGAAGACTTCAGATGATGGTTTCATTGAGCTTCATTGTAGCCTGAAATAAAGTTTTGTGATAAATGCAAATATCTTGTGTTTTGACCAGATAATTAGGTATGTCCTATTTCTTGGCTCATTTCTTTGTGTTCTGTGGGTACACACAAAAATCCTGAATTCTATTTCCTAGGCAAATATTGCAACTCAGGGCTAATGTCATCCAGTGAAACTTTTAGAGCCAGAAGTCACTTTGTCCCATTCCTACAATGTGAAAAGAGTGAATAGTTGCCTCTTTTTAGCCATTTTCATGGCTGGTACATATTCGTACACATTACTTTTCAGAATCAATATGCACTTTCAGATATTTTTATTCTCTTAAGTCTTTATTAACTTTGGGGAAATGATGCATCTTTTTATTTTAAATGAAGTAGATCAACATGGTGGAACAAAAATGATAAAGAACAGAAAACATTTCAATATATTACTAATAATTTTTTCCAATATAAAGCCTAAAATTCCTATAACAACATAGTATTTTACAGTTTTATGAAGCTTTCTATTGTGACTTTTATGGAATTAAGAGATGAAGAAGATGAGATATTTTAGCATTTATATTTTTCAAAATTAAATGTATACTTAAAATAAAGTAACTTTATGCATTTATGAGTGTCAAATGCTTCTTTTTAACTCTTCAAATAATTATGATGCGTCTATTATTTTACTCCTTTGGGTGCTGTGGGAACACAAAAACGAGTAAGTCAGAGTCCCTGTCCCTGGATTACTTTTAACCACTCTGGGCAGGAGGATAAAATTGTTTTAAACTCCTCAAAGACTTGAGTTGCCAGCTAAATGATATCATAAGTTGACCCACTTATCTAACTACCTTAACCTTTCTTTAGTCAAACCTTTTATATAGTTTCATTTACTCAGATAAAGGAAGCTAGCCATTGTATTTCTTTGTATCCATACTCAATTTGATAGGTACCAAGAAAAACAGCTGCTATGATGAGAGCTCTCTTAAAAACGTCCCAGTTCAGAGGTTTTTTTTTCCAATTCAAAGAATCCATTGTCTGGCTATTGACGGTAAGATCTATTAATCTCAATAGCAAGTCAAGTCAATAAACCTCCTATGGCTTAGCCAGAGACAAAGACCAAGATGCAGAAAATTCATTCTCAGAGTAGTCTAAGACAGTAAAACTCCTTCATTGCTGTAGGTGGCAAAGCAGCAAAGGTTGAGGTACCACGGGCCCCTTATGAACTAAGACCCCCTCATGACAAACTCCCCTGAGAGCTGACATAGTCCAGCACAGCAGCACGAAGTTACCAGTTGACTGGCTGCAGTTACCGGTCACAAGCCTGAGGTAAATACCTGTGTTTGTTCCACTGGATACAGCTGCCAGGAATTCCCCGGGCTATGTGACTGGTCACCAGATGCACCTGGGTAGGGACACCTTCCAGATGGTGGAGACCAGAGGAAAATATTTTCAGGCAACATTCAACAGGTGAAGAAGATCTCTTTGTGAGGGGAGAAGGTCCCTCATGCGGTAGCAAACTCGAATGGTTCACCACCCAGGAAGCCTTTCACAGGTGAAGGAGGTTTCTTCCTGAGGAAAATCCCTCATGTTGTAGCAACTCCAGCGGCGGAAGCCTTACTGGGACAACCCTCCTGAAGCAATCATTCCCCCAGAGTGTAAATCCCTCCCAATTTCATATAAAGGCTCCAAGTTCAACCGAAAGGAAGGTCTGAACCTAAGGGGGCTTCAGGGTCACGAGGCGGTGGTCGGTAGAAGCAGTGAATGCGAAAAAGGCTCTGCAGATACCGTCCCTGGTTCTAGGGGAGGTGAGTCAGCAAAGGTGGGTTGGCTTCAGGTTCCAATTCCTACACCAGATATGTTAACCTAAAAGTAAAAGGCCAGTTCTGGCCTGGTGGCCCAGTTGGCTGGGGCATCGTGCTGTACACCAAAAGGCTGTGGGTTCAGTGTCCAGCTGGGGAATGTACAAGAGGCGATTATGTCTCTCTCTCTTTCTCCCTCTCTCTCTGTCTCTCAAATCAATAATTTTTTTGAAAGGCCAAAATGAGAGGCAACAAAAGTTCATTTGAGGGCTAAATGTGTAACTATCCAGGGAGCACTGATTCAGGCAGATACCCAAATAGGGTTCCAATTAGGAGATGAAGTCAAGAAGTATTTATGAGACAGGGAAGGGAAACAATTACCTGAATAGAAGAAAGGAATTGCTGTTAGTGCAGATAAGCTAACATAGTGATGCTAATTCTAAAGAATGTCTATAATTTTCTGCCTGGTTGTCATAGTGTCTGCTTTCCTGTTATCTTTGTAAAGAGTTACTTGGAATACAATGTTGCTTTAGGCCCAGGTCAAAGGTAATTTTGCCCAGTTTTAACATCCAAAAGGTTTGAGGGGCAAGATATGCAAGACAGTTCCTCTGAGATGGCCTCTCAGACTCTACTTTGAAATGGCTCCACTTATATTTGTTTTCACAATATATATTTATGTATATAGTTAAAGTCTCAAAACAAACAAATAAACAAAACTGCCAAGCAAAGCACTTATTAAAAAATAAGTATTCAGAGGAACAAAGCCCTGGAATGGTACACCACAGAAGATACATGACACACAGTTTCTGCTGGACCTGCCAGGATTGTGTGTAATATTTCCAACTCTGTAGGAAATTTCAGTTCATCCCTAAGTTATAGTTAGAGAGTGGCAGTGGAGTTTGGGGGCAGCAAATAGAGGGGGGAGAAAGAACCACCAACAGCAGTAAAGGTTTGCTTCGAAAAAAAGGCAGATGCAATGGTCAAAATGATCTTTCTATCTGGAAACAAGCAGAGGCAAAAATTTGGAGCATCTTGGTAGTGGTGGTGGTGGTGGTGGTTATAATGGGTGGGGGGCAGGGGATTGTGTTAGAATGTATCACTGAGCTGGAAGAAGCAGCAGAAGACATACTCAGAATAGATCATCATAATGAAGAATTTGATTAATTTTTCACGTACCCACAAAGAATTCATCAAATATTGCCGTACATAATGATAACTGAGTTAAGAAATCAGGGTGACATTCTCTGTAGCATATCAATATTATGAAAAGGAAATGTGCATGTCAGCAGTTCTTCAATATGCTACCTGACCTGCCCGACCTACCTGAGAACAAGGAAGTAAAACACAGGAGCCCCTGTACCATGAAACTGTCTGTCCCAAGGTCTGGGCACCCCCACTTGAGCACCATAGTTATGGGAGAAGAACTCAAATTCTCACTCAGGCTCTATTTTATTTTTTTTAAATGTTTAAATTTGTTAGTCTTGGCCATCTGTGGATTTCTCAAAATACAGGAGATGAGAAACAACAGAGAAGGTTAATATGAAAGCCAAGTTAGTAAGAATTAATAGCTTAGTTCTGATAGGATCAGAGAAGATTTTTTTTTTTAAACGTATAAAACATAAGAGGTTAAGAATCAGGCTATCTGGTACAGAGGCAAGGATACCATAACAGGTCTTAAAGGTAAAATTTACTGATTTTATATTAATTAAAATATATTGATTAATGCCTCAAAAGTAAAGGGTGTTGCAATTAATGCTCAAAATGGTGATATGAGGCCACCAGAAAATATTGAACTATGTTCTACTTTTCTTTATTCATTAATTTATAAGTGTTGAATGGGGTGATTGCTAAAGAACCAAAAAAAACCATGATCCCTAACTTTAACTCACAGTCAAGTGGAAAGAAGTACATGTAGATAAAGTAGTGAAATAAAAACTTTTAAGTGCTACAATACAAGTATGTGTCAGGTAAATGGAGGCTCACATAAGGAAGTTATCAACTCCTTTTGAGTTTAAGAGGCCAAATTGTCAGAAAAAGTTTCTAAGGCTATCTGTCAGTGTGGGTGAAAAAAAAATTGGCAGGCAAATGGTGTCTGAGAGGAATTAAGAAAATGGACAGAGAATTTAAAGTCTGGGAGGTGTAAAATAGAATGGTGCAGGGCAGAGAATTGCCATGCATTTGTTCAATTATTATTGGATCTACTATGTCCCAGACTCTTCTAGATCAAAGCCAATAAATACAGCTTCTCAAATTGATGGTGCCAGGGTTGGGGGGTGGCAGGATAGTGAAAAAGGGAAAGTGGAATAAGAGGTGCAAAATTCCAACATAAATAAGTCACAATGATGTAGTGTTCAGCACAGGGAATATACTAAGTAGTGTTGTAATAACTTTGTATGGTGACAGACTTTGTAAGGTATATAAATGTTGAGTAACTATGAGGAGGTCAGTTGGGCTGGATCAGGGCTGTGTATTGCCAGGTGAGTACATTGTGTGGACAACACAGTTTCTGGACATTTCAGGCTCCTGGATTTTCTCTCATATTTCTGCCTGAATCATCTTAAAATTTGTCATGCCTTTTAAAAAAATTTAATCTTTATTGTATTTTTTCTATTACCATTTAGTTCCTATATAACCCCCTCCTCCCAGCGATCACCACACTGTTGTCCGTGTCCATGATCCTTTCTTCTTTTTGCTTAATCCCTCCACCCTCTAACCTCACCCTCTACCTGTCACCTGCTTTCTATGAGTCCGTCTCTGTATTGCATGTTAGTTCAGTTTGTTCATTAGATTCCACATATGAGTAAAATCATATGGTGTTTGTTTTTCTGACTGGCTTATTTCACTTATCATAATGTTCCCCAGGTCCATCCATACTGTTGTAAGGGGTAAAATTTTCTTCTTTTTTTTACAGCCAAGTTGTGTTACATTGTGTAAATGTTCCATAGTTGTTTTATCCACTCATCTACTGATGGACACTTGGGCTACTTCCATATCTTGGCGATTGTAAATAACGCTGTAGTGAACACAGGGGTGCTTATATTCTTTTGAAGTAGTGTTTTGGGTTCCTTCAGATATATTCCCAGAAGTGGGATCACTGGGTCAAAAGACAGATCCATTTTTAATTTTGTGAGGTATCTCCTTACTGCTTTCCACAGTGGTTGCACTACTCTGCATTCCCACCAATAGTGCAAAAGGGTTCCCCTTTCTCCACATCCTGGTCAGCATTTATTCTTTGTTGATTTATTGATGATGGCCATTCTAACAGGTGTGAGGTGATATCTCATTGTGGTTTTAATTTGTATTTCTCTGATGCTTAGTGACATTGAGCACCTTTTCATATGCCTATTGGCCATCTGTATGTCCTCTTTGGAGAAATGTCTATTCAGGTCCTTTACCCATTTTTTAATGGGGTTGTTTGGGGTTTTTTGGTGCTGAGTTTTGTAAATACTTTACAAATTTTGGATATTAACCCCTTATCAGATGTATCAGCAAATATGTTCCCCCGTTCTGTGCATTGTCTTTTTATTTTGTTGATGATTTCCTTTGCAGTACAAAAACTCTTTCGTTAGATGTAGTTTATTTTTTCTTATGTTTCCCTTGCCTGGGGAGATATATCTGATAAAAAATTGCTATGAGCAATGTTCAAGATTTTGATGCCTATGTTTTCTTCTAGTATTTTTATAGTTTCAGTTCTAACATTTAAGTATTTGAACCATTTTGAATTTATTATTGTGTGCGGTGTCAGAAGATGGTCTAGTTTCATTTTCCTGCACATATCTGTCCAATTTTCCCAACACCATTTATTGAATAAACTATCTTTAGCTCATTGTATGTGCTTGCCTACTCTGTCAAATATTAATTGACTATAAACACCTCTCCTCAAACTATTTCATAAAATTCAAGAGGAGGAAAGGCTCCCAAACACAATTTATGAGGTCAGCATTATCCTAATTCCAAAACCAGATAAAGACAACTATGAAGAAAGAAAATTATAGACCAATATACCTGATGGACATAGATGCTAAAATCCTCAACAAAATATTAGCAAACCGAATACAGCAATGCAATGCATCAAAAAGAGTATACACAATGGTCAAGTTGGATTTATTCTGGGAAAGCAAGGTTGGTACAACATTCACAAATCAAGAAATGTGACTCACCACTTAATCAAAATGATGGATAAAAACCACATGATCATATCAATAGATGCAGAAAAAGCTTTTGATAAAATCCAGCACCCATTTGTGATCAAAATCGTCAGCAAAATGGGAATAGAGGGGACATAACTAAACATCATAAAGGCCGTCTATGACAAATCCATTGCCAGTATCGTACTCAATGGGCAAAAACTACCAGCATTCCACTTAAGATCAGGAACAAGACAGGGATGTCTACTTTCACCACTCTTATTCAATATAGTAGTAGAAGTCCTAGCCACAGCAATCAGACAAGAAGAAAAAATAAAAGGAATCCAAATTTAAAAAGAAGTAAAACTGTCTCTATTTACAGATGACATGATACTGTAAATAGAGAACCCCAAAGATTGCACCAAGAAACTACTAGAACTGATAAGTGAATTCAGCAAGGTAGCAGGATACAAAATTACTATCCAGAAATCAGTTGCATTTTTACATGCCAATAATGAACTAACGGAAAGGGAAATTAGGATAACAATCTCATTCACAATTGCTTCAAAAAGAATAAAATACCTAGGAATAAACCTAACCAAGGATGTAAAAGACCTGTACATGGAAAATTATAAGACACTGAAGAAAGAAATTGAAGAAGATACAAATAAGTGGAAGCATATACTGTGTTCATGGATAGGAAGAATTAGCATCATTAAGATGTCCATACTACCCAAAGCAATCTATAGATTCAATGCAACTCCTGTCAAGATTTCAATGATGTGTTTCACAGAACTAGAACAAATATTTCAAAAATTTGTATGGAACCACAAAAGGCCCCGCATAGCAACAGCGATCCTGAAAAAGAATAACAAAGTTGAAGGAAATGCTGTCTAGTATCAAACTATACTACAAGGCCATAGCAATCAAAATAGCCTGGTACAGGCATAAAAACAGACACATAGGTGAATGAAACAGAATAGAGAGCCCAGAAATAAATTCAGGCCTTTTTCTTTCCCCTTCCTCAAACAATTAGATACCAGTGCTTCTTAAGTACATCCTTTCTTTCTGCACCTTCTCACATGCTTTTGTGAGCTCCTGTCCTCTTCGTATTAGTATTAATATTGGGATTAGTATTCTTCAGTTTCTATCTGAGGCCTGATTCCTACTTTTCATGTTCTCAGGACAATCAGACCCATTCCCCTGGCATCAAATGGCATCTATAAGCTTATAACTACTAAATCTACACATTCAGCCCAGATCTCTCTCCTGAACTTGTACATGCTACTGATCTCAGAATATTTACAAATTGAACTCATTCACCTGTCCCACCAGAATGCTCTCATATTCCTTATGTCAACAAATGATGCCATAAGTCACATAGTTGCTTAAGCCAGAGGCCTGAATGTCGTTCATAATTCCCGCCTCCTCCTCATTTCACTCATTCAAGGAATCACTAGTTCTGTTCTATGCTACCTCCTTAGTAGGTCTAAATAATTAACTTTTTATAAGTATCTTAGCCTAGACATCCTTCATCTACTACCAGGGTTACTGAGCAAGCCTCCTATTGATTGATGCCTATGCCCCTAGTTTTGCCTGCCAAAAATATATACTCCCTACCTGCCTTCAGGATTTTTTTTTAAATGTAAGAGTGACATCTGTCCCAGCTGGTAAACTAAGACTTGTTTATAAGACTCCTTTAAAATGATTGTATAGTGATAAAAATATATGGAATGTGGTACAGGTGGACCAGAGACTGCCGCAACATTCTGAAGATGAAAGGCATGTGCAGGTTTGGATGATGAAGCTGCAGCCTAGAGAACATGTGAAGGCGGATGCAACTGAAGCCATAGAGAAACGGCTCGGGGAGTACCAGTAAGGCTCAGACTCAGATTCGCAGGTGGCACCGAGGATGGGAATGGGGATGGGGGCTGAGAGTGGACAGTAATAGGATGTCTGTGTATATAGAACACCCCCTCCTACCTCTGTTTGTCAATCAGCCTAAAGCTAAGCTCTTATCCTTAAGTTAAAAAAAAAATCAGAGTTCTTCTCTAAGATAATTGAACAAGTTGCCTTGGAAGAAATTGGGAACACTGTTTAAAAAAAAAAACAAAAAACTCTAGTCACCTAACATTAATGAATAATTATCTTTCTGTACACTTAGGTTTTAAAGTCAACAAGACTCACCCACAGACATAAAACTCCCTCTCAAATATTATTCTCTCATTGTAAAATGTGAAGATATGTATGGAGAAAAGAATCACAAAACATTTGAAGAAATCCTTTAAGCATTACTGAGAAAGATTGATAGTAATAGAAAAAAAATCAACCCTTTGAAAACAAGTATTTCAAAGAGTAGAAGAAAACTTTTAAATCATTCTAATTTTCTGTATACTTGGAAAAACAGTACCTGTACAAAATCTGAATAGGATCATAGAGAACAATCAAAGAATGAGAGAGAACACTTGGTTACTCAAAATATATATTTATAGTTTAAAAAAATTAAGAATAGTTGGAAGATAAAGGTTATAAAATATCCCAAAACATAGAATCCAAAGAAAAGAGAAAAATATGTAAGAAACGGTAGAGGGTATCAATCTACAAAATAATAAAGAATTTTTTTCAGAAATGAAGATAGACACACATCTTCATATACACATCTGAATGCCCAGAACAACAAATAATTTAAAAATATATATGCATAGCATTGTGCAATTTCTGATTACTAAGAATAAAAATTTCAGAACACAAGAGTGTTTCTTTCACTCATCTATTTTTAGGAAATTAGTCAAGAATAATACATTACTGAGGGATTACACCAAGACAAAGAGTCAAGGTTGCAAAAAGCAATCGATTCAACCCTGTTCAACAGTATGTCCAGAATAATAGGTGTGGATCAGGCCTAGAGGACAAGAATCAAACTAAAGCAGAAGGACAGAGGGCTTTGGGAAAGTACATAGAAAAAGTACTCCATAAAATAAATAAAGTAACCAAAAACATGAAAAACTTGAGTATAAGATAAAGGCATAGGAAAAAGAGCAATTAGAAAATTCTGTAAAAACAAAATTTGCACAAGAAAGTGACAGTCCATACATTAAGAAATTGGAGTAGAGCCCTGCGGGTGTGGCTCAGTGGATTGTGCACCAGCCTGCGAACCAAAAGGTCGCTGGTTTGATTCCCAATCAGGGCACATGCCTGGGTTGCTGGCTAGGTCCCTGGTTGGGGGCGTGCGGAAGGTAACCAACTGATGTTTCTCTCGCACATCGATGTTTCTCTCCCTCCCCTCTCCTCTCTCTGAAAATAAATAAATAATATCTTTAAAAAAAAAAGAAATTGGAGTAGAACTTAGCCAACTCTAAGGAAAAACATGCACTAGGCTCTAAGAACTAAGAACCAGGAAGATGGGGGCATATGGTGAAGAAGTCTAATGTTTATGTTGCCAAAGAGAAAACAAAAGCAATCAGAACTCCATAAAATAGATAAATATTCTACGTGCAGTCAATACTCCAAATACGAGGAAGACTTAGATTTTGAGCTATTTATGGACTATAAGGAAACAGAAATAGCTTCAGTTGGATAATCTCCTTTAATGGCTGGGGTGTAATTATTTTGGGTTTGTAATTATAGTTTACTATTTGGTTCTGCTAGAATATTGACATCGCCATAATAACAGAAACACTATTTATTGGTTTCAACATTTCAGAACCAACCCAGAGACATAGCACAGAACATTAAAAACTGTTACAGAACCAAATGCAAATGAGATTACTCTTGACAATGTAAAAGGCACCTATCAGAATGCAAGGGCGGAGAACGGGGAGAAGCGTGGGACCCTGTATCAATCAGCAATATGGTTGGATGAACTGCTAAGTTTTAATTTTGGGTTAAATAGTCTGAGTTAGACAGCTTCTGGCTTTTGCTCAGTGTGTAGATGCTGTCAGGGCTGGCTTTTCTGTGCTTCTCTTGGCTCTCTCATTCCTGTTCACAAGAAAACTGTTATACTTTCAGTCATTATTTTAAAACAGGAAGAAGCAGGCAAACAGGCAAAGGGTTTTCTCTTAGCTAGGCTTTGCCTTTATATTTGGGAAAGGAAGTTCTGCCCAGTAGACTTCCTCTTACGTCTCATTGGGCGAATTTGAATTACCTACCCATGCTTAGATCAGTCGCTGTCAGAGGGGAATTTGATTAGCATCTCCTGGGGTTAGATTGGAGTTAAGGTCTATCTTTTGGAGCTCAAGGTATCTCAGTCTACTACCTGAACAAAGTGGAGGTAGTGTAATGGGGTGGGAAGAATGGAGGTTGAAAGGTAAAATAGTGCAGTAATATGTTCTGTTTTAAAAACAACCATTTTCAAATGTCGGAACCTCTGGAAGGCTACTGTCTTCTTTTATCCTATTGAACCTGACCTTGTATGTCAGGCTGTCCTGGTAAAAATTTAGCTTAGTCAGGATATTTCAAACATTGAGATTCAGTGATAGAACTGTCAAGAGGGTGCGCCGGCTGAGCTTCACAGCTGCGGAGCTTCAATTATTGATTAGGTTCCTCAAATGGCAGACACAACTGCTGACTTTGGGCAGAACTACAAGTAGCGATGAAGTAGTGGATTAGTGACTATACACAAGCTGTTTTTAAAGGACCAGCTTTTTGAAGGGTGAGACTCTGATTTAGATGCTATGATTAAAAAAGTACCGAGTATATTTTTGATGTCGTGATACATATCCTCATACTACATATGCACTTTAATACAAAATATATCTTTTCGTATAATGCTTCCGTGCAAGCTGACATCTTCATTATGAATACAAGTTAGGTTTAACACTTCAGTATCTTAATTATTTATTATCTGAGATGGGAGGCTTGAGTCTTCCATTACAAAATGAAGAAAAACAAACAAAACCTGCTGCAAAATGATTATGTTAGGCTTAAATAGGAATCTTTGTGAAGGATAACACCTGTAGGCTGCATTTTCTTTGAGTGCAGTGCTTAAGAAATCAAATATTTTAAGCACGTGTAAGCGGTGAGCACGCAGATGACTTACATGGAAGAAGAGGGCAGCAGTTAAGCATCGAGCCTTAGGAGTTAGCTTTGAATCTTGCAAAACCTTCTGAGTCTCAGGTTGCCATCAGTACATGGAGATAATAACAGTATAGGATCTCTCAAGTTGGTTAGAACGAGGAATGAGAAAAATACAGGTATACTATTTAGTGCAGCACCTGGCAAAAATTATACTTCTTTAATTCATAGTTCAGCAATTCAAATATATAATAATTTGACCACAGCCTAAGATCCTTTTCTCGATTGGCTAAAAAGCAGTCTCTAAGCAAGTGAATACTTTCCTTAGGATTTTCATGGAGAACTTCTAAACTACTGGAGAATTAACCACTTCCCAATATTTAAAAGTACTTTTTTAGAGTGACTACACCCATAGAAACCATAGACTAATTATAAAACTCCCCTTTCTCTTTGTTAAAGTACATGCTTTGAAAACCTCTAGTGGACAATTATTCATTTAACAATCGTTTATATAATCTCACTATGTGATAGGCAATGTTGCAGATTATCTGTGTAACCACCCAATTTCTCCCGTTTTGTAGACGAAGAAGCCAAAGGACAGAGAGGTTCAGTAACTCGTCTACAGTAACTAGTGCTGCGGCGCCCTTCCCAGCATTCCTTCAGCACCCAGGCTGTCATTCTAGGTATGCTGGCCCCTGCCAGTCACGGTTGAGTCCCTTCCCAGGAATTTCCTTTGGCTACAGAAAGCTGTTCACCCAAGGCTACTCCCCTCCCTCAGGGGCAACCCACACTCAGGCCCCCTTACCTCAATTCAGGACATCTCTGAGAGGTCATCACTGCTCCAGAGCTCCCCGCGGACATTATCAGCTGAGGCCTCTGCTGCAGCTATGTCTCAGTCCGATATTTCCTTTCCCTCCGCCCTGTTCCCCTCAGTCCCTTATGAGTGTTGATCCCGAGGGAGCCACCAATAAGCGTCCTGCACGGAAATCTCTGCCTCAGAGCCTGTTTCCCAGGAGCCCAACCTGAGACAACCATGCAGCTAATTAAGTGCAGAGCTGACTGGAGCAGTCTGGCTCCAGGATCTCACCCCTTTGCCACTAAGCTATACTATGTATTAAAACAATTCACTTTAGTAACATACTTTGTAAAGTAGAAGTTTTCACATAAAACTATATTTAGTATATAGTTTTGAGCTATTACCTAGTTATTACAGTCAACAATACTATAATAACTATGCGTGGTGCCAGATGGGTACTTGAAATATGAGGGGAACCACTTTGCAAAGTATATGATTGTCTAACCACCATGCTGTACACCTGAAACTAATACAAAATAATGTTCAATGCAAATTTTAATTGAAAATAAAATTAGAAAAAAATTTTATCACAGATTTTTCAGTAATCCAGCCCTTCTCCCATTCACCAGACAGGCACAGTTGTTATTATCCTTCCTTTTAGTGGATAAATATTCTGAGATCTTTTAGCTGTTATCTCTAGGACCCTCTACAATGACAAACCAATGGACTCATCAAGTAGATAGCTATCTCACTGAGATGAAAAAATTTATACTTGTGGTGATCGTTTAGAAGCCAATAAATGGGGAACTAGCTCTAAAGTAGAGTTTTCCTCCAATCCTCTTAGCCACTCAAGCTTTTGGTTCTGTGGCACCGTGAGAGTAACTTCAGTTTTCCAGTTCAAGACAAGCACACAGGCATTAGGCTGATAGTCCTTCTAATCCCTTAAAGCAGGTTTTTCCTCTGTTTGGTGGAGGTGAGAATACGTTAGCGACTCACATCTCATTGAAGTGCTGCAGGGCTCAAGGGCATTTTTGAAAAGGGCAATATGTTCAGCAAAGCTCCACAAAGGAAAGAAAAGCCATAGCAGTCAGCTCAGGCAAAATCACGTTGAGGCCACAGAGGCTTTGACAGCTCATAGACTTATAACAACGAAGATTTCTTTCTGACTTCTGCAACAAGTCAATTACAGATTGGCTGAAGCTCTGCTCCATGGCGTCACCTTTGCTGTGAGATTCAGGTTGATAGAGTACTCCCATCTGGATCTAGCTGAATCCACGGCACAGGGAAAAGAGAGCACAAGAGAACAATTGGTGGCTATTAAAGCTTCTGTCCATATTTCATTGTCCTAAGTAAGTCACATAACCAAGCCTAGGTCAACAGGGAGGGATGTGAAACCCTCCCTCAGAGAAAGATGACAAATGAAGAATAGTGAAAAACACAATCTAGTAGTCTCCAATCTCATTCACAAATATTTACTTCCCTCTGTTCTGCACAGAAAATATACTCATTTACGTCCCCAATGAGAAAAATCCAAAGACCAGGAAGAGTGTGAAAATGAAAGTAAACAATTTTGTGATTGTCCCTACTACATCAGGGTTCAGCGTGGTTTCTCTTCAAGAGACCCCACACATTCAAAATTCGCTGATAGACGAGAGAGAGGATAACTGCAAGGAATATTCCCTTTCAGAAAGAGAAATAAGGAGAGGCGCGAAGCAGTTCTGAAACCACATTGGGTAAATGTTTCTAGACTCCGCCTCCTACCACCACCACTCTGAGGGTGGGGTCTGCTCCTGGGTTAGATCCCAGCTCTGGCCCCAGAGATGAGCTCCTAGTCTGTTATCCTCTCTGGCTCTTGACTTTACGCTCCGGAAAGCGTTTCTTTCTCCACAACCCTCCTTGGCCACAATCGAAGAGGACACTGAGGAACACGTCCTCATCAGGGCTGAGCAGCTTTCCCAGCCTTGTCACTTTACACGAAATATTGGGGGCCCCAAGGGGAATTTTTAGTCAAAAAGAATCACAGTCGTATTTAGTCCTAACTTGTGTAATACTCTCAAGTATTAGGCTTTTTAAAGTTTATTTGATCCCAGCCCACTTCATGTGCCTATAGTCCTCCTCACAATTCTTTTCAAGACTCGAGTCTTTCTATAAACTTAATTACAGGTAACTTGAGCAAATCAGGCTTCTTGGAGATAGCATAGATTCATGCCTTTAGTCTCTTATCCATGAACTATTTCATCTAACCAAAAGGATTTCACAGGCTCCATCTTAATTAATGCAAAAGATTTAACAAAGGGTATTATGTCCATATATTTGATCTGGTCCTTGGAATGAGGTGAATTTTGTAGCTCAAATGCTCTCTCAGTTTTATGTGTTATATTAGGGGAAGAAAAACACATGTATTATTTTCTATTCCTTTTCATCTCTGATAGCAAATGGACTTAAAAAAACAAAACAAAAAACACCAAATTTATTTCTGTCTTGTAATAAATGTACAAGTAAGGTATGCCACTAACTTTGTTTACCAAAATCTATGCCTAAATCCAAAGCTCACTCAATCCATTAGCTGCCTTCCATGCTATTTCCAGCAACAGTTTTACCAAATGTTTTGCCAATAAAAAATATGGACTATCACCTTTCCAGACTCCATTAACAATTTCTTCACAACCCACTGGCTGGCCCTGAGCCAGTGTCACATAGCTTAGGTTTTTGTTAGGGTAGTACTGCTTTTCTAGGTACCAACTTCTATATAAACCAGCTTGGTCTAAATTATGATATGCTAACAAATAACCTTAAAAGTCTCAGTGTATCTGTGTGTGTGTGTGTGTGTGTACATGTGTATATATATATATTCTTCACATACATACACACATATATATGTGTACCCATATTATATATATATTCTTTATGTATGATGCCTTTCACAAAAAAAAAACAACATAGAGGGGGCGAATTGGTTACTGCTCATTCTATGGACACGCGTTGGTAGTACTGACTTGCTGGCTGTACTGTAAGGTAGGCTGACTGGATCATGTATGACAGGACCACCATCTGTTACTGCCTATGGGTCTTTCCTCTTGGTCTGGCCAGTTCATTCAGGGAAAGATCCTTTAATCTGAGTGACGGTGTTCTCAGAGACAAATTGAGATAGGGGACTATGAGGACTCAAAATTCTGTATAGAACCTTTAATTCTTACTTTCCATCTGACATTCCCATCTTCAGTTGAACCCACTGTTCCCGAGTCCAGAGTCCTTCTCATTGTACTATGGAGAGTAAACTCCTGACTTGTGCTGGTGTGAGGAGGGGATAATTGCCTGGGTGTGCCTGGTGTGAAAGGGGATCTAAGCATCTAAGACCACTGCCTATGACGTGACCTTTTATCCATTCTCCTCTTTTTAGCCCACCTACACTCCCATTTTCAGAGGTAGCTTGTGCCTCCAATCCCAAGGCTTTCAAGGGTTCTGTGGTGCCAACTGGCTTGATTTTGTATTTCCTCCACTGCTGGTTGACCTTTATCTTTCTTAGTTTGTTGAGACAATTTTTGGTTGGCCAATTGTTTTCCAGCTTCTGTTATTTATTGGCTGTCATTTCTTGTATTTTCTCCATCCATGTGTTTTTATTTCAGCTTATAAACACACTGCAAAAAACCCACACCCAGTGTCCATACCTTCCTTACTAAATACTGTTACCCAATAAAAGGAGACAGGGTTCACTGGGAAATGGCAGAGCTGAGGGTCAGTTCATGAATAATACACTATGATCCTGTAACCTCTTCTGCCAAAAAGCAAGGAAGTGCTAATAGCATGTAAATATGGGGGTCTGTCAAAAAGACATGGGAGCCAACCTGAAAGATCTTCCAATGGCAAAACTGGGACAGTTTTAGCAAGTAAATAATGTCATATTGGATAATAACCCAAAATGCAAAATAAATATACATGAGTCCAAATTGAAATAAATAAATGATTATATAGGTAAGCAAAATGGAGAGAAGGAAGAATCTTCCTTACAAAATAATTCAAATCATATATGTAAATACTCCCCTATTCAGGAGGTAGAACTTAATTCCCCTTCCTTTGAGTGTGGGCTGGACTTCTTTGGCAAAGTTGAGAGTGAGAAAAGGGAAAAATAATAACTTTGCTATTCCTGGCAAAGCCTACTTTAACCAGGTTGCAGAAGTTGATATCAATGATTGATGCTCTGAACCCCGCGTTTGGCGCAGTAAGGACACTTCGCCTCTATGATATTCTTCCCCCAAACCCCAAATTCTAATTTAATCATGAGAAAACACCAGACACACCCAAATGGAAATATGTTTTACAAAATACCTGGCCAATTCTCTTTAAAATTATTAGTCATAAAAAACAAGAAAAAACTGATAACCTGTCGCATATTGGAGCAGGCTAAAAAAGGCATGACAACTAAATGCAATGTTGTATCTATCCTGAATTGAACCCTGGAACAGGAAAAGGACATAAGTGAAAAAATAGGTGAAATATGAATAATGCGTTTTGTGTAACTAATAGTGTCATACCAATGTTAATTTCTCAGCTTGGATAAATGAACCATGGTCAAGTAAGATGTTAATATTAGAGGAAACTGTATTATCTTTGTAACTCTTTTGTAACTTTTTCTAAATCTAAAATTATTCCAAAATAAATAAGTTTATTTAAAAATAAGTCCTTATAGAGGAGCTCCAAGAGGGAACTATGTTCTGCCATGTTTAACTGAAAGTTCATTATCATGGTAAGATTCTGCTCATGTTTCAAGACTCAGCTCGATGGTGACTCTGCCTGCAAGCTGCCTCCTTTAACTTCCCCTGACACAGCTCCTTGTACTTACCTCCTGTTAATAGCACTTATTGCAGTGTCTCCCTAGTGGATGGGTAATCTCAAGGGCACAATCAGCATCTAGTTATTCTGTGTTCAGTATCTGGCAAAATGCCTGTGGAGAGCATATATGCATTTAATAAATACATGTGTGTTTGAGCTAAGTTGGTTATGAAGTACGGCCATTTTAATGTAAGAAATAAAGCGAAGAGAAACCATCAATTACTACTTCCTTAAAAATCAAGTACCTACTGGAAAATTCTTTTCTGCTTACTGCTTGCTCTAAAACACCCTATAGTTCTTTGGAAATCAAATATAGCCCAAGACCATTGCTTCATATCGCAGAGGACTATAGCAACCAGAGCTAGGCCGTGATGAAAAGCAGAGGTTTAATTAGCCTTGCTCCAGTAACATTTTTCCTGACAGTAAACTATGCACCTAGCAATTCCACTCCTAATTACTGGGGGAATTATGCCTTTAAAAGTAAACCCTAACCAAATGATGTTTAATGGGCCAGAGAGGCAGGAAATATTTGGCATCGGTAGTCTCTTGGTGTGTTGTTTTTCTTTTATCTTTGTGGGTTTCTTGTCCATGAAATGATCAAGAGTTACCATGACTTTATTCCCATAGGCTGAAAATTAGCCGGCTAAGCGGGAGCCCAAATCAGATTCTGATGACTAAGAATTAATCTATTTCAGCAGAAGCGTGTCTAACGGAAATCAGTGCCAGCCCTTCTCTGCCGCAGCAGCGCGGTGGCTGCTGTCACCTGTGATTGATAGGCAGTTAGCCAAATGCAGAAATCATTCAGGTCTGAATCCCTTTGTTCTCTGGCCAATATTGTTCTCATTTCATTTTTTTTTTCCAGAGTACATTTGTTCACATGTTCAGCTTTCACAAAGTTAACAAAGCCTTCATCTTGAGGGTTAAAAAGAAGTTTTTTATGAGAGCATTTAAATCTCTTTAGCATAACTACCTGTAGCAGTGATTTCCACACTGACTTTGTGAGCCTGGCTTATTCCAATTATTTTGAGAGATGGCAGAAAGTTGTTATTAGTTTTAAGTTCCAAGTTCAAATTAGTTTACATTTTACATTATCACAGGAAAAATGCAAATGATAAAACAGTGTGATAAATAACTGTAACTCAAAGAAACTATACATAGGGAACTTATTCATTCACAATGCATTCAGCATTTATTTCTTGAGTACCTATTATTACCAGGTATGGTGGCATGTGCTTAATAAGATGTGGTGAATAGCCCTGGGCAGTGTGGATCAGTTGGTTGGAGTGTCCTACATACACCAAAAGGTTGGGGGTTCCGTCCCCGGTCAGGGCCCACACCTATGCTGCAGCTCGATCCCCAGTCAAGGCACGTACAGAAGGCAGCCTCATGCTGTTTCCATGTCACCTTGAGTTTGTCTCTTTCTCCCTACGGCTGGCCACTCTATGACAATGGGCCATATTTCCATGCGAACTGCTTCCTCTCCTCACTACATCCCCTGTGGACTTTCTGGCCTGGAGATTTTGTCCTGTTCTGAGGTCTTGGCCCTACCATTTCCTTTCCTCTCTCTCAGCCTGAGTAACCCTCAACTGCCCTCCTTCCAAGTGTCAAAGTTGGAGCCATTTTTTCCCTCTTTTTCACTTTTTCATTTTTGTTATATAAACTCTTTGACCCACTTCCTTTAGGGACTTCCTTTAGAGTCTCAAGAGACTAGTTAAGAAGCATTAAAAACAACACAAAACAAAATCCGACCAGCCAACAGCAACCAAACAAAACTTAGAAATGAATGCAAATATATTTTTTCTTTTTAGTTTCCTTATTGAAAAACATAATAAAGCTTCTGGATTTCTCTAACCAATTAAGGGGAGGATGAATGTGCATGAAAAAGTATAATCAGAAATACTGACATTTCAAGATCTCATTACGTGATCTAATAGTCATGACCTATCGAACACTGCTGGCCTGGTGTTGGGCGTCTGAATAAACCTCGGCCAATTGTGGTCCTTTCCCAGGAATATTAGAATTGTATCTCAGAAAGGATAGCCTTTCTTCAGTGTTAAAAATTTAAGATGTAAAACTTGAAAGTTATTAGTGTTTGTGTTTTTGGTCATATAGACATGAGAACCAGAGGAAATTCATCTGCAGACCAAGAAAGAAGAGCATGGGGGACATGCGAAGGGGAAAAGATGGCAGGCAGAATAAGGAGCATGATTGCCTTTCTTCTAAAGCCCAGTGTCAGTGGTTTCAGAGTTCTAACTACATTCCTGTTACTGGGTTCTGTGGGTTGGGTTTCTGTCACATGCGACCCAAAATTCTATTACAGATACTTACTTCATAGGGTTTCTGTGCAGTTCAGACACAGAACACCCTATCATTTCCTTAGAAGACTGTCTGGTACTTAAGCATACAGAATGTTTCTGTTATTGTTTAAAACAATTCACTTTATGGTATTTGCCATGTGGTTATCAAGATTTTGTAATCACCATCCATGCTTGTCTAAGACAAAATGATTTACTCATTTTCTATGCATTCTGGCCATGTTTAGATTAAGGAATCATCCCTGTTCTTTTTCACTCCTACATGACCTTAAGTACCATTACTTACTTAGGGCAGTGTCTGGCACAGAATAAGCAAGAAATGATGATTTGTTTATTGAATGCATTTGGTATATAATGTAGTAACACTTGCTTGATTTCCTTGATTTAAGACTAAGCAAACCAAAATATTACTTCTGTTGCTATATATATTGAAATAAAAACAGTGCTAATGAAAAAAATTCTGACATTTTCTTAAAAATATGTGATAAAACTTCTATTGACAAAGTATACTTAGGTGTTGTATTAATTCTGAAAACTTATCTGCTCTTGCAGGTTTAGGATTTCTTTAATAAAAATTCATATAAAGTTATCGTGTTCTGAATTTATCTTACTTTAATGAAGGAAGAACAGTTTTACTTGGGGTAAACGGTACAGAAAATCACCTTTATATGAAATTTGCCACAAATTTTTTCCTATACATTATGTTTTTATATTTCCTTGTTTGCAGATTTTAAAACACATTTTTACAATGGCCCATGCTGTGTGTTTTTGCATGATTTACGGTAGAGATGATAGTTGTCTAGGAAAGCAGGTTAATATTAACCTCTACTATTGGAGGGAATTATTGACTTAACAAAGGTACTTTCCTGATGACTTAGCTGCCTTGACATTCCATTGTGATTCCATTTGGTGCTGCAAAGGTTACACATTATTTATTAGGAAATTTTGTGCTTTATGCTACTACTTCAGAGTAGACCAAAAAAACCCTCCAAAAATATTTTAACTTTGGTTTTTTCACTTTCTTTAAGACCACTCCTCTCAACTATTTTTTTTTTTCTCTCTTGAAGCTTTGTTTGTCTCTCTTTCGGAGAAGAGAATGTCAGGGTGTTACCTAATGAAGGACTTCAGGAATAAATATAGATACAAGGAGAAACTGTGTTTGATCTTAACCGAAAACGGAGAAGATTCAGAATGTAAATTATGCAATGAAAGAATAAGGATTGGTGTTAAAGCGCTGAAAATTTGTTTCATGATCTTTTGTTTGCCATGGCTGCCTTTGTTTCATTCCTTAAAGCTGTAAGTCCACCTCTTAGAGAAATCTGTAAATCAACATAAAATTATTCATGATATTTAAGAGTCCACAAACATGTCGAAAATCTTCTGTGTATTCTATGTTAAAAAAAAACACTTATTCTAAACAATTTCCCAACAATAAAGATTGTTTAATACTTAACTAAGTTGCTTTCCATGAAGATTTGTTCAAATAGGAAGTATGGTCTCAGCTGTTTTACTTCTGAACTGATTTAATATCTGTTTATTGAAATATTGAGATACTAAAGCCACTTTTGGCTCTGCGAATCCTTGAAAGATACGTTTTCTGCAAAATACATGTGCGTTTACATTACAAATACTGAAACCGAAGGAGCACCTGCTTTGTTTGAAATAGTACCTGCTCTAATGGGATATGCCTCATAATTTTAGGAGGAGAATCAGTTTACAGAATGGACTATATAGGATTAGATGGAAAATTAAATTTAGTTTCATTAATCATAAGGAGTCAAAACTAAAGTGTTCTAAGTATTATCTTCTAATACCATAAATAAAATTGGGATGAGTTACTGTTTTACATAAAATAATAAATCAAGGACACAAAAATGGTCAGGGATATTTATTGCTATTTTTCCTCCAGACATCTCAGTAGAAGGCTTCTGCTGGTGGTAATGTGTTTGTACGTGGTGTACCAGAGTATTTATCCACAGTGACAGCTCAACCTCTCTAACAATATATATTTTGAAAAATATGAATGACCATCAAGGTAGACAAAGGATATTTGATGCTTTCTTTCACTAGAGTATGTTTGGAACAAAACACACACACACACACACACACACACACACACATACACACACATATATATGATTATATCTAATATATATTGTATGTAAATGTAAATATTTTATATGTATTTATATCAATGTAAAAATGTCTGTCCGGAAAAAGTCCAACCATTGTTACTATAACAAGAACAGTTTGCATGACATCCAGGTTACCCGGTAGCCAAGGAGGGTGGACTGGAATACGCACACGTGAATAATGATGACTTCACTGTACTAGTCAGTGGGGGCAGCAGATGCCATTGAGTGAGAATGTGTATTGTGTGACCGTCACATTCAAAATGACTGAGTGAGTAGAGTGGCAAATCTGCATCAAATTTTGCGTTAAGCTTGAACATTTCTCTGTGGAAACTATTCAAATGATTCAGAAAGCTTTTGGGAATGATGCAATGAGTGCAGCACAAATAAAAGTGTGGCACAAATGCTTCAAAGGTGGTCAAGAATCTGTTGAAAGTGATCCACGTTCTGGAAGGCCTGCAACAAGCAGAACACCTGAGAATGTTGAGTATGTACCGGCTGCAATCAACAAAGATCTGAGACTGACCATGTGAGAACTAGAAACTGATCTGGAGATTCCAAAAACTACGGTGCCTGAGATTTTGATGTAGGGTCTGTGTCGTGGCAAAATTCAGTCTGCAGTTTCTGCTATGAGAGCAGAAGGAACATTGTGCTGCAGTTGCTAATGACTTGATTCAAACCGATGTTAATAAACCCGATTTCCTAAAGGTCATAACCGGAGATGAATGGTGGGTCCACAGCTATGATCTAGAACCGAAGGCCCAGTCGTCCCAATGGAAAGTCACCTGGTTCTCCACACCCAAGGAAGGCGCAGCAAAGTCACAGCAAGGTCAGGACCATGTAAACTGTGTGTTTTGATTGGTAAGTTGTTGTACATCGTGAGTATGCCCCCCAGGCCAAACAATTAATGAGGAGTATTGCCTCAATGTTCTTCATCGACTAAGAGATGCAATATGATCAGAATGGTCGCAGCTATGGGCAACTGGTGATTGGCAACCTCATCACGACAATGCGCCCACTCATGTGTTACATCTCGCGCAGAGTATTTTTGGTGAAACATCAAATCACCCAAGCGACTCAGACCCCCTACAGCCCAGGTTTGGTGCCCTGTGACTTTTGGCTTTGCCCCAAACTCAAATCACCTTTGAAAGGGAAGAGATTTCAGACCATCGATGAGATTCAGGAAACTATGATGGGGCAGCTGATGATGATTCCAACGAAGGATTTTGCAGTGTTTTGAACAGTGGGAGAGATGCTGGGAGAACTGGGTGAGGTCCTAAGGTGCCTACTTTGAAGGGGACTGAGGCATGGTTGTCCTATGTACAAGTTTTTTTGTATCCTCATCAATAAATGTCTTAATTTTCCTAGTACATGGCTGGGTACTTTCTGGACAGACCTTGATGTATATTAATAGCAACTGTTTGCTTTTACTTCTCAGATAGACCAGAGAAGATTGATATTTTCAGAGAGTTTTCGAAGGATCTGAAGAAAATATGAACCTCTTGATCAGTGATTTCAAAGTTTTTTGACTGAAGCCCAGAGTAAGATATATATATGACTTATTATACTGTATATATATGTAAAAACAATTTCACAGAAATATACTTTTGCCTACTATCTGTAATATTTAAATGAAGTATAATACATTTGATTATTTATTATTTCGTTATTTCCACTTTGGTTTAGTCTATTTAAAAAATTCTGTCTCCCTAAATTGTTTTCACAACCCCCAGGGATGAAAAAGAACTGGTTTTCAAAATCCAGCTCGAAGTTAAAGGTTCTTAAAATTTGTATAATAGAGACTCCCAAGGAGTTCTTGCAAATGCAGATTACTACGGTCACCCTCAGAGATCCTGATTCACTAGTATGGTCTGCAGTTCGGGAGTCTGCAATATTCAGAAGCCCCCAAGATGATTCTATGCCGATTATTAGACATAGTTTCTATCTATCCATAGTAATCCATGTTCTGTTCTTGCATTAAGTTAGATCCGCTGAAAACTGTACACTTGCACTAGGCCGTGATGACCTTCATTTGGATTGCTTTTACTGACAGAAGCTTTGGAGACTTGTCCTCAGTTTCCACTGAAGGGTGCGAGAAGAAATTTAATATTGTACTTTCATAGGTACCTCACTGAGACAAGAGTCTTCAGAGCATAGCAGTGTAGCTTATGTGAAGTTTCAAGTGACATTATTTTTAGTACTATTCACTAGAGAAGGCTTCACTTCCCTTAAGGAATTGGAATTCTTTTTTTCTTATTATCAAAGAGAATCATATACCTGACTAGAGTTTACCCTTGAACAAGGCAAGGGTTAGGGACACCAGCCTCCCCGCCATGCAGCCTAAACTCTGTGTAAAAGTTTCGACTCCCCCAAATGTTTACTAACAACTTACTATTGACCAGAAGCTCTCTGGTAACATAAACAGTTGGTTAATGCATATTTTGTACGTTATATATATTATATACTGTATCCTTATAATAAAGTAAACTAGAGAAAAGAAAATTTTTAATAAAAATCATAAGTCACTTTCTATCTCTACTTATTACCACAGAATACCACAGTAACATGTTTCTGTGGCATTTTATTTAATCAAAACAGTGCTAGGCAATGCAGTCAGACTTGACCGAACAGTTTAGTAGAAATATATTTTTTGTCTTAGAAAATACACACTGTGACACTCTCAGGAATTTAAGGCTGGTGTTTTGGAAAAGGTTGCTGGGCTGATGACAAGCAGCAGTTATGCAGATTCTTATGGGTGTTTGTTTTTATGTCTGTGTCTCAGCCCCTAACAGTTCTAGATAAAATTTCTACACATGATATCAATGATGGCTCTTCAATATCTTCAAATGATCCCTCCATGTTAAATTTTATCAGTGGGCTATGGGAGAAGGAATTAAAGTAATTTTTCCCCTTAGAGACTCATTCTGCTTTCATTCATTTTGGCTCAGCCCAAAGCCGTCACCATAGTGACCTCACCTGTATTCCCATCTTTTCAGGGTCTCTCCTTCGTGATGGAATAACAATGGCCCTTTCATTTGAACAATTGGTTGGTAATGGATCACAGGAAAAAGGAAAAGAAGAGTCTTTAGAGCAAGTGGTCTGGGAACTCTTTATAATCCAGAGAAGCAATGAGGCATTAAATTATTACAGAAAAGAATTGAATGTGATCTACCCTCACTATTCTACAATCTGAAATACTTTCCACAATCTGTAAATATTGTTCAGGTTTTATCGATGTTTAGTATTATGTCCACTCGTACTGCTCTCTATGGAAACATGAGAAAAACATGCTTTCTCCAAACTTGAAAGCTAGAAAAGTCTGCCAAGGTAGAGAGACATTATATTATTTGTAGTAATATATAGAAATGTTTTATTTCTAATAAACTGTAGTCCCAGATAAGATAGGTTTATATTGTTAAACTCCAGAACCTTAGAAAATATATTGATATCATATAAAGAGAATTCTAGAAATAACTTTACATTGTGTTGATAACTAAGCACCATCATTATGAATATTAAATATCTGTACCTTGGTAAAAACAATTCAGTTTTTAAAATTAAAAATTCAATTACAGTTGATATACAATATTATATTAGTTTCAGGTGTACAACATAGTGATTAGACATTTATACGACTTACAAAGTGATCATTTACTTAAGTCTAATACCCATCAGACATTACTCATGGTTATTAAAATATTACTGACTATATCCCCTATGCTGTACTACTTTATATCCCTGTGACTGCTTTATAACTGGCAATTTATACTTCTTAATCCCCTCACCTTTTCTACCCATCCCCCCAATCCCTCTCCCACTGGTGAACTATCAGTTCGTTCTCTGTATCTATGAGCTTGTAAAACAGTTCTCTCTTGATTGACTGGTAAGTAGGTCCCATACAAGTAATGGGTAAAAATACTATTTCCTAATAACATACAAAATAACAAAATAAATTAATTTGCTAGGAATGCCATTAAAAATAATGCAGGCTGGGTGGTTTAAATAAAATAAATTTATATATCACAGTTCATTTCTCTTTCACAGTTCTGGAGGCTAAAAGATCAAAGTGTTGGCAGGTTTTGATTTCTTCTGAGGCCTCTCTCCTTGGTTTACAGGCGCCCACTTTCTGGCTGTGTTCACAGTTAGAGGTCCGAATGATTGGATTGTGGCCCAGTCCAACAGCCTCGTTTTAACTTGGTCACCTCTTTGAAGGCCTTATCTCCACACAAAGTCACATTCTGAGGTACTGGGAATTAAGGCTTCAGCACGTGAATTTGGGAGGGACACAGTTCAGCCCCTAACGCATACATATTGTTGAATCCTGACAACTATATTTATAGCTTTGAATCAGCTCATTTAGGAAAAGTTTTTAATCAACAGAGGTGTCAGGAAGAGTTGAAGGGGAAAAGGCTGAATCACTCTTTCCTTTAAAAAAGTATTTTTCGAGGTTACTCTCTTAGTCTGACCTTCCCCCTAAAATCTCTGCCTGAGACAGGTAGATAATCTGGGAAATGATCCCAGGAAACAAGAGTAGGCGGCTGGCACAAGCAACATAGAGAAGGAAGAACAACCTATGTAAGAGTGTGTTACTGAGTCTGTTGCTACCATGGGTAACTAGGGCTCAGTCTTGATGGGACCCTCTGAAGCCACAGAGATGCTCCTTCTAATGTTCTCCTGGAGGGAAAAAAGAGGGCAAGAATTACCTATTTGCTTATATTCCCCATTAATGAAGATTTGTCTGCTAATTCTTTCACATCCAGGTTGTCCATGCATAGGTGTGCCATACCAAGATTTCAGGGAGGTACCAGAGAATGTGGTGATGCTGACATGAGGCGTTAATCAGATCTCACCTGTGTGAAGTTCATCGCTACATCAACACCTGGAGTGAAAGGTAGGAGGAGAAGGTATAGAGTTGGCACAAGAACTATCCAATCCTCTGATCACCTCCTCCACCCCTGTACCAGTATCATTATTATCATCATTCAGATCATCATATCTTAATATGTATATTGATAAACAGGCCTGAAACATTTATAATTATCATATGCAGAAACATTTCGCTTCAACATTTATTCCTAATTTCTAGAGCTCAGAGCACAATTTTTAAAAATTATGTTCGAAGTTTGTATATAGTCTATATAACCAGAAATGTCATCCTAACCATAAAACCTGCTCATATATTTATTTTGGCAAATATTTATTGAGACTTCACCTGGTGCTAGAACTAAGTATGGTGCAAAGTTTGGAAACAGGAAGATGATCCTGCCCTCGCTCCTAAGGAATTCACAGAGTAACTGTTAGGCTTATTGATTGTGATCAATAGAAACAATAGAAACATACCAAAGGTAATTCATAGAAAGAACATGGGAGTGTCACGTGCTTGAGGACAGGTGTACAAAGAGGCAGTAACCAAGGATGCTTCACACAGTAGGAAGGTATGCACAGCACCATCCCATAGTTGGAGCTGTTTGGGTAGCAATGGCTACTATGATGGCTGATCAAGTTCCAACTGTTTCTTCCCTTGCTTTATGAGTCAGTGAAGATTCAGAGTCCCTGTAGAGAACACATAAGAGGCCAAATTTAGTTCTCAAGCCTGTTCCTTGGTTCCTTGGTATGAAGGGAGACCTGCATTCTTCGGTTTTCTTTATGAAGATGGAAAATGGTCTCTCCTTCTCAAGGCCACCCAACACCAGTGGGGAAGAAGCCATGGTATGCTGGAGCTGGCTTTTATAGTTCATGGGAGCCAATTCTTCAGTTTGCAGGAAGTCTATAAGCCAGTTATTAAATACAGTACTTATTTAAATTTATATTAACATAGAATTATATAGATCATTAAAAACAAATACTCAAAACCTACCACTTCCTAATTATTTTGTGACATTTTACTATCATTTATGTTCTTGAGGTAACTTAATCTGCCGTGGCTGGGTACTATACATCGAGGTGCTGCTACATGACTCTTCTCAACTCCAGTCAGTGACATCACATTGGTAGCTGGAAATCAGCCAAGGTGTGAATGTTTTATGTCACGGAAGTTCACAAGTGCTACAAAGTACGGCTTGGTTTATTGCTTTGTCATTCATGTAAGGTTTAAGAAAGTGTTGGAGAAATGTACGTACTGCAGATTAAACTTTAAATATGTCATGTCTGCAGCTATTTAATTGTGGAGAGCACAAAAATGTTGAGGAAATATTTTTCCAATATTCAAAAACTATTATCAGATTCAGCAAAGAGTTCATCTATGTCACTGATAAATAAGAAAGTTCTGACATACATCTTTGTCGTTTCACTTTGCCTTCTCACTGACGTACATTAAAACACTAAGAACTTTTAAGTTGTAAGTATATTCTTTCATCACCTATGCTGTAGTTTGGCTTTAAGAGTTTGGCAAAAATCAATAAATATATTCTGTGAGAATTAATTAGTTATATGGACTTTATAATGAAGAGATGAAGTATTATATATTTTATTATTATTTATAAATTATTACATGTTCTTTATATAAGAACAATTTATCATAAAGTATATGTATATTTAGACATTTATATTTGGCAAACCACAGGGTAGTAATTCTCCAAAGGGAAATCAGGATGCTGAACAGCCAAAAAACATAGATAAAAATGTCTCCTATGACACACATAAACGGGCAATTGTATGACAATGTGTGGAGTGTACATGAAACAATAGAATTCAAGAAAGAAAACAATGCAAGAGAAAAGAGTGAAAGGAGAGAAAGGACTAAGTTGAGGGTAAGTCAAAGTTGAAAGGAAGTATGTTGTTGATCCTATATTTCAATTATTAAATATGAAATGATTATATTCTATGAAAATGTGGGGATGAGATGAGAAGGGGGTATTGATGAGAATAGCAAATATTTTGAAGAGATTTTAAAGAGTATTTTTGAGGATGCTGTATTTTATTATTCCCTGTAATGCCCAGAGAACACTTTATATATATTAACTTCAGTTAATATTTGGCCATTGGACATGTGAATACAACAATGTGTTATGTAGTAATCCTGGGTTTTCATTTGCTAGCTCAGTGACAGTGGGCAAATTAATCCCTTGGTCCCTCAGTTTTCTTGTCTGTAAAATGGAGATGATAATATTAGCCAATTTATTGTGTAGCTTTGGGAATAAAAATGTTTTGCATATGTAAAACCTTAGAATTGGAAGCCAGTTAGCTTCTTCTCTTGCTTCCCCTCCCCCTCCTCTTCCTCCTCCTTCTTCTCCTTCTTCCTATTATTATTTTAGTTCCATGTTTTCTTCTAATGTTTTGGCTCTTCCCTTAATAACAGGTCATCAGTGATTACTTCTGTTTACACTGTGTCTCCCTCTTACAGTATTACTTATCTCCTTTTTTTTTTTTTTTTTTTTTGGTGAGAAAATGAAAAATGGCCCTGTTGACAATCGCACTACAATATTTTCCATAGAAATAAACAATGCTAAGAAGACGCCGTCCTCAAGGCCACAGAAATGACTAACCGGCCCCTTCTTCAGACTAACATGAATTATTGTATTGCTGCTTCTTTATCAATGGCCACTCTAGGTTTGCTGTAGCCTTCCCACCTCTTGACAAAACGTGTTAAGGTTCCTAATCGCTGTTTTCCCCTCCTCCTTTAGAGCTTCCAATCCAGAGCTGGCCACTGTTTCCTGGACTCCTCTTTAGAAGCTCCCAGCCTAAGCTTAAATTGTGTAAGAAACCGTCTCAGTTCCTCTCTACTGAGATGCTCCTGCGGCCCCTATGGGGTACAGTCTCCCCCAGTGCAAACCGAATACACTCAACCTTTTTTAAAAAAAATAAGTGTATTCTTGGTAATCTTTGGTCTATCAAACTCAACAGTAAGCAGCTGGCTGAGAAGATAGAAAACCAAGTTTAATTTGTTAAGAATTGTTTACTGAGAATAACTGTGATTTTTAGCAAGTTGCTAAGAGAAGCAGTATGTTGCCAGGAGTTGAAAGGATGAAGATCCACCTCTATTACCTTTTCATTTAAGCTGTGTTCTGGAGACTTGGGCAGACACATCTTCAGACAACATCTAAATAATATGCTTAATAGCTGAAGGGTGAAGTTCCGAATTACATCTGCAGTTAGTTGTCTTATCTCTTTAGTTTCCTTCAGTCTGGGACAGCTCCTCAGACTTTCCTTGACTAAGGATCCTGACACTTTTGAAGATTATAGGCCAACTGGTTTTCAGAATATCCTTCGATTTGTGTTTGTCTAATATTTCCTTATGTTTATATTTAGATTGTACATCTTTAGCAGGAGTATTGCAAAAGTGGTACTCCACTCTTGGCCGTGGCTATAGGTAGCTCACTTGGTTAGAGCATCATCCCAATATGCCAAGTTTGTGGGTTCAGTTCCTAGTCACGGCACATACAAGAATCAACCAATGAATGCATAAATAAATGGAACAACAAATTGACGTTTCTTTCTGTGTTCTCTCTCCTCCCTTTCTCTCTCTCTCTAAAATCAATAATTTTTTTTTAAAGGTGATCTTTCACTCTTTTTCTTACACTTCATTAGGTGGGGCATAATTTCATTTGCTTTCATTGCTGGTGGTGTTCACTTTAACTATTTGAATGAGGTGGTTAACTGTGAAGTTACTATGCTCATTCTCAGTTTAATAAGTAGATTTTTTTCCTGGAAATGGTAGCTTGAGATTATGTAAAATCCTGTTTCTCATAATAGTTTTAATTTATTTGTTTGCTTATTTACTTATATAAAGATGAACTCATGATTTCTATTTTATTTTATTTATTTTTTATTTTAAAAGACTATTTTTAAGAATAGTTCTCAGTTTTCAGCAAATTTGAGAGGAAGGTACAGAGAGTTTCTCATATACCCCCCTACCCCATACATGCATAGTCTCTCTCAGAAACATCACTGCCAGTGTTGTACATTTGTTACAATTCTGTTTTATTTAATGGGCTATAATTTGTTATTCTGTATTTATTCTGACCTTCAAATGATCCCTGACTTGGCCAGTAGAACCCCTTCCACCTGGCTTTTGTGGCTTTTGTCAATTCCCCATCATTTTTTGAATACTCCCTTACCATCAGATGCAATAAACTACTATAGGTTCATCTTGTACTTTTTCTTTCCTGGCTCTGGAATCAGCTATTTCTTCAAAAAAGTCCTGTTTCCAGTGGACAAAGGTCATTAGAAACCAAAGAGTGGGAGCTAGGTCTGCTCATTACTTTTGCCCTCATCATGTCCTCTATGAACTAGGAAACGTGGTACACAGGCACACATTCACATCTATATTTATATCTCCATCTGTTATATAGATAGTTTTATAAAGTCCCAAGTTTACACGGAAGCCTTCAATTCCAGCCAACATCATAGGACTCCTTTCCATAATTATGAATCCATTCCTGTCAGTGAAAAGCCTGTATCATTACCCTTAATATATGTATTTATTGATTAATGTGAATGTCTGTAACTCACTGTTCCTGCCCCTTCCTCCCGGGCATATCCTCCTCACTCCACTCAGGCTGTAAGTCCCCATTCTAGGCTGCTGTCACACGCCCTCTGCTGTGGGTACTGGCTCTACTCCAGCTGGGCTCTGACACCCCACTCTGGGCCACTCTCCCATGCAGAAACCCACCTCTCACCCCTCTGGGGTTCTACCACCCTGCCCCGAATCATCCCCACACAGAGATATCTTCCTCACCCGAGCTGAGCTGCTGCTCCTCACATCAGGCCACCGTTCTGCCACAGCTACTCTCCTCACTCTGCATGGCTTTGACACCCTGTGCCGGGACCCTCCTCCATGGGTGTCTTCCTTACCCTCCTTTGCTTTGATACCCCGCACTGGGCTATGCCCCTGAGGAAATGCTCAGGCTCTAGCACCTTACACCAGCCTGCCTCTGACGGAAATGCTCTTCTCCCTCTGGCCTTTGTCCCAGATCCCACTCTGGGCCCCTGAGGCTCCCTTGTGCTGAGTCAGACACCTGCTGTGTTCAGCCGCCCCGGATTGTCTAGGACTGACGTGCGAGGAGAGTAAGTGCAGAAAAGAGAAAGTGTGTTGTTGGTTTATCCTTCATTAAGAATTTCTAATTTAATGTCTTTAATTATTCATGTGTTTTAATAAACCGGGCCCTTTTATTTTTCTGTGGTACAGCCTATGGACCTAGCATTTTCACGGAGAGAAAGTTACCTGGCATACTTTTATTTGTGTTAGACCAAACCCACCATTGGCTCCTCCTTTTATCACGTTAGACTTAACACAGAGCTTTCACAGCCTGGTCCAAGCTATTTCTCCTGCCCCCCCCCCCACCCCTTCTGCTTTCTGTCCTGTAATAGCACCTCAGCTCCTCCGCCCTCTCTGTGCTGCCACAGCCGGCCACGCTCTTTCACACATCGGCGTGTGTTTTTCCTTCTTCCTGGCCAGCCTTCACCTTCTTTTCTATCAGAGGACCCCTGACTCATTCTTTAAGATGGAGATCAAATTTTACTTCTCAGTGAAATCTTTCCCAACTCCCCCAAGGACAGGTAGGTCTTCCTGCCCCTGCACCCAGTATTTGGAGTGCATATCATTAAACTTTTGCCAATGGAGTCCTGGCCCACGTTCAGCTCATAGCAAGTCCAACCCATAACCCATCTGGGGTCATTTCCTCAGTCCTGAGTAACTAATCATGATGGCTATGTGCAGTAACTGGTAGAGGCATCACTTTGGTTCCCTCACCTGTGAGTAAGACCCATTCCATTAGGAAAGGCCAAATGGAAGCCTTCGAAATTGCCTGTGACTCCCACCCTCCCCCAACTCCCACACTATCCTCTGGTTAACATAGTGAATCAGAGTAACCCCACAGTACTCCATCCAAGAGAAACTGCAGGAATTCTACCAAAGACTAACAAGAGGTAAAGGTTATAATCTTCATCATATTAAAGTTGAATTTATTTGTACAGCCTTTGTTAAAAACCAGATGGATTATGGCAGATGCAGGTGAACTAAAAAGAAAATGGAACACTGTTAGCTAGTGTTAGTCATTATTATTGTTTTTATTACAGTTACCCTGGAAGCTAAATGAAGAAACTGTTTCTGGGAAAAGGAAGTGATCGTCTATGTCAGGTGCTGCTGATAGGTCAACTAAAATGAGAGCTGAGCCTTGACTATTGGATTTAACGATGCAAAGGTAATTGTTGACCTTGACAAGAGCTATTATGGTAAAGTACTGGAGGCAAAGCCCGGTTGCATAGGGTTCAAGAGATAATGAAGGAAAGAGAATACTTAGAGAGAGAAAATACCAGTAACTCTTGTGAGGAATTTTTCTATAAGAAGAAGAGAAGCTAAAGGGGATGTGAGGTCAAGATGGGTTTATTTTTTCATGGGAGAAATTATAGCACTTTTATGTAGATGGGAAATATTCAGGAAAGAGGACATATTTATGTGAGTTAGGGGAGAATTGCTATAGCAATTTTCTTGAGTAGGTAAAAAGAGTGGGGATCCAGTGTACAAGTGGAAGGAATCAATTTTTTAAAATTGCTTTTAAAATTGCTTTTGAATTAAGTAGAAGGAATTCAATTTTTTTAAATTGCTTTTGAATAAATGAGGCAATGTGTAAATGAATGAAATGTGCTCTCTTTAGATAGGCTATGCTTAGGTTACTAGCAGGTAAACATGGCTTCAGAAGATACTATCCTCGGGGGATTAAAAAATTAAGATGCCTCCAAGTATCTCGTCATTTATACTGTTCAAGTTTTGAAAGAGATGCAGTACTGTAATTATGTCTACTATAAACTTTGACAGTTAGCTTAGTCTTTTCCTTTCACTAAATTCAAAAGTAAACACTCTTACTCTTCAAATCCTCTTTATAATTCTTCTCTTTAATGTATATTCTGAAAGAAACTACAACGATAGTCTGATTCAGAGGAGATGAAACACACTCTTCCACATATGTTTGAGCATTTGTGTAGCCGTAACTCTTTACCTTTCATATTCCCTTATTATTGATTTTTAGGCCACTTGTCTAGTTTTCAAGAGCAAATCTCTAGGAAATGGTAAGGTCCTTGACAGTTCTGTTTGTAAGTTGCAAGTATAAGGAAGGAGAAAATCTCAGGATGACTGAACATTTGTAAAAACATTGAGAAACAGAGAGTTTTCTAGGGTGAAGGACCTTAGAAATCACCTAGCTCAGCTCCCCACGTTTGCAGATGAGAGAGATTAAGTGATTTACCCTGAATGACGTGATTAATGGCAGAGCCAGAGCTACAGGCAAGGTTTCCTGACTCCCAACCTAGTGCTCGTTCTACTATACCCTCCCTTTTGATTGTAATAAATTTGTAACAAAGTTACTGTGTCAAATTTTAGTATATACATACATAATTATTTTTCAGTAGAATTTATAGTCACAAGGAGTTCATGCAAATGGTCCATGCAATGTTTCTTTTATATAGTCAAACAATTTTTATTTTAGAATATAATTGTTTAGAAAGAATTTTGGACAATGGTATAAATTAGTTTGTCAAAGAGTAAGTTAGGTGGAGAGATATTTTTCCTGTTTTGATAGAAGTAGGATGTTAGAGACTAGGAAACCATATTATCTTAAAGAGAGGAAGAAAAATGCTTTTCATCAATTATTATGGTTAGATGGCTAAGCAACTTTGTAAATAGGCATCATTCCCAAAGTACATGCCAGATATTTAGTGATGGTTCCAAGGTGACACACCCAGAAAGTAAGGAGCTGGTTGGTATTTCATGAAAGAGAAGTTAGTGAAAGAAAGGAAAACATTATTAACCTCGTAATTTTGTGCAAGTCTAGCTCTTCTATATGACTTTGTTCAAATTTACCCTGCCATGAATAATGGCATAGTGATAAGAACAAAAAGGTATAGGAATTCAGTGAATAGCTGATTAAATGATTAATTAATTAATTGATTGACTGTATCTGCTCTATTTTCTTTCACCAACTTCCTTGTGACAGTAAGAAAGTCACTTAACCTCTCTGTCCTCACCTAATTATTGAGATCAATTTCAAGTTCTAATATTTATGAGCCTATGGGTTCCAAAATCTGAGAATTTCAAATTTCATAGAATAGGCACTGTCTTTGTACCATTGAATAATTTTGTTGAGTATTCTGATTCTATTTCTATTGAGGAAATATGTGGACATTATACAAGCTAGTAATTTGCCAGATGCATTGCCTGATTCATATGCTATTTAAAGAGACATGGATAAGTAATTTAGCAACAAAATAGAGGTGTGTGGGTTTTTTGTGAAATGGAGAAGGAACAGAAATATATATAATTTAAGAAAATTATTTGATATATGGTAATTTTCCAAAAACCTCTATTATGTGAAAATAGCTGGTACATGAGGAAGCAAAGGTAAACTGGATTAGAAATCAATGTGAAACTGTCAGTGAAATATTTCTTTTAAAATCCAGTGATATATAAACTTAAAGATGACAAACCTTTACTAGCACTTCACCCAATTTAGGATATAGTCAATCATAACATTAGAAAGTATAGCTCTTAAAAGAAGAGAAGTTCTTCAACGTTGGTGTGCCACTTTATGTGTCTATTTTAAGAACTCTTCCTAGAACAAATCATGAAAAATGGAAAATGTATTGGGTTGGTCAAAATGTTCATTTGCTTTTTCCCGTAAGATGGCTCTAGTAGTGCTTAGTTGCCTTCAACTTCATTCGAAATGATTTTGTAAGATTGTATTGTGACAGCTGTCATATCGGCATGTGTTTAAAAAAAATCAAAATTGGTGAATTTTTGTGTATCCATTTTAATATTGAAGATGGGAGAAAATATGTAACATTTTGGGCATATTATGCTTTACTATTTCAAGAAAGGTAAAAACACAACTGAAATGCAAAAAAAGATTTGTGCAGTGTATAGAGAAGGTGCTGTGACTGACCGACTGTGTCAAAAGTGGTTTGCGAAGCTTCACGCTGGAGATTTCTCGCTGGACAATGCTACACCATTGGGTAGACCAGTTGAAGTTGAGAGGGATCACATCAAGACATTAATTGAGAACAATCACTGTTATGCCATGTGGGAGATAGCCGACATACCCAAAATATCCAAACCAATAAAGTCATTGGTGAAAATAAAAAATATGTCCTTTACTTTATGGAAAAAACCTAAATGGACTTTTTGGCCAATCTAGTACCTTTACAGTTTCTTTCCTTTCCTTTCCTTTTTTTTTTTTTTTTTGATATATATTTCTTCTTTTAACTTTATTTTTATTTTGACACTATTACAGTTGTCTCCATTTTTTCCCCCTTTGCCCACTTCCACCCAACCCTAACCCTGCCTTCCCTCTGGCCATCACCACACTGTTGTCCGTGTCCATGGGTCACGCATATGTTCTTTGGCTAATTCTTTCACCTTCTTTCATCCAGTCTCCCACTCCTCACTCCCCTCTGGGCCAGACATATATTTCTTCAAGCATCTGTCATACAAACCTCTGTGTCATCAAGAGCTTTGAAGAGTTTTTTAAAAATGGAGAAGACATTGCTATCCTCAAATGACTTAGGGTCTAGGAAAGGGAACAAGACAAGTGTACATGTAGTTGTAATGCAAGGCGGAGTATTTGAAAAGTCTCAGAAGTATGGTAAAAAACCTAATGGAATTTTGGTTGAATTGACTTTGGGATTATAGACATTAAGCCACCCACCCAGGATTATGGGGCACGTACTCCGTAGGGTCCTTGGGCATTCCTCATAAGGCCGATTCCAGTTCACGTTGCTGGTGTGAGCAGATGTCCACTGTGTACTTGGCTATTGCTGGTAGAGAGGACAGCTTTGGATTTTTCAAGTGGACTTTTATAAAACTGCAGGTTTATTTAAATCGTGCTAGTAGAAGGTTGTTTCTGTTGGTGTAGAATGTTGGTGGTCAGGCCTTACGAGATTAAAGAAGTTCTACTTTTTCTATTCCTAGTCTCAGGAACTGTTTGGCTTTGTTTTAGTTTTTAAGTAATAAATAGTCAAATGTTTCTGTATCATTGGAGAAATCCTATGATTTAATAAAATCAATAAATTAATTTGGTGACATAATTGGTAGGCATTTCTGTCATTCAATCATTTTTTTTCAGTCATGGGTCAAACCTAACTTGATCGTTACTTAAAAATGAACCATTGGAGCTGGTAGGCTAATATGTTGCCAAATCAAGTTCTCAGGACACAAAATGTGACAAACAAACAAATAAACAAACAAACAAAAAGCAATAGCTGTGCCTGGGAGAGAAAGATTGACAACCAGTGGGTACCCAAAAGCAAATTCATGAATCAGAGCTCAAAGATTTAATTCTCATAAATGTTTTTTTGCCTGCCAATCTCAATTTGGAAAGGATGGGACAATATGAAATTTTATGTTTCTCTCTTCCTCAGGCACCACAGATAGAAAGAGAAAGAATTCTCACCCTTTCCAGCTTCTGCCAGCTTTCCTAGGATCCATCTCTAGTCTCTGGGGTGAATGGGGTGTCCCAGTAGGCCTCATCCTCGTTACCAGAAACTGTGGAGGAGGAAAAACAGTTTTTCCTCTACACTTCATGGTGAGTATTTGGCTGAGACCTCTTTTTCTCTAGGACACCTCATAAACGGATAAGCTTGTCTAGGTTGAAAGTTCTCCACTGTGGCCACTGTGATTCAAGGTGAGCTTTGGTAAAGTTAACCTGCTTGTTCAGCCTTAAAACAAAATTTAGTTCACCTATGATAAGTGGACCAGTCCAGCACCAGACCCAGTCTGGTCGCCCAGCCTGATCCCTGCCCCGGTCCAGTTTTTAAGTAGGACCCAATCTGGCCTCAGCTGGCTTCTAGACCCACTGTGAAGGTTTCTGGACCCAAGCTGGAAAAAGAAATGCAAGGTTATGTTCCTTATAGGGGTGGCGTGGGTCTATCAGGCACATCGCCTAACCGGTGCCGATCAGGCGATCCCTGACTGACTGGTTTAAGATTCCATTTCTGGGAGGGCCAAAACTCTAGTCAAGTTAATGCTCAGTTTGGTGAAGGGAAGCACAGCATTCATGACTCCATTTTGGGCCTGCTATCTTGTTTTTAACAGCTGTAGTGCTTTTTCTAATGGCTTCTTGGTGAATTCTGTGTGTGGTAAGCAGATCTCTGCTTTTTATGACTTTTGGGGGCAGCTCCACACTTAGACCTGCGCAAGAAGTTCTGAGTCTTTCACTTTGGAAGATCCCTCTCTGGCCCTCCTGCCACTGCGCTCCTCTCATGAGGGTTAGGAGTGTGACAGGGCCGTCCAACATTTTGGTGTCTCTGGGCTGCACTGCAAGAAGAGAAGCTGTCTTCAGCCACACATTAAATACATTACAACATATAACCATACACACACAAAAAATCTCATAATGTTTTAAGTAAATTTGCGATTTTGTGTTGGGCCACATTCATAGCCATCCTGAGCCACACGTGGCCTGTGGGCTGCAGGTGGCACACCCCTGGTAGGAGTCAAGAGGATGGGTCGATCTGAATGTCTTGGGACCCCTCCCTCCACCACCATCTAAACTATATTCTGGATGCTTTGGTCCCTGGAATTCCCCATCCAAACGTATCTGAGTCCACTTCAAGGGCCTGATGATGACTTTTTATTAGGAAGGCCATGTTGCTGGCACTAGCTGTTTGGATGGGAATGCGGAGGGACTTTCAGGCTGGGGACTAGGGCTAGGGCTGGAGGTAGGAGCTCCCTACCAGCTTTAGGTGCAAAGTCGAAGTCCACCCATTCTAAATGAAAACCTGCCTTTCTAGCGCTAAGGTCCTTTGCAGAAACTGAAAGGCTGACACGAACCTGGAAGTAGGGCTGGGACACTGTGGCGGGAAGTCACCTAACTTGGCCTGGATGGAGACGGGAGGGCCCTGTGTGCACATGGCCGGAGGGCTCCGGTGCAGGGCCAGACCTCCATCTTTATCATTTCTCATTTCTGTTCTTACTAAAACTAACAAACAGAAGTATTTGATTCCTCTAATTTGTTCTCTTAGAGGCATTAAAATAACACAAGTAAGAGGTTTTTGTAAAAAAATTTGTCAATAATTTTTTGCAGCAACTAAGTTATCCTTAAGACCATTTTTTAAAATTACCTATTTTGATCAAAGAGCGCATCGTATTTCACAAACTTCTTCTAATGACTTTAATTTTTTTTAATGAATTAAGCTATTTTAAAAATGTTTTATGGTCAAATAAGTTGGCTAATGGGAATATATCACAGACTTCAAGCACCTGAGATTGACCACCTCGGGTCCCCATCCCCCTTCAAGACTTCCGGATGACCTATTTTTGTATTAATGCTTATTTCCAAACCGTTCTGTGTTTCTCTTAACTTGCTCCATCATGCCACCCACCAGATTCTTCCAGAACTTTCCACCATGGCCTCCAGAAATCATGGCCTATCACCAACAAACTGCCCTATGTCTTCAGTCCATTAACATCCCTTTCACCTTCTTACTCTAACTGCAAACTCCTTTGAAATTAGTACTCCCCTGTGATTTTCCCCCCCACGCAGTAAGCGCTGGAGAATCTGGAGTCTGGGTGGGCCCCTTGGTGAATCACTAGGTTGTGAAATCTTGTTCCTCGCTGTTTCTTAAGCCCTCTGTTTGCACAACTAACTTGCACCCATTCACTGTTTCTAGGTCCTGTAGCAGCTCCCGAACTGCATTTCCTGTCCCCAGTGCGGCCTCCCTTCGGTCTGTCTTCCACACTGCCCTGATATCGATCCTTCTAATCATGCCATTTCTTTGATTAAAATCCTTCAATAGCTCCCCGCAGCTTCCAAGGATAAAGTTCACACTCTCTCATTTAGTGCCTAAGGCCTTTCGTGATCCCATTTCTGTCCACAGTTTCAGCTTTATTGCCCGCCACCCTCTCGCACTTACCCTTTGCTCCAGCCACACTGAGCAATTTGCAGTTCTCTATCGTTTCCCAGGACAACTCCCGCCCGGGCTGACTGAGGTGCGCTGTGCCTCTGCCCCTCACACACTGTCCATCTCCGTCCATCTATCACAGCTCTTATTGCACTGTGCCACGGTCTGTCATTTGTAACTCCTTGATGGCAAGCATCATATCTCAGTCAGATTTGAGTCCCTAGAACTGGCAGGTGTTGTTGAATAAATGAATAAAGGAAGGGCTAAGCAAAGCTGCTCTGGCAATATTAATGGTGCTTAATTTGGATGGTTTTGTTTTCTGCTCAGCAACAGTTGTTTTATGTTGATTAGTTTATTCTCTCTGTTGGTTTCTATGAAGTTCCGTGTTATATGTATGTGTCTGGTGGTGCTGGAGGTGATAGGGAGTGTGCATGCTTGTGTGTGTTATGCGTGTTTGTGGATGGGGAGGTTGCAGGAAAAAAGTTATTTTCCTAAGCATGCCCGCAAAAACCTGGCTCTCATGAGCGGAGGATAAATTCCTGGGACTACCTACGTTAGAAGCCCTTATGGACTTGAATTAAAGTCTTTTAAGGCTCTTCCCCTTAGTTTCTCTGTGCACATTCTTTTGGTCAGCCATCCAATTAACATGAGGTTCTCATTAACAACAAAATCTAATCAGCCGTATTTACTGTTCACACAAATGACCCTCAGAGGTTTGACATGAACTAACAAGTTATTGAGGATAATGGGCTTTAAAATCAGACTGGCTGAAAAATTAGGCAGTGAAGGTGTCTTTCATGTCCTTCCCTTGGCCTGGAATGTCCTCCCCTTGCTTTTCTGCTGGGCAAACTCTGATTTGTTCTTCAAGACTCCCCTTAGCTGCCCAGGTTGACATAGCATTGCCCCATGTTTCCCCGCACCCTGTGATACTTACAGCTTTAAGATCAGGGACTCTGTGTGTGTGTGTGTTTACCCTCAGTTTCTAGTGTTGTATCTAAAGCAGGGCAAAAGCCAGCTAATATTGCTTACATTTCTGATCTTAGGAGACAACAAAATCTGATGATAGCTATATGGCTTGACCACAGAAATTACTTGCATATACAATAACTATATATTTTCATTTATATGAAAATGGCATACACTACTTATAGAGAATTTAGAATACATATAAATGTATGAAAAAGAACATTTAAATTCCCTGTAATCTTTACCTCTACCCAAGATTAATTATTGTTAACAAGTTGAATAATTTATTTCTGTATATGTACAAAATTTGAGGATCTAATTGAAATATTTATGATGTGTTTAAACATTTAGCTTAACTTCAGATTGAATCAAGAATTACAGAATGTGACGCTCTCCTAAGAAATCAAATACTCCCTTGAGGCAAAGCAGTTTCAAGGACAGAAGGGACATGTGAGTTTGAAAAAAAAAAAATGAAGTTCAATTTAGGGAAGCAGTTAGCCTTGAAGGAGCTATTTATCCGGTATGAATGAGCATTTTATTCTGAAACCAAATCTTATTTGTATAGGATTAGTCTTTTGACTTTTCCCTACTTTTAAAACCTGTTTCATAAAGATTGAAGAGCCAGTTATTCCAATCTACAAGGCCTTGTTTATGGACCTCACTAGTTGAGGGGTAGCTGGCAGCCAGGAGGAAGAGAAATGACTTGAAACTGAGTAGATAGTCCCATGTGGCCCTTGGATCCCAGCCCTTGCAGGGATGCTCCTATTGTTCCTAGTGCTACCACATGTCTATCCTGGCCGCTCAATTCAGTCTGCAGAGCGGCAGCTGTGACATCACCTGAGCATTTGTTAGACACTCAGAATCTCTGTCCCACCGCAGATCCACTGACTCAGAATCTACACTGTAACAGTCTCTCCAGGTGACCCTCAGACCCCTGAGTGTGAGAAGCAGAGAATATACACCATGACACCAGAGCTTCCTGAAATCCTTTGAATTACAGTACCAGATTACTGATATTTGCTGGTTTTGACTTTTAAATCATCATCCAGATCTGGCTTTGTGGACAGGTCCCATTGGGCCCACACTGCTTTCTGGAGAGATTACCTGGTGCTCAGCTTTTCATTTCTTGGGCAGACAGCCCAATTGCTGTCTGATGCACAGCTGTACCGTCCATCACGCTGTACCTTTCTTTTTGTTTAAACTCCTCACCTGAGGATTGTTTATTGATGATAGACAGATAGACAGACAGAGAGAAAGAAAGAGAGAGAGAAAGAGAGAGAGAGAGAGAGAGAGAGAGAGAGAAATCTCGATGTGAGAAAGAAACATTGATTGGATGCCTCCAGTACATGCCCTGGCAGGGGATCAAACCCTGCAACCTAGATATGTGCCCCGATCGGGGACTGGCCCTGTAACCTTTTGGTGTATGGGATGACACTCCAACTAGCTGAGCCATCCGGCCAGGGCATCACTGCTGCACCTTTCGTAAGCCTTTGGTTCTGTTGAAATTCCTGGCTTTCACACACTCCTAGAAATTTCACTAGATGCAGCACTCCTGTGCTGGTCTTCTGCAGCCAACAGCTGGCTTCTACCTCAGTGTGGCAGCACTGATGTGGTGCTATTGTTCTTCTTACTTGCATGCTTGGAGTTCCACATATCTGCCTGCATGAGATGAGGTGGGTGTTCTGTCAGTGTTGTTCTCATTCTACAGACAAGTGAGGTTGGGAGGAGATACAAAACTTGCCCCAAATTCCCAAGGCTTTTAATTGACAGAACCAGATGGACATCAACAAAGCTTCACAAAAACACTTTGAGGTAGCAGGTCTCCAAAATGACCTGCGATCATCCCCGCCTTCTGATTTTTGCACTGCCATGTAGTTCCTTCCCGTTTTGTAGCAGGGTTGGTCTGTGTGACCAATGGCATAGGGTAGAAGTGAAAGTGTGTCACTCTGAGATCAGGCTCTAAAAGACACTGCAGCTTTCATCTTGGTTTCTCTCTCTTCTGCACCATGCACTTGGGGGAGATAGCTGTCAGATCATGGGCAGGCCCAGGGAGAGGTCCTGTGCAACCGAAGGCCTGTGTCAGCAGCCCCGTGCGTGAATTTGGAAGCAGATCCCTCATCCCTGTCCAGGTTTTAAATGACTGCAGCTCTAGCTGACTTCTTGACTGAAACCTCCAGAGATCCCCTGAGCCAGAAACACCCAGTTAAGCTGCTTCCTCAGAAATTTTGTAAGATCGCAAATGGTTAAGTAGCCAAGTGCTGGAGTAACTTGTTATGCAGCAGTAGCTGCCTAATACACAGTCCGTATTTCCCTTTGTCTATCAAAATGTAAATGTCCTGAGGACTTTAAACAGTGAACTATTTATAGGACTACAAACAATTATAGTGGCCACATGATATCACCGAGCCTCAATCATTATTTGAAAAAAATAAGTAAACATTTCAAAAACCAAGATAATCCCTTAGAGGTTTAGGTGGAGGCAGCTATGCCGCCATGGTCCTTTTGGGTACAGGCTGTGCCTCACCAGGGCTCACCAGGGCTGCGCCAAGTGTGGCTGAGACGCATGCAGCTGGACTGCTGGGTATTAGGCAGCACCAGGCAGGATGCCCTGAGGTCCCACAGACAACGATGGTCCCTCCTTTTAAACTACTCTACCCCCTACCTCTTTACCTTGCCCTCTGGGCCTGTGATGACAGTGGCAGCACTGACAATCTCTCCCTGGACACCGTTCTGTTGTCTGGGACAATAGCTACTAGCTGCTGTTGAGATGGCTAATCCATACTAATCTCCTTATCAAATGGTCCCTTAGCCACACCATTGCCGTTCTCTTCAGATCAGCTTTCTCATTTTTTCTTTACAATATATAATAGACACGCTGAGAATTTTCAGAATCTTTAAAATTCTCTTTGCTTTTCCCTTAACAATGCCACTTTTATATCATTTCTTCTCATATTTCACTATAAGCAGTCAGGAGGAACCAGCCTACTCCTTCAACACTTTGCTTAGAGATTTTCTCAGCCAGTGTTTCAATTTCATCAGTCATGAGTTCCACCTTCCACAGAACACTAGGGCACAGACATAGTTCAGCCAAGTGCTTTGCCACTTTATTTCTAGGATGGCTTTTCCTCCAGTTTCCAACAGCACGTTCCTTCTTTTCCACCTCCGACTTCACCAGAGTGGACCTGACTGTCCATATTTCCACCAACACTTGGTTCAGGTTTACTTAAATATTTTCTAAGAAGTTTGAGGCTTTCTCCACTGCTCCCCTCTTTTCTTTCTGAGCCCTCACCAGAACCCCCTTTAAAGGTTCATTGGAGGCAATCTTACCATTTCCTAGCATGACCTCGAAACTCTTTGGGCCTCCGTCCTCGCTCGGGCCCACAGCCGCTTCCCCATTGTTAGGCATTTTATAGCAGCACCTGGTTCTCTGTGCCAATTTCTGTCTTAATCTCTAAGAATTGCTAAAACATGATACTATAGACAGGGTGGCTTGTAAACCGCACAGATTTATTCCCCACAGTCCTGGAGGATGGGAAGTCCAAGATCAAGGTGCTGGCAGATTGGGTGTCTCTTGTGGAGAGCCTGCTTCCCGATTCATAGACAGACACCTTGCACCTTTTCATCTTTCGGCTCTATGCCGTCATCGCCCCTTATCCACAGTTTACCTTTCCTCAGTTTCAGTTAACTGCAGTCAGCCACAGTCCAAAAACAGTAAATGGAAAATTCCAGGAAAAAAATCATAGATTTTCAGTTGTGTGCCATTCTGAATAGCGTGAAGAAATCTCACGCTGTCCAGCTCTGTCCCACGCAGGACATGAATCATTCGCTTGTCCAGCACGTCCACGCTGCAGGTGCCCCCTGCCTGCTGGTCACTTAGTAGCCTTCTTGGCTTTCATATAAGATTGTAATCTCCTCGCAAGAGAGAACTATATTTCATGGATTCACCATGGTTCCTGCACATTATCAAATATGAAAAATAATGAATATCTTAGTGATCACTACAGAAAAACAATCCACAGCTATGCGTTTGGATGCCGACCTTACCGGCCTGGATGCTGCACAGAACAAACGGCCCGATGACGCAATTCCGAATTTTCTGTCCCGGAGAAGAGCGTCAGAACCAGGAAAATTTATTACTGTTTGGTCATAAAATAACTCTGGGGATTTTCTCTAAAAATATGCATATTTTTCTCATTCCTTTTCTTATTGATGTTTGAGGTATTCACATTCTCAATGGAGGAGAAGCCTGACCCAGGGCAGGAAAAGTACCGCACAAAACAGGATTAAAAGCAGAGATAACCAGAAGAGTTGTTTCAAGCAAGAAACAATTTCTTCCTTAATTCTCAATTTCCTGTCAGGGCCCCCTTTTGCTCAGGAAATCTAATATTCCTCATCTCAGAGTTAAGACCAAAATCAATAGAAACCTTAGGCAGTTATTTCTCATCCAATGTCATTAAGCTCACCTAGAACCTTCCGTAGGTTCGGGTAGATGCAGTTATCTCAGGGTAAGAGAAGGATTCTCAGTTTCTAGGAAGAAAGCAATATATAAAATAACATTAGAATTTATCCATTCATTTAATAATTCATTCCATACACATTTGTCATTCCAGAGGCTAAGTAGTGAACAAAACTAACCAAAAATAAATAAATAAATAAATTCACATCTTCATTGTGCTTCCATTTGAGAGAGAAGAGAAATGTAGTAAGTAAAATACATTGGATATCCAATACTCACATGAAGAAAAATAAAGCAGAGAGATGATAAAATGTTCCAGGTGGTAAGAGTATTTGGGGTTTGTTATTTTGAATAGAGTGGTCAAAAAGACCTCACTGAGAAGCTGACATGGAGCAGATATCTAATAAGAGTGAGGGACTGGTCATGTGGATAACTGTGGGAGGTGTAACCCAATCAGAAGGAAGGAAACCGCAAGTGCAAAGGCCCTGAGGTAGAGGTGGATTTAGCCTGCTTGAGAAACAGCAAGAAGGCCTAGGGTTCAGAAGTGGAGGGCAGTGAGAGGGCAAGAGATGTCGGAAGTGAAGTTAGAGAAATGAGCTAGACCAGCACGTTGGAGTCCCTTTTGAGGATGATGGTTTTTCCTGACAATGAGATAGGTTTTGAGCAGAAAGAAGACGTAATCTGTGTTATGTTTTAATACAGTCACTTTAATTGATGTTTGGAAGACAGACTGCGGGGCAGATCTGGTTTTGTCTGAATGCCAGTTGCAAATTTGGAGGCAGCCTCTCGTCCTTTGGTGGTTGAGATCCTGCTGGCACTGCTGCTAGTGCCGGCCGCGTGGACGGAGAGAGCTGCTGTCCATGCAGCAGAGCAGGTGGGAGATGGGCTTCCATGTCAGAAAGACTTGTGTTTAATTTTGGAACCTTCCTTTACCCATTGAGTGATGTTTTCAAGGAATTTAGTCTCACTGAGTCTTAGTTTCCTCATCTATAAAACAGAGCTTGGGAGAGAGTCAAACAAAATAATTATGTGAGGTCTTAATGTAACAATCCCACATAGTAGGCACTCAATAAATATAACTATTGTGAACCTAGTCCCCCGTTACACTAAGAGCCCTTGATGCTTTCTCATGCTTTAGTCTGGCCTCCCTCTGTGCTGCAGGTCATGCTCCCTGCATTGGGACTTGCTATCGTGAGCAGCGCTGAATGCGCAGCCTCTCTCCTGATACCTCATCAAGTCAGACCGCAGGCCTGTGCCACTGTGCTGAAACCCTAGCCCAAGAGAGGAGGCGCGACCTTGGGCTGTGCCTCTCGGTTTCTTTGAAATCTATAGTCTCTAACTGAGGGCACTGGGGAAAAAAAAGAACTATTAGCTTGCAATATTCTCTACCTTTCTCTTCCAGCTAAATGTACTGAAAAGAAGCTGCCCAGACCAATAATAAGCTTTTTTTACAGCATGGCACACACAGAAAATAATGATAATTGTATAGGCAATTTAGGTAAATGGGGGAGGCCCCTTGTGGTTGGAAGTTATGGATCCAGGATCTTCAGCTCCCCCAGGTTTGCCCTCCTGCTTGTAGAGCTAAGGGCATCAATAGTTTGACCCGGTCCTCCTACAGCAGTAGGGTAAACAATCTTCTTGGGTTACACAGAATTTAGAGGGTCTGAGGTGTGGGATTTTCAGTGCTAAACCTGGGGAAGTCCCAGGCAAACCAGGGCAAGTGGGTCACCTGACATACCAGTTGGGAGGCCCTGGACAGCCCTACAGCCTGCCCCTTCTGTTGAGTCCATGGAGGAAACAAGTAAACGGGGGGAGATGGAGAATCTAGAAAGGCCAGCTGGATTCACACTGCAAAAGCAGAGAGTCACTGGTAGAAGGGGTCTGGAAGGGGAGAGGAAAGGAGCCAAAATTTTAAGATACCTTTTGGGATGCATTTTTAGAGAGATTACCTTTTTTCTTTTTTTTTTTTTTTTTTTGGTAGAGAACTTAGCATGGAATATAAAGAGATCTTGAGAACAGATGTTTTCCAATTATTTTTGGCTCCTAGCACCTGTTAGTATGACTAGGCCTGTGGTGACTCAGCTTGTAGAGGTAACACTGGGAATTAGATTCCAGGCGACGAGGGCTGGGTCAGGGGTTATCTGAGGAACACCCTCTGTGAGCTTCAACGTTGCTTTTCTCTGACATTGAAACATGTTCTTTAAACAATGCGTGTTTAGTTGATTCTCACTCTCATGACGACAAAGCGTTCTTTCCAAAGATAGTTCTTAGTCTGAGAGCAAATGAACTCCCGTAACATCTGTTTTATTCATCTGGAGTCTGAGCCCCAGCCAGGAGACAGTTCAGGTGCTAGCTGGGCGCCTCAGGTAGATCACATGATCAGCCACTTTTCCCATACCTCTCCCTCCGCCCAAGTTCAGCCTTTGTTTCATAAATCAGGATGCTGCATCAGGACTTCAAAAAGTCTTATTAATTTCCGTTAAATGTTTTTAATACTTTTTCCCACATGCCTCACTTAACTTTAATACCCCTCGCTTGACCAAAGGAGGGAATTCTGAACAATCACATTTGTAATTCAAAGTGCATTCTGTTTTACTTTTCGTCACTTACTATTTTATGTACTCTGGGCCTGGGGCATTCTGGGAAGGCCAAGGCAACCAGTTTTCAGGAGCACCGATAGGCTGCCGAGCCATTTCTTGCCGGCCGTTCACCCCTGTGGCATGGAGGAAAGCGCTGTGCGAGGTTAACTCCGGCTACTAAGTAATAAGCACACAGGCAGTTGCCAGGATGATTTCTAAAACTTAGGTCCTGGAACTTAGCTTGTGCTTGCTGTTATCCTTGGAGGACTCTAAGATTTATTGAAAGCAGTTAATACCCTCGAGTTTTTCTTCCTTTAGGAGTTGGTTGATGGTATTACATTGGGTGGAGAGGTCATAACTTAGGAAGTTACCATAGGTTTTACGGAACCCTGACGAGTTGAGGTGAAAAGACAAAGGGAAAAATTTAAAACACAGGCAAAGGAATGTAACACAGTTAGGGAGGGGAAACATATCTCATATTCAAGGAGAAGGGGTAGAAACCAATCATTTGGAAGTGACAGAAAGGAGATCTTGGGGTGTTGGCAGACTGTAAGGGAAGCTGAGATCCTATGCTAACTGTTCCTTCATGTGTTAGTTTCTATCCAAATGTGTGAGTTGAAGCTAATAGGGCCTGGCTGCATCTTCACTAGGGCACTTGAAGATGGCTTGCGAGCCCTTCGCCAAAGTGGTCCTGAGTGCTTCCTTCGATGATGAGTGAGAATATTTTCCCTTCCATCCTCTAGTTCCTCCGTAAGGGAGGTAATGTCTGTTACTGCCCTCCCCTCCCCCTCCCCCAATCTGATTTACTTATTCCATAGAAGAAATTCCTCTTGGTTTTCTTTTGTGGTAAGGGGAAATTCTTTGTCCTCTGATAAAAGGCAAATCCTGGGAAGAGAAACTTCATTAATTCTTATTACGCCTTTAGGTACAGTTTCAGTATGAAGAAATACGAGGTCATTTCCTGAAAGCAGTCTGAGAGGGTGGGAGAGAGAAGGGAAAGGAGGAGACGAGCTAGTCCAGAAGAAACTCTGCTCCATGTCCACTTTCCCAGCCTCCTCTGCCCGCCCTGGGTGAAAGCGGGAGCTTGTGAAATTCTCCCAAGTGTTTTCCTGACTTCATTTTAGCTTTGTCATATTGTCTGTGTAGCTGTCTGTTGTTCAGACTTTGTTTCAAAGTGGCATTTTAAATAATTAAATATCTAAAAGAGTATAGCACCCGTGCTTATCAAACCAAAATACCAAAAGGAACACAGCTTTCATGGGGTTCCCAAACTCTTCCAGCTCAAAGAGTTATGCCAATGTGACTTCGGGGATCTTTGCAAATGTTTGTAATGGAAAGTGCACACACCCAACCTTACAGGTCAAAGGCAATGCAGGAGAATCAGGCTCTCAAAAGGGCGGCAGTTAATTCTGGAGGCCAGGGAGGTGGACGTGCCATCCATGCTCTGTGTGGGTGTTGGGAAGGAAGCAGGCACACCTCCCTGGGCCAGGCTGACGTGCTGGTACTGAGTTCTTTATTGGGCTGCTGTAAATATCTTCATTCATCCCGGGGGAAGTTTGTCTAGTGTGGAAGAGAGAGTGAAAGGGAGGTGAGGGTGGATTTGAAGATTGAGGCAGGATGAAGCAATAGATGACATATTATAAAATTTTCTCTCTTGGCTTTATTATGGGAAACTAGAAATCGTTTGTGGGGCTTGCGGTCAAACACAATTTCCTCAGAGCTGCTTTTGATCGGAAGCAATGCCAGAATGAAAAGGGAGCCAGAATAAAATGTTTAATGATTCTTCCTGTTATGAAATGCCCTTTTTTTATATTTATCTTAGCCAACTTTAGAGAAGGCATTCTATTTACTTCTAAAATTCAATCTATTTGGGGTCTCTCATCCCTGAAAGAACTCCTTTTTTCTTTCATCCACTCAATGGACCAGACAAGGACCCATTCAGATTATTTGAGTCCCTACTATGCACCAGGGGCGATGTCAGTGCTGGAAAAACAAAAACGGATGAGGGCCCCCTGTGCTTTTCCGAGGTGAGTAGGCCTTATCCTGTAAGCCCTGGGGAGCCAGAAAAGGTTTTTTAAGAGGACGTATTACATGATCAGACTTCTAATTTAGAAAGATGTTAATTTGGAGAATGTAGTCAGGAGAGAAAAGCCATTACGATATTCAAATTGATTTAGAGAAAAAAATTGTTATCTAAATTTCCAGTCCAGAAATATGGTATATATCCCCATTTCTTTTGATCTTCTTTAATTTGTCTTAGCAGTGTGTTATTTTTATTAAACAGTTCTTGCACATATTTTATTAAATTTATTCCTAGCATTTCATGTTTCTGATGCTGCCGTATACATTATTGTTTTTAAATTTCAATTTCCAGTTGCAGTTGATTTAAGTATGTTAATGTTGTATCCCTTTGATCATGCTAAACTAGTAGCTTATTGTTTTTCTTATAAACTCCAAGAATTCTGCTTTTTTTTTTCAAATTTGTATACCTTTCTTCCCTTGCATTTTGCACTAAAACCGCCATTGCAATTTTGAGTGGAAGAGGTAGCAGTGACCTCCTCACCTTCCTCCTGATCTTGGCAGAAATGCATTTAGTCTTTTACTATTAAGCATTAGGGTTATTCTGGCTTCTAAAATCACCAAACAGGCTCTCTGCTTTATTGGAATAGAGCAGAGAGGCAACAGAAATCACACTAGGTGCTGGCAGCTCTAGATCCTCTGCCCCACCCCTCTCAGCCCTGAGGCCTGGGAGACTCCTGCCCCTGAAGGGCTTTCCTGCTTGTGTGGACCAGGAGAAGCCTCCGTTTTGAAAAACTGCACTGTGTGGGAGCTTCCAGTGTCTATTTCGCTACCAGCTGCATGATTAGCATTAAATGCCTATTAATGACATCGACAGCAACTAGACTGGACTTGACATTTCAGGAAAGGACACATAAAAGAGTAAATCAAACCCACAGCACCGTGTGTTAACAGTGGTCCCACAACAGAAGACATGGCACTAGTGTGCCTGGCCACACCACACCAGGGACAGGAAACACACCCATAGGAAGCTCCAGGCACACAGACAGCCCTGGGAGGGGAGGAGGGGAGGGCACCTGGTGCCCTCCCTGCCGGGATTAGAAAGAATAACTGGACACGCATGTTCACACTCTCTGGGAGCACAGTCAATTTGGGAGTTAATTCTTACTATTCCATTTTCTCAAAAGGTACGTATAAGGTTGGTATTATTTTTTTCTGTCAATGTTTAAAAGAATTCATGAGCGAGGTCATTGGGCCTTGAGTTTTCTTCGTGGGGAGATTTCAAATTATATATTAAATTCTTTAATACACTTAGGGTTATTGAGATTTTCTATTGCTTCATCAGGCAGTTTTGGTAATTTGTGTCTTTCAAGAAATTTGGCCATTTCACGTAAGTTATAATTTCTTTCCCCCAAATTATTTTGTAATATTTCCTCTTTATCCTTTCAACGTCTGCAGAATATATAGTGAGTGATGTCCTCTGTTTCAGTCTTGATAATTTTTTTCCTTAAAAAGTCTAGCCAGAAGTTTATTAAGGTTATTGATTTTTTTAAAAGCAACTTCCTTTTGGTTTCTTTGATTTTCACTACTTTTTATTTTTCTGTTTTTCTTGATTTCTATTATTTATTTCCCCTCTCTACTTGGGATTAATTTGTTCTTATTTTTATAGCTTCTTAAGGATAATGTTTAGACCATTGATTTGAGATCTTTTCTCATACAATCAATTAAAACTATAAATTACTCTCTAAGCACTGTTTTAGCTGCATCCTACTAATTCTAATATACTGGGTTTCTATTTTCATTTATTTGAAAACATTTTCTAATTTCTTTTGTGGTGTCTTCTTTGCTATATATATATTATATAGAAACTTAAAAATTTAATTTCTAATTATTTAGGGATTTCCTAGAGGTTATAGTGTTATAGATTTTTAATTTTATTTTATTATGGTAAATAGAGTAATATACGGTACAATTTAAATCCTTTTAAATTTGTTGAAACTAGTTTCTGTGGCATAACACTTGGCAGATTGTGGTAAATATTCCATGTGCACTTTAAAAATGTGTAACATTTCTCAATAATATTATGATGTTTACTTTGTCTGATGATTAATAGCCACTCCAGTTCTCTTATGATTAATGTTTACATATTATATTTTTCTTTTATCCTTTAAATTTTAACCTGTATCTTATATGTAAAATAGGTTTCTTGTAAATAATATGTAGTTGAGTCATATTGTATAATCCAGTCTGACAGTATCTGTCATTTAATGAAAATATTTAGACTATTTACATGTAAAGTACTTATTGATATTGAATTTAAATCTACTATCTTGGCATTTGTTTTCTCTGTTCTTATCTTTTTCTACTTTATTTTGGATTAATTTAATGTTCTTAGGGTTATATATTACTTTTACCTCTGTTTTCTCTTTTGGGTTTTCTCAGCCTTTGTTCTTCTGATAAAATTTTCAGTTTTTCTTTTCTGCCCCCAAGGGTATTTTCACTGACTGTAGACGCTCTGTTGATTGTTTTCTTCTCTCTGCTTTGTCCTCTCTTTAGCTTTCTTAGCTTCTGACAGGATATCTATGGACGTTCTTATCTTTGTTCCTCTGTACATATGTCTCTTTTCCTATGATTGCTTCAAAAATGTTATCTTCAACACTTGTTTTCAGCAGTTTGATCATAATATACCTTTGTGTTATTTTCTTATATTTTTCTTGCTTGGATGTCATTGAGCTTCTTGGATCTGTTTGTTGATAGAATTAATCAAATTTGGAAAATATCTTGACATTTATCTTTTAAATAATCTTTCTGACCACCCTTCAGACTCCAAATATATTTATGTTAAACTACCTGATATTATCCTATTGATTTTTTTGGTCTTTTTCTTTGTCTCAGTATTTCATTTGGATAGGTTCTATTGCTACAGTCCCAATTTCATTGGTTTTTCTTCTACAGTGTTTAAACTACTATTAATTACTTCTAGTAGATTCTTGATTTCAATGATTGTAATTTCATTTCTACAAGTTTCATTTGGTTTTTTTGTATATAATTCATTTCTTCATTGTTATGTTCATTTTTTTCCTCTTCACATTCTAAGACATACGGAGCAAATACATGATAACATTTTAAGCTCTCAGTCTTCTGTCTCTATCACTTCTGGCTAGGTTTCTGTTGACTGATTCTTTCGGTCATTTGTTATATTTTTCTGCTTCTTTGCATACCTAATTTTTTAAATGGTAGCTATACCTCTGGGTTTATGTTGTGGAGTTCTAGATATTTTTTGTTGTTAGTTTAATGAGCTTTGAATTTTTTCTGAGGACAGTTAAGTTACTCATAGTTAGTGTGATTATTTCACAGCTTGTTTTTAAACTCTTTTATCTTGCATGGATATAGAGTAGCTTTTTTTCTAGAACTAAATTTTTTCCCACCTCTCAGGCATGACTCCTCTGTGGTCTAGTCTGTCCATTCCGGCTGGAGAGAACTCAAACTCTTCTTGGCCCAGTTTTAGCTCTATGAACTATTCACCTTTCAATCCCTGGTGATAGCTTTTTCCTCAGAAATTTTTCTTGTCTGACCTCAGGGGATTTCACCCTATAAAAAGGCAAATTGCTGTGCAGGCAAAGACTCAGTTGAACTTTGCACAAATTTCTGGAGCTCTTTCCCTATGTGATTTTGTACTCCCAGGTAAGCTGCCTTGAAAATTCTAGCAACTCTGGCTTGCCTAAACTCTAGTCTATGTCTGCTTAACACAGTGAGAGTTCTAGACTCTCTTTGGGTTCTTTTTCCCTGTATCCCTGATCGATGACAAGATTCGACTAGTTTCCTCCAACCCCCACGCCATTTCCATTTCTCAAGGATCATAATGGCTGTGCTGCCTGTTATCCAATATCTGAAAATAGTTTCCTGTTTTTTGTACAGTTTTCTAGTGGCCAGAGGGTGATTCCAAATTGCTTTACTCTCTTATGGACGGAAATAAATACTGATTTTGCCACTTTACCCTCAGCCTGTTTCTCATTGTCATGTTTCTTTTTCTTACAACCACAGCCCCCAACATTTATTTTCATCTTTCTTTTTTGGGTGGGTGGGGTAGAAAGGATTTAGACCTTGTGCATGATCAAAGGAGATAAGGAAAAGAGAGCAAAGCATCTACAAGGCAAGCAAATCTTTCTGTTTCTAATATTGGTTCCACCATTAATTAACAAGATTCTGAGCCATTACTATGCTAAAAGATTCTCTGTCTCCATTTTAGCCTTCTTAATATTGCTAAGATTGTCCCCTTCTCATAAATCTGGCATATTACCATGTTAAAAGTATACCTCGTTTTTTCCCTCTGTTTTAAGAACCCTCTCTTGTTATTTTGTTAGTGTTTTAATGGCTCAGTATCCCAAAAAGAGACCTCAGAAAGGGATGAAGAGTGGAGAAAACGCTAAGATGTTACAAAAGTGGGGAAAAAAACTGGGTCTCAAGTGCTATGGTTATGAGAACATTCTTCTTCAAGTTAATGTTTGCTTCTCGTGGAAGCATAGTTTTAATGTCTGTCCACAAGCATTTATAACTCATATTTCTACCTACGAGAGCATTTATGTAAGAGCTAGAGAGGCCAGCACTAATATTTTGGGAAACAAACCCAGAAGATAAAGTAAATTTCCCCAAATGACCTGCTTTTTGTTACTTTTTATTTTATGACTTTGACATAACTGGCTCTTCCTTTCATTTTCTCAAAAGATACTAAGGTTATTTTTCATAAACACTGTTTTCTTGAAGTAGAGTGAACTTATCTTAAGCACAATGTTATAAACATCTCTGCACCCTTGTATTTTAAGAAAATTGTATATAATACGGACAAATCCTCTTTATAATGTGTTGTAACACTATTTTCCATAGCACTTATTTACATGCTATGTATTCAGATGGTTCTTACAGATTTATCTATTCCTCTGCTCCACCGCAGCCTGTCCTGTTTGCTCTCCACTCCACCCTCCATAATCACTCTCTAAATTTTCTATTCTGCTTTGACCCTCAGGTTTATAAAACGCTTTGTTTTGCCCTCATACCTGACTCTCTTGCCTTGATGGTTAGGTCCAGAAAACTGAGTGTCCCGTAGACGACTGGAGGGAGAAAGAAAGGCAGAAAGGGGTATTTCTGTTGTCCCCTCTTCCTTCCCATAGTCTCATAGTGGCTCTTGCGGGTGCTTTTCTTCTCTCATTTTGGTTCCGCCAGGGCTTAGGTAACCTCTTTGTCCCTCTAGGCTCTGGGGCAGCAACAGCCCCTCTCTGTTGCTAGTCCCTGGGTAATTCACTACTCCTTCGTTGGCCGCCTTAATCCTACCCATGCTCTGTAAGTAGTCCCTTCATGAAACTCTCCCCAGTTAAATCCTTTTGAGTGTGGCTCTTTTTCTTGCTAGCTCCCTGACTGGTATAAATCCCTTTCCACGCTTTGTCCAAAGAGCTCTTTTTAAAACCTAAGTCAAAGAAGGCTAGTCTTCTATTCCAGCCTCTCTAAAAATCTTACTCGACAGTTAGAATCAAATCCAAACTCCCTGACAGAACCTCATGATCTGAACTGTCCAATTTCATCTTGGTCCAGTCTCTCCCTTTCTTATCCTGCTCTAGCCACACTGCTCTACTTTTTTTCCCACTAACATGCCAAGCTCATTTTTCATGTCTTGGAGCTTGTACACTTGCTGTTCTCTTACCTGGCAAAGCCTGGTCTTTGAAATAGGGCCTGTGTGGAGGAGCAGGCAGGGACTTTTCCTAAAGCATTTATGGGCTAGTTGGAGAACTGTCACTCCAGGAGGCACCCTACAGAGTGAAATCAGATGACTGGCTCTCAGAAGACTCAGGAAGAGTCTCCAGTAAGAGTCTCAGACATAACTGAGTCCTTATCTATTCATGTTTCTGCGCAATTTTCACATCTTCTGAGAGACCTTCGTTAATCAACTTAACTAAATTGATCTCCTCCTTTAATATTCTAAATCCTATTATGCCACCTTATTTTCCAAATAGCAACTATTACTAATAGAAATAATTTAATTCACTTCTCTAGTTGTTTATTGTTTGCCTAGTTTCAATGACGAGTAAGTGGCTATGTTCAAAATTTTTGATGTGTCTTGTTCACCTTGTATCACCAATGCTAAGCTAGTGTGCGGGCACATTATGTATGCAGCTGGCCAAAAATTCATTTGTTTTTTTCTCATAAGATGGCTCTCATAGCACTTAGTTGTCTTTAGCTTCATTTGAAACAGTTTTGTTAGATTGCATTGTGACAGCTGTCATGCCTGTGTACATTTAAAAAAAGAAAACTTATCAAACTGGTGAAATTTTATGTAGCCATTTTAATATTGAAGATGGGAGAAAATACATGACATTTTTGGCATATTATGCTTGATTATTTCAAGAAAGCAACTGAAATGCAAAAAAGATTTGTGCAGTGCATAGAGGAGATGCTGTGACTGATTAAACATGTCAAAAGTGGTTTATGAGAAATACAAAGGACTGTAAGAAATTACTACAAAGAACTATATGCCAAGAAATTTGAAAACCAGGGTGAAATGGACAAATTCCTAGAAAAACATAATCTTCCAAAACTGAATCAAGAAGAAGCAGAAAACCTGAACAGACTGATAACATCTGGTGAAATTGAAGCAGTAATCAAAAAACTCCCGGCACACAATGGCGCTGGACTGGATGGTCTCCCAGGAGAATTCTACAAAACATTTAAGGAAGAGCTAAACCCTATCCTTCTCAGAATATTTGAAAAAATCCAAAAAGAGAGAAGACTCCCAAACTTTTTTTTATGAAGCCAGCATCACCCTAATCCCAAAACCAGATAAAGACAACACAAGGAAAGAAAACTCCAGGCCAATATCGCTGATGAACATAGATGCTAAAATCCTCAAAACAAAATACTGGCAAACCACATCCAGTAACACATTAAACAGATCATCCACCATGATCAAGTGGGATTCATCCCACGGATGCAAGGATGGTACAATAATAGCAAATCAATAAATGTAATACATCACATAAACAAAAGGAAAGACAAAAATCATATGATCATATCAATAGATGCAGGAAAAGCATTTGACAAAGTACAGCACCCATTTATGATCAAAACACTCAGCAAAGTGGGAGTAGAGGGAGCATACCTCAACATAATAAAGGTCATATACAAGAAACATACAGCCAACATCATACTCAATGGGCAAAAACTAAAATCTTTCCCACTAAGATCACGAACAAGACAAGGATGTCCACTTTCACCACTTCTATTCAACATAGTATTGGAGGTCCTAGCCACAGCAATCAGACAAGAAAAATAAGTAAAAGCCATCTAAATAGGAAAGGAGGAAGTAAAACTGTCATTGTTTGCAGATGATATGATTGCTTACATAGAAAATCCCATAGACTCCATCAAAAAACTACTCAACCTAATAAGTGAATTTGACAAAACAGTGGGATACAAAGTCAATACTCAGAAATTGAAGGCATTTTTGTACATAAGCAATGAAATATCAGAATCAGAAAGCAGAAAAAAATCTCATTCACTATAGCAACAAAAAAATTAAGTACCTAGGAATAAACCTTGCCAAGGAGATAAAAGACCTGTACTGTAAAAACTATACAACACTGAAGAAAGAGATTAAAGATGATACAAATAAATAGAAACATATACTGTGTTCATGGATCGGAAGACTTAACATCACCGAAATGCCCATACTACCCAAAGCAATTTATAGATTCAATGCAATGCCTATTAAAATACCAATGATATATTTCACAGATATAGAACAAACAATCCAAAAATTTATATAGAACCATAAATGACCCCAAATAGCCACAGCAATGTTGAGAAAGAGGAACAAAGTTGGAGGGATCACAACACCCAATATCAAACAATACTGCAAGGCTACTGTAATCAAAACACTGGTACTGGCATAAGAACAGACACATAGATCAATACAACAGAATAAAGAACCCAGAAATAAACCCATGTCTCTATGGTCAACTAATATTCGACAAAGGAGGCAAAAGCATAAAACGGAATAAAAATAGCCTCTTCAACAAATGGTTTTGGGAGATCTGGACAGCTACATGCCAAAAAATGAAACTCGACCACCAACTTACACCACACACAAAAATAAACTCAAGATGGACAAAAGACTTACATATAAGTCATGACACCATAAAAGTCCTAGAGGAGAGCATAGGCATGAAAATCTCAGATATTTCATGCAGCAGTATTTTCACCGATATGCTCCCTAGAGCAAGGGACATAAAGGGAAGAATAAACAGTTGGAACTTCATCAAATTCCAGAGCTTCTGCACGGCTAAAGAAAACATCAGCAAAATGAAAAGGGAACCGACTGTATGGGAAAATATATTTAGCAATGATACATCAGACAAGGGTTTGATCTTCAAAATATATAAAGAACTCATATGACTCCACTCTAGGAAGACAAACAACCCAATTAAGAAATGGGCAAAGGACCTGAACAGACACATCTCTGAGGAGGACATACACAGGGCCCAGAGACACATGAAAGGATGCTCAGCATCACTAGCCATAAGAGAGATGCAAATTAGAACCACAATGAGATATCACTTCACACCTGACAGAATGGCCATCATAACCAAATCAACAAACAAGTGCTGGTGAGGTTGTGGAGAAAAGGGAAGTCTAGTGCACTGTTGGTGGGAACGCAGACTGGTGCACCCACTGTTGAAAACACTGTGGAATTACCTCAGAAAACTAAAAATGGAACTGCCTTTTGACCCAGTGATTCCACTGCTGGAATTATACCCTAAAAATCCAGAAACACCAATTCAAAAGCACCTATGTACTCCAACATTCATAGCAGCACAATTTACAATAGCCAAGTACTGGAAGCAACCTAGGTGCCCATCAGTAAATGAGTGGATCAAAAAACTATGGTACATTTACACAATGGAATACTATGCAGCAGAAAGAAAAAAGGAGCTTCTACCATTTGCGACAGCAAGGATGGATCTGGAAAGCATTATGCTAAGTGAAATAAGCCAGGCAGTAAAAGACAAATACCATATGATTGCACCTGTAAGTGGAGACTAATCAACAGAACTACAAGCAAGTTAAATGTAACCAGAGACATTGAAGTGAAGGACAAACTGACAGTGGACAGGGAAGAGGGGGGAAATGGGAAGGGTGGTCAAGGAACATGTATGGGGGACTCACGGACAAAGTCAAGGAGGGGTGGTGTTGAGGGTTGGGGGAAAGGGGAGTGGTGGGGGAAAATGGACAAAATTTGACTTGAACAACAATAAAAAATATTTTTTAAAAAAGTGGTTTGTGAAGTTTTGTGCTGGAGATTTCTCGCTGGACGATGCTACACAGTCAGGTAGACCCACTGAAGTTGATAGCAATCAAATGGAGACATTAACTGAACATGATCAGTGTTATACCACACAGGAGATAGCTGACATACTCAAAATACCCAAGTCAATAAAGTTATTGGTGAAAATGAGAAATATGTCTTTTATTTTACGGAAAAAACTAAATGAACATTTTGGCCAACCCAGTACCTTTAATAAGTATTTATTGGAAGAGTGAATGAAGGATTAATTTAATGATGATTAAAAAAATAAATGAAGCTGATGAAGTCAAAGAATTCTAATTCTCTGAGAAGTGAACTGAGTATATAAATACATTCTTGGAAAATGAAGCCTGTTGTATATATAATTATGGTTAGAGGGACAGAACCGACTGGTAGTGGCGCAAGCAAATCTGACTTAGGGGAAGAAAAGAGAGGTGAGCGGAATGAAGCTGAGAATGTGGTGAGACTGTGAGCAGGAGAATGACCATGGGCCAAGCTTTAGCAGGCAAAACTGCCCTATGCTAAAGGGGAAAACACAGCAGAAAATAAACTCAAGCTAGATGGGGAATGGGCAGTTTCAGTAAAGGCCAGTAAGAGAGACTGAAGCCATAGAACCAAACTGATTTGAAGTCAGCAGAATGGCTGAAGTCATGGGAGTATTAGAAAAGTACCCATATAAGACCCAGACAGACATGCCTCTAGGTGCTCTAAGCACATCTCTGTGGTTCTGTGCTCTTCCGGTCCAGCATCCGTGCCTCGGTGATATGCTCTCTCAGTCATTTGGTCACCCATACATCTCCCTGGTCACCTACATGTCAGCAGGGAAGCCTTGGGGTTTCTCAGTTGGGTTTGTCAATGCATGCCTGTTTTCCCTCAGCAGAGTCAATGGTTCTAGCAGAAGGGTTCCTGCGCCCAAGGACTCTTTGAGGAGCAGAGCCATGGTGTCTCCGGAGAGTGATGTGTGCTACCTTTCCACTTCCCACTTGAAGCTCTGTCTCTTCCCCTACCTACAGGAGACTCCCAAACCCTGGCTCTTCTCAGACACACTATAAACATCATGCTGACTGCTTGCCCAGATGTCAACAATAGGGTAGGAGGCTTCCCTTCTTTGTGTCCATTGCTTATTCATCTACAGGCCGATGAGGCTACTCCGTTGTCCTAAAATGTAATCTTATTCATCAATAGATGCAAAAAATATCAGATTAACTAAAGATAGTAAAATACTTTTGTTACTGATCCTCATATTATGAACAAATGAAACTAAACCCTTCTTTATAGCTCTTAAAAATCTCAATGACCTGTAACAGTCTTTAAGCCTTTATATCAGATGTGATAGAACAGCAACCTTAAAACACTCTCTTCCCACACTAAAGGTAGCAGAATTACTTTAAAAAATCAGATAACTAGGTTTCCCTAAGGGACTTCCTCAAGAACATCACTGTTTAATAGAACCTTTTTCAGTGACGAAAATCCGCTGTCCAGTGCAAGAAGCACTGGTCACATAAGGCTGTCGAACATTTGCAATGTGAATAGCACAGTGAAGAACTAAATTTTGCATTGTATTCAATATGGGTACTTTACTTTAAATTTCAAAGGCCACAGGTAGCTAATGGCTACCATATTAGACAACACAGCCTACAAATACACCACAGCACATGAGTAAAATTTTTCATTTCCAGTTGTTTGTAAGGTATGATCCAATGGAGGGATTGGAAGGAGAATTATTTTGGAAGAATACCACACATAAATAAGAATATATCTTGTTCAGGCACAAAAATTGTAAAGGGCATTGCTTCTTAGTCTATTCACTCTAGAAACCATACAGCATAGAGGCAGATAATATATTTCTAGTATTAATCACCAACTACTCTTTTATGTGGTGCTGACCAAACTTGTGGTCAGTGTAGCTAAGGGATTCTCTGAGAGTGCTTTTTCTTTGTTTTGAGTTTGCACTGGCAGTTCATTCTCAGCTGAACCTCATGTGAATTCTTTTCCAATACTTGTGTTTGCTGAACAGTCAGCATCAGTTCTGACAAATCCAAGTGCTGTTATCTCTTTCTGGCATTGCTCAAAATCCATCCTTTAAAGTACAAAGCCACTGTATTGGCTATAAAGTTGCATTAACTATATTGTAAAGCTTTAGCTAACTCTGTTCTTTTCTTAGTTCCCAAAGCAGTATAATGCTGGTCTCTGGCTGTTTTCCAATGTGAATGGACTCTGCTTGAGCTATCTGCAAAATGTTCCCTTGGTGTCTTCCAAAAAATGAAATTAAACATGTATGAAAGGGTTGCATTAGGGGAAGTTTTCTTTGTGAAAGGGAGTAGGGGGGCACCCAGAGAAGCCTAGGAGAACCATCTGACTGCTGTGCAAGTCTAACCCCAAGTGAAGGAGAGAGAGAGAGAGAGAGAATGTTGGATGGAGTACCACACAGTTTTGGCAAAACTATCGGGAATCCTCCAGACAAAGTTGGCCAACAAATCTCCCATGTCTCTCTGGAATTGGATATGCCTTAGTATCACTGCTGTACTGTCACTGGCTGGAACAACCTATGGGAATGCAGCTTGGAAACAAACACTGGTATGGATTTCCAAGCTGGGTCCTTGGTCAATTACACTGTAGTAGGAGGTGGGCAAAGCACACTGTCATGGCCCCCACATTGCGTACAAGTCCTGCTTCATTTACAATGGATAGACAAGAAAATAAAAGATAGGATGGCTAGAAAAGAAAATGTCTCAACATTACATAGAAAACTCTCTCCACTACTCAGATTATCCCCACGTGTCCTCTAAGGTTAATTCCAATTCTTCTGTATCAATGTTTCTGCTGGCTGCAAAACTTGGGGTAGTGGCCATCCATTGGCACCGTTCTGGGCTTTCCAGTTAAACTCTTAACAAACCCATTTACAAATGGGTCACACTGAATCTGGACAAGCTTGGCTACCTTAGTAATACTTGCAGATGAAAACACTGGGTCAATATTATATTTAATTCACCTTTATCCAATTGTAATCCTTTATTTCCAGAATATACCAAAAGAAACTTGTGTGTGTGTGTGTGTGTGTGTGTGTGCACGTGTATCTTGCTTACAGGCTACTGTTATCAATTTATCTGTAGTTTTGGTGCCTTTGAAGAGACTTAATAAGCTGTATACTATTTCCTCATTCAGTTTCAGAATAATTGAGGGGGAAAAAAAAAGAAGAGTCAGTAGATAGAAGCCAAAAAAAAAAGTGCCGTTACTTAATGGCAAAACTGCTATTGGAGAATCTGACTTGTATCTGTGGATGAGCTGGCTTCCTAATGCTGTATCTAGAATTAGGAGATTCATCTGTTCGTCTCTGTCTGCACTAGAACAAAGCAGGCACCTCCCTCTCCAAGCACAGATTTTACCCAAGCTGTAGAAGAGAGAACATTTTCATAAAAACTTCCCCAGTTTCTCTCTGAAATTCACCAGTTAGATTAAGTTACTCCTACTCTTCCAGAACTAAATGAGCGAGGGAGACAGAGAGAGGCCAGGAGTGTTAAATGAATGGAAGGGAAGATTCATGCCCTCCCCAGCATGAAAGACAAGTCCTGAAAGGACACATGTCAGAGGATACACAGGCTCAGTAATAAAACAGGGGCCAATTATTCTCTTGTTTTGGGTGGTCCTAAAATTATTTCTGAGTACAACTAGTAGTTATATACCATCTTCTCTCTGGACCCCTGAAAAATATTTTCCTTTTCTGTTTTGACTCAAAATTGTGGGTCAAAGTATTTTTAGAGAAACTCGTGAAAGCTGTGGCTCCTTCCCTAAGAAAATGTATACAAACTCAGTTTCTGCCTTAGTGATTAAAAAGCACATTTCTTTTCTGACTCAAACTCCAGGTCTTTTTTCTATATTGTTCTTATTTTGCACACACCCACACAGAGACACACACCACTATTGGACTTGAGGTTCAAAAGGGCCTTTTTTTCCTTTCTGTTTTTCTTAAGCTCACTTGAGATGAGCCAAAATCAACATAATCCTGACTTTTGAACTTTGGGAGTTTATGTGAAATGGTCCATAAACTCATTCTAAGAAAATGTTTAATGCCATTTCTGCATTACTGTGAAATTAAATCTCCTTTCCTAAATGTACTTTTCTATACCTTTCTCAGGTCAGAAGGTCAATCTGAGTTTTATAGATTTGGGGAAAACATTATAGTAATTGAGTCACTGTACATTGTAAGTATAATGCATTGGGTAGGAACTTGGGTATTGGAATGAAGAATAGCTGTAATTAAATCCTAGCTCTTAGATCTTGTTCATATGACTAGGCCCTCTGAGATTTAAGTTCTTCATGAAATGAGGACAATGATAGTACCTATGTCACAGGGCTAGGGTGAGGATTAAAGGAGATAAAGTATGTACAGTGTTGAGTAGGGTGCCTGGCGCACAGTCAACACTCAGTAAGAATAGCCATTCTTATATTGCTATCATTTTTATTCTACTTTGTATTAGCAGCATATGCTACAATATTTGACACAAAATAAATACTCGAGAAATATTTACCAAAGGAATGACTAGCACAACCCTAGGCACTTTGTTCCTCCTGTGCCCAAGAGCAGTAGCCCTTCCTGTACGTCACTCTATGATGGAATTCAAGACGGACTTGCCACCAGCAGAATCCATCTTGAAGACATGATCCTAGATAATGTAGTATCTCCAACTATTTTACCTTTAAGAGACCATCCTTTGAACTCACATTGACTCATAAACTTTTCTTTAGGATAAATCAAAATGCTTCCACTCTGTGAACACACTAAGACCTCATTACAAAGGCTTCTGATCTGTTTGCATAGACTCTTTTCAAGGACTGGTGCAGTTCTTTGGGAGCCCAAGGTCAAGTTAAGTTACAACTGACCTGAGAGGTAAAAATACCCTACATAGTGCCATTTGCTCTTTCCTCTACCCTTTTACAAATATACCTCTCTAAAAGTAGATGGAAATATGCATGCTTTGAGACTTACTTGCACTATTCCATAGATTCTAGATAATTCTCACCAAACCTCATACCTCAATACCTCACCAAACATTTTCATACCAGGAAATACAGGTTAAACAAACTTTTTGTTTTAAAAAGTTCTTTATTCCTTCAGTGTTCTCCCACATACAATTTCCCTCAGCTGCCTTGCTGGACAGATAGCAGCATCTGATGAGGATGTCAGCTGGCCAAATAATTGAAATTCTTTTTAGTAATATAGGACCCAAATTAAAAACATTCCCGGAGACTAGTACATTTACAAATGTTATTGCTTATACAGATGTGTGGTGGTATGAAATAAAATGTTAGGTATGACAACAATGAATTATAGAAATATGTGGCTGCCTTCAGGCACATGAATATGTACATGAGGACAGAAATATTTTGGTAGGAATTACTACTAGGGACGTGGAATCTTTGAAACAATATTTGGAAACAGAGGATTCCAGTAAAAATCAAGATACCCAGCCAACAACTATTTCTTGAGCACTAATTATGTGCCAGTCACAAAGGATACAGTTGTGAATGAAATAAACACAGTCCTGGCCTGGACTTAGAACTTGATGCAGAAGACAGATATTAAGCAAACACTTAAATAATTCAGGAGAGCACTGTGCTTTGAAGAAGTTCAGGGTCTTGTTGAGTTTATTCTAAGTATAGATTGAGCCAGAGAGGGAAGTTTCTCTATTCAGGTGAAGGGAACAGCCGGGTGAAGACCCACACAGAGTTGTGAGAAGCCCAGTGTATTTATTAGTTTCCTTGGGCTGTTGCAACAAAGTCCACAAATCGGTGGCTTAAACAGCAGAAGTTTATTTTCCCATAGCTCTGGAGGCTAAAAGTCCAAATTAACAGAAGTCAGTAGGGCTGGCTTCTTTAAAGGGCTGTGAAGAGGAGTCTGTTCCATGCTTCCCCTCTCACTGCTGGTGGACCACTGGCAATCTCTGGTGTTCTTTGGTTTGCAGAAGCATCACACCCACTTCTGCCTACATTTTCACATGGCATTCTCCCCAGATCTCTGTTCATGTCTAAATTTCCCGTTTTTGTAAGAACACCAGAGGTATTAGATTAGGGACCCACCCTTCCCCAGAATCTTAACTGAGTACATCTGCAATGACCTTCTTTCTGAAGGTCACATTCTGAGGTATTGGGAGTTAGAACTTCAACATATCACACCTGTAGTGCCCAGTGTACCTAGCCTGGAGAGAGGAGTATGGATTGTGGCTTGATATGCTAACAGAAAAATAATTAGGGCATTAGCCATCAGAGCAACACAAATCAAAACCACAGTGAGAGTCCACTTCATACTGGTCAGAATGGCCATCATAAACAAATCAACAAACAACAAGTGCTGGCGAGGATGTGGAGAAAAGAGAATCCTAGCACACTGTTGGTGGGAATGCAAACTGGTGCAACCACTGTGGAAAACAGTTTGGAATTTCCTCAGAAAACTAAAACGGAACTGCCTTTTGACCCACCAATCCCACTGCTGGGATTATACCCTAAGAATCCTGAAATACCAATTCAAAAAAAACCCTCCGCACCCCAATGTTCATAGAAGCACAGTTTATAATATCCAAGAACTAGAAGCAACCTAAGTGCTCAACAATAAATGAGTGGATCAAGAAACTATGGTACATTTACACAATGGAATACTACGCAGCAGAAAGGAAGAAAGAGCTACTATCCTTCACGACAGCAAGGATGGGACTGGAGAGCATTATGCTAAGTGAAATAAGCCAGGTGGTGAAAGACAAATACCATATGATCTCACCTATAAGTGGAGACTAACAAGCAAGCAAAATATAACCATCAACACTGAAATAAAAAACAAGCTGACAGCAACGAGAAGGGAGGAGAGGAGGGGATAACAGGGGAAAAAAAGGGGAAGGGTCATCAAAGAACATGCATAAAGGACCCATCGACAAAGCCAAATGGGGGAAGGAATGAGGGTGGGGGTGGGTGGGGCTGGGGAAGGGGTGGTGGGAAAATATTGACAAAACAAAACAACAACAACAGAAAAAGAGAGAGGGCAAGGTTAAGAATAGTATAGGAATTGAGAAGCCAAAGAACCTATATATACAACCAATAGACATGAACTAAGGAGGCGGGATGATGGGTTGGGGTGCAGGGTGGAGGGGATAAAGGGGAGAAAAAAATGGGACAACTGTAATTGCATAATCAATAAAATATTAAGAAAAGAAAGATAATTAGGGCCCATGCAACACACATTTTCAGGCCATTAGAAATTTGCATATTTTTTTCCCTAAGGTCTATGGTAAACCATTTATAAATTTTAAGCAGGGGAATGAAAATGATTCAGTTTGTGTTTTTAAGTGATTAATCTGGCTTCAATGTGGGAGCTAGATTAGTAGGTGGGTAAGGTACTTTATTGCATCCCTCCACTTCTCCTGTTTAGAATCCCTTTAGTCCTTCCCTGAATATGCTTCTCCCAACTCCAAGGCCATGAATACTGTCTAGGTAGCCTTTGGATGCCCAAATCTCTCCCTTTTGTGAAATGCTGACTTGGGAAACTACATATGCCTCTGAATTCATCTGTCGTCCCTAATGTGTTTTTCTCCTTTAGACACAGATAGATTACAAAATGATACTTTGTGTGTGGGTGTCAAATTTCTGTGAAATTAACTATTTAAACCTAGACTTTTGTAAAGCCATCAGAGAGTTCTTGAAATTCCTTTTTGGTCAATGACTTGCATAAGTGAAAGCAAGTCAGCTGCAGGTGACTTTCCCAGAGCTCCTTCTGACTCCCATACATAAACTGCAGGATCTCAGGCTTCACCCCCCGCGTCCCAGGCAAGCCCTGCCTGGCCCACCGCCTTATGCTGATCAGCAGAAAACTACTTTTGGTGATCTAATCTTCTCATAGGATTATGCCCGGGGATAATAAAATGTTACCAAATGCCCGTGGGAATTTAAAGATAGCCTTTGTAGTGAGGGTAATCTATTGTCATAGTGCGTGGTAGTAAAATGGAAGGATATCGAAAATGATTAACAGAGCAATTAGAAGGTAGGGTGAAGGGACCTCTGAGGCTAAGTTGTTAAGAAAGAAGAAAAAACCATCATTTAAAAATTGGTCTTAAGCCTTATCATGTGCTCCTGTGATCGTCATTGGCAGGATGACAAGGCTTATTCTGGTTTTGTTTCAGTCCTAAATTAAAACTTCTCTATTTCTTCTGTTACATTTATTAATGTTCAGAACTGGCGCATACTTCAGCAATTATTTGTTCAGGACCTCTGCATTAGCTAGGGTGCAAGCTAGGCTAATGTAACAGAGAACCGAAATCCAAGTCTAAAGAGACCTATTTTGACTTTTCTCGCACATAAGAGTTTAGGGCTAAGTGTTGCAGAGCTGGTGGGACTTGTCTGTTCAATGCTGTTCCTCAGGAGCCCAGGCTGCAGGGAGGCTCTACCATCCTCAACCCGCAGCTCGCATGCTGGGTCTATGGTTGTGGCCCCAAATGTCATTCCCCAACCAGTGGGAGTGGGAAGAATCCAGGTCCAGTGGCTCCAACTTTAAAGAAATAATATAAAAATTACAAAGTCACCTTTGCTATTTTATGACCAATCCTAGCTACAAAGAAACCTGAAAATACAACCTTTAGCTTGGCACACTTGTGCTCTAGCTAAAACTTGGGGGGTTTATTACTAAAAGTAATTCTGGGGCAATTAATGGTTTCATTACCTGATGAGGGAATTAAGACCCAGGGGGAGAAATGACTAGCCCCAAACCCCACGGCTATTGAAACTTAAGTTTCCAGACTCCTGGTAGGGGGCAAACTTTACTAAATATCCTGGGTAATTGCCTGTTGTCCTGTTACATCTGTGTTGCTGGTATTAAAAAATGAAACAAAACTGTGGGCAAAGGTCAAGGGTTTGTCACTTGGTTTCCAGGATTTTCTAGGAAAGAATGAATCTTAAGTAGCTTGTCAGATATTTAAAAAGATAATGGTGAGTTATCTTTACTTTAGAATAGTTTTCTCAATACCAATGTACTGTTCTCAACTCTAAATTCATACTGACCTATGTTGGCTTCTTTTACAAATTTTCAAATTAAAAGTGCAGCTCCCTGAGGAAGTCTGTCACTGTTTACTCTCATTAGTTTTTTTATGTACTAGCTCTCGTACGGGGATTATCACACTATTTGCGCAGATTCATAGTCACACATACAGTATATTCCCCAGCATTTCATCAAGAGAAACACGGATCAAGTAAATTGAATTGGGCAAGTATTAGGCATGAAATTTTGTAAGTGTGGACAAAAAATTATATTTCATTCTTTTTTAAATGTAAGTATTAAAAGTAATACTTTTCAAGAAGACCTAATTTATCTCTGTTTTAGTCTTAGAATTGTATTTTCTTGAAGGGAGTTTTTGACTAAGTTAAAAAATCCGCGTCTAAGCAGCGGCACTTTAGGCCCCTGGGGCTTTGTCAGGTAATAACATTTCTGTCTTCTGTTTTCTCTTGATCAGTCCTGGGCGAGATTGCTTCCTCTTTTCAGCATAGCAGTGTTTTAGCTCCAAGGACAGTCCCCGTCTGGCTTCCACACTGGAGAAACCCTGGGACTGTATTTTTCTGAGATGAAGATGGTTCAATACTAACAATCCCCTTACACAACTATTCAAGATGTGTGTGCGACTAAATATTGTCTTTAAAAGGCCCTCAGCAAATAACTTTTCAGATGACATTTGTTTTCTTTAGATATAGTAAAGGTAGTTTTTTGTGTGTGTGTCCTTTTCTTACATTTGCTTAGTCTTACCAACTCGAAGGATAACATATAGTGGGGGAAGTGAGAATGGTAGTACTCAAATAATATTTGAATTACTTAATTTCTGAATTCAAACATTTGAAATTTTATTTTTCTTATTTTGTTTCTTTTATATTTAAGGGAACTTTGTCCTCTACCCCTCCTGCCCCTCCCACCAAAACAAACAACATTTCTACCCTCTCTTCTCTCATCCATACACTTCTATTACATACTCTCCTCCTCAGAGGAGACACATCATGCTGGTTTGTCTGTTTCCATAGGAACCACATCAAAACCCAGAAGGTCAGACAGGAAGCTGGCAAAATGAAGCTGCTGTTGGTTGCTGTTACCCAGGAGCTGTGACCAAACCTCTACCCCATAGACTTCCCTGTGTTCTGTGACCCCATGTATCATCTGAACTGAGTTTTAACCCCTTGTGAGCCTTTGTCAACTGGAATTAATGACTGCGTCCTCTGCCCTTGGCTCACGGGGCTCCAGACCCGCCTTCATGAGTGGGCTCTGAGCCCCTTCCTGATTTTGACCCGTCCAGTCTTCATCCTAGGTCCTTGCCTGCGTCAGCTGTCCTGCTGATCTTAGGTCCATGCCCAATATTATTTCTTTTTTAAAAGGTTATGAGCAACCAGTTATAACAGAGCAGACATGTTAATAGTTTAGAGAATATATAATAACATTGCTTGTTCTAATAAAAGTTTAACAATAAAATTAAGTCACACATTTAATGATATGCATGATGTTTATTGTGCTAGGATTCACATTTTAATACTAAGCTATTCATTTAAATAAAAATAAGAATAATTCTATATAGCTAAGGTAAGTGGGATAATCCAGAGAGTGGTTTAAAAATGGGAGAATACAAGTCTCTTACTTTAGGTTTCTCTACTCTTGATCAATTTCTTCTTCCCCAAATCCCAAGGTTTCTGCCCATATTCAAGCATTTACCTTAAAAACTCCTTAAGATAAGACAAAACATCATTATCAACCTGTTCTAAATTTCCAAAAGGTGGGATTGGTAAACAAGTTATCCAAGGATTAAAATATTTAGATTTAAACTATGCTTAGTATAGTTTTCCAAGGAAAAAAAAAGAGAATAATCTCCTTAGAAAATCTCATTTAGATAATTAAAAAGCTAAGTTGGCAATTGATAATGAAGAATGAAAAGATATAGTCTGCCTAATGGAGTATTTTCATTTTTAAGAATCTTTTAAGTAATGCTTTCATTTTTATAATTTCAAATTATTTTAGAAAAATTAGAAAATGCAAAAAGAAAAAGAAAATATATAATGAAGAGACTACTACTGTTGTGGGGAAATCTTATCCATAACAAGTAACTGGAGGATGAGGTGACATTCACAGGGAAGTTAAGATGCAACCCAAGCATCGAGGCACAATAGAGCAACATTTTCACAACATTGTAATGTTATCATTGAATCAGATTGTTTTCCTAAAGCCGACTTTAAAAAATGGCAATGTGGCTGAATAGCGAGGTAATTTTGGTATGTGGACAGAATGTAGAGGATTAGGAGTTTTTATGGAAAGAACCACGAACATGCTAAGGCAGAGAACACTGAGGCTGGAGCAATGAAACCACATTCTCCCCTCGTCGTAATGTCGCTTGGTCCTGTGGGCCTTGCCGACTCTCCTCGTAGACACTTGGACATTCAGCTCTTTCTTTCTTTTATCCTCACCCAAGAATATGTTTTTATTAACTTTAGAGGGAAAGGAAGGAGTGGGGGACGGAGAGAGAGAGAGAGAGAGAGAGATGGATGTGAGAAACGTTGACTGGTTGCCTCTCATACACACCCTGACTAGGGACTGAACCCACAGCCTAGGTATGTGCCCTGACCAGGGGTCAAACCTGCAACTTTTTGGTGCACTGGACAATGCTCCCACCAACTGAACCACCCAGCCAGGTCAAGGACATTTAACTCTTAAGTCAGTTCTTATACTATCTTCTCTTTCTAGTACTTTCTCCTACCCAGCCTTCCCACAACCTTGACTCTTACTGAAATAATAATAATAATGCCCAAAGCAACTAATGTTTACATAACACATTAGAGCTTATAAACACTTTCATGTATATCAGCTGATATAATATTTGAATTAACATTCATTTTTTCAACTATTATTGAAAGATCACTGGCTAACTTCCTGCATGAACAGAACAAGCCTAGTTAATTAGGTGTTATAATACTTTTTTATCCATTAGAAAATAGTGCATAGGAAGTTTAGAAAATTTTCCTAAAAGGACACAGCTTTTATTTAAATCCAGGATTCAACTCTAGCACTGCTTACTCTAAATCTTGTACTATATAATGTCTTGAATAGTGAGCTAAAGTGTCAGTAAGCCAGAGTTTCTGTGACTGGCATCCTTAATGCTCTATAAAAAGAATATTTTTCTGATGGAATGTTAAGCCCTGAAGTTTGTTTGTACTTAATTTTTAGTGCATACCATGTCCTTGATTTATTTTCATGTAAATAACTTATGCTGATAGACAAACACTGAAGGATTTCTCTGATTCAGATATAATATCTTACTGTATTAAATCCAAACAGCTTTTCTAAGATTCACAGACAAAAATAGTTAATATTCCACACCAAACAGCAACCTTAATACCTTACCCCTTATTTTTTATTATACTATATATCAATATAAATTTCATCAGAGTAAGATTCTTGTGTGTTTTGCTCAGAGTGGTATTCTCAGTTATCTAGGTAGTGATCCACAAAATATGTTCAATAAATACTTTTTGAATGGATGGAAGCACATTGCTCTTTGTCAGTATAGAGGTAATGATAAATGCACAGCATATATCATTCCTTCAACAAGTTAAACACCTGGCCAGACACTGAGCTAGGAATTAAGGATAAAGATAGATTATGTTCTGGTCAAATGATTTCATAAGTCAGAACTTTTACATTGTAGACGATGAAAATCTAATAAACCTGCTAATCAAAGAGAAAAATGATGTACATTGGCTGAGGGAGCTGGAAAGTTGGAGCAATGTGGCTTTATACAGGGCTTACCCAGGGGGTTTCTGTGCTATAAAAGGCATCTGCTTTCTCTTCACTTCTCTGGTATGCTTTCTTTGTGTCAGCTTTATTTTTAAGTAGGCTACCTTAAATGATAGCAAGGATGGAAGACAGTAGCCCTGAACTGTGTATCCCTGGAATACTTTTAGCTAATGACTGCAGTAGTCTCTTTCTTGAGAGTTGTTGTGATATAGATGAGAAATGGTGGTGATCTGAACTACGTTAGTATCAATGGAAATGATAAAAGTACACTAATTTGGACAATATTTACAAGTAGAACTGGTTGGATATAGAGGAAGAGAGAGAAGGACAAGTCAAAGATGACTCCAATTTCTCGACCTGGGACATCAAGAAATGGTAGTGATAGTGCCACTTACTGAGACTGAAGATGGGCCAAATGTTTTGAGGAGCATAGGTTTTATTTGGAATATGTTGAGTTTGAGATTTAATAAACGTTTTCAAAGGGGGTGAGCATTGTGATCTAAACAGTAAGAAAGAAGCCTTACCTGAAGACATTAAGTTGGGAGCCATCAGCGTGAAGATGGCCATTGATACCTTATGAAAATTTAGGAGAGTGTGGACAGAAAAAGTCTACATACAGGAACTTAAAGCCACTCAGGAATAAGGAATGGATAAAGTAGGAGGAGTCCACAAAGGATACTGAAGAACAAAAACCAGAAACTTGGAATTCAGTGTGATAAAAGGTTTGGTCAGGACAGTGTTACCCATATTCTCAAGTATTATTGAGAATTTAAGAGATATAAGGACTAAAATACATTGAAAATAGGGGTGGAGGCCTTGTCAAAAGCAATAACGATTTTGTCAAAAGCACTTAAGTGGAAAATAGGTGTGGAAACCAGATTGTGGTGTGTAGAATTGTAGTCAAAAATTGAGGAAAAAAGTAGAAAACTACCAATATATTTTTCTGTTAGAGAGAGGCGAAAAAATAGGATAATGACTGAAGCAGGGCATAGAATTGAGGAAAGACATTTTTTAATTAGGAGAGACTGAAGAATATTTGAATGCTGCTGGAAAGGAGCCAGTAGAGAGAAGTTGGAGAGACAGGAGAGAGGGGATAACAGAGCACTGCCGAAGAGGTGAGAAGGTGAGAAGGTGAGGTCAGAGGCGAGAGGAGGAGGGCCTAGAGCACAAGCAGAGGGGTTTGCCATGGCGTGCGGTGAGGTGGGGGGAGACATGACTTCTGCTATTCCATAAAAAGACAGATTTTCTCCTTCTTACCTTCTCCTAATGGTGGTCTGGGAATTGCAAAATGGAAGGGAGGTGGGGGAGGCAAAGAACTGATCTGGGTTCCTTAAAGTGTTTAAGGAACAAAACTTGGGTCTTCAGAGCTTTCACCGACCTTTTGGTTTTGTTGCTAAATATGAATGCCCATCACCTTTGGGAGAGGAGTTTTGGGTATTTGGAGTAAACATTTGCATGAAACTTCGATTATGCAAAAGTAAAATAAAATCCTATTTTGAAATGCTGGATTTGAAATAAAAGAAACCCAACTGCTCCACAAAGTAATGTAAACCTTTTTTTTTTTGTGGTCACAGCAGCACTTCTAGAAGATTATTATGGGGTTAACTGGTTTGATTTCTCCTGGGCAGCTAGAACAAAGTAAAGATGGGTTGTTCTTGGTGGGAAGAGTGAATGGATCCTAGGAGTGGAGTTGAGAGCTGAGGAATGACTGAGGGATTATAAGAATAGGATTTCCTACTTTGTTGCACTGTAATTACATACATTTTCATAAATTTTCTATTTATTCCACTGGCTTTTACTGAGCATGTACCTTGTACCAGGCAATATTTTAGGTGTTTGAGATACGTCAGTGACAAAACAAAGATCCCCAACAGAGGGTAGCTGTTTTTATAGAAGAATTCCTTTAGTGAAGTCTTTTGAACAATAAAGTCTCATGTCAGCCGGTTTTGGAGAAAGGAAGGTGGTATCTAGCTTTGGAGTGAGGCAGAGCAGAGACAACTTCACAGCATGAAAAGCAGTGATGAACGACAGGAGTGGGGAAAAATGATAGGGAAACCTGACATAGCCACAACCAGGGGAATGTAAGCTCTATTGCGGATTTCCAGGACATGAGGGGTTTGAACTTCATGTAATCACAAAGTACAGAGACCCACATGGTAAATAGCTGGGTGTTAAAAATAGGGAGAATCCAAGAAGCAAGCGGACTCTTGTGGGCACCTATAATAACATGAACTGAATTCTCAGGCTGTCAACTTTATTACCTGGGGTGCCAGGAAGAAAGGTGGAATCAAAAATACTGTACAGGGAACTGAGCTTAAATCTTATTTAAGTACATCGTATATATAAATGCCACCATCTCTCATGAGTGCTCACTGTGGAAGAAAGGTGAGAATCACTGGTGTCTCTGTTCACCGGGGATACACTTGTCAATACAGTTTACTGAAAAGCGACGTAGGCATCCTCTGTCTAATAGAGTTCTAGATTGCATTTTTGATTAGCTGTTGCCAGGTGGAGATGTTTTTATACAGGGAGGGACAAAAGTAGGTTTATAGTTGTTTGTATGGAAAATAATACAATGATTAGCAAATAATAATACAAGAATAAACTCTGTGTTTTGCATACTCACAACTGTAATCCTATTTTTGCCCTACCCTGTATTTAATCCAAAGGTATTGTCATTGTAAATATTTCTTCCATCCACCCTATATGGTCATAGTTATATGATTAATTAAATGATTGTTCTTGAGAAACACAAATTATAGATGAACAATTTTATTTATTATATTTTCTATCTATTATTCAATTTTCTTTCCAGAGTTTTTATTCACTAATGAAATTATATTTCTTTTATTGAAGGGACATCAATAAGTAATGCCTTTTTGTGTTCTCTGATTACATTTATGATGTTAAGATGCACTTCCCAATTCAGTTTAGGCTTATATTTTATAGTATGTGATACATTCATTTGGTTTCCTAACCATACAGAGCACCAAATGGACTGTTAATTCACCCTCACGCTTATGGAATTATTGACCAAAAAAAGTTATTGACCTAATAGGTAATATTAATAAGATTTGGAGAACTTATAAGAACAAAATAAAAACATTTCAACTTTTAGACATCAGTAAATGTTTTCTTTGGTCTATCCATGAAGCGCTTCCTGAGCTCCAGCTTTGTCTTAAACATCTCCATATCTTTTTCAATTCCATGTCAGGTTCTTAAAAGTCACCAGTTAGTCAGGTCTGCTATGCTATGCACCATAATCCCCCCCAAAGATCTTCAATTCCTAATCCCCAGAAACTGTGAATATGTTGTTATGTAGCAAAGGGGAATTATGGTTGCTAATCAGCTGGATTTAAAATAGGGAGATCATCCTGTGTTATCGGGTAGACCCAAAAGGATCACAGGTGTCCTTGAAAATGGGAGGAGAAAGCAGAGGCATCAAGAGGGAAGTACAATTACAAACAAAAGTCACAGGGATATGCAGTGTTGCTGATTTTGAAGATACAGGAAGAGAGTCATGGGCCAAGGAATGAGGGCAGCCCCTAAAAGTTGGAAAAGGCAAGGAAAATGAGTCTTCTCTAGAGCTTTCAGAAAGGAAGGCAGACCTGCCAACGCCTTGATTTTATCTTCTGACCTCCAGCATGTTGAGATGACACACTGAGTCATTTTAAGCTACTAAATTTGAGCTAATTCATTAGAACAGCAATGGAAAACTAATATATCTGCCAATTGCAGAACTGTAATATTCATAATTTGGATGTTTCCTCTTTCTTTTTGCACTCACTCTGCTTATTTAATAATATGTCCCGTGAGAAGTATAGATAAGCCTGAATAGATCAATTTGGGGAATTGACATCTTTACTACATTGAGTCTTCCAATTAATGAACATGGTATGTCCCTATTTTTATTAAGTCTTCTTTGCTTTCTTTCATCTGTGTTTATAATTTTTAGCATATATATTCTGTATATCTTTTGTTAAATTATACATAATATTTTATTTTTTAGTTATTATAAATAGTATTTAAAATATTTTTGCTTTCCAATAGTTTATTATTAGTACATAAAAGTATGAGTGATATTTGAGCATTGACCTTATATAGTGTAACTTTGCTACAGTCACTTAATAGTACCAATAATTTTTTTCTTTTGATGGATCACTAGAGATTTTCTACTTGGACAAATATTATCTGTAAATATAAAAAGTTTTATTTCTTCCATTCCAATCTAAAAGCACTCCACTTTTTTTCCTGCTGTATTGCTTTGGCTAGGACTTTCAGTGTGATACTAAATAGTAGCAGTGAGAGTCATATCTTTGCTTGTTGCCATTCTTGGGAAATATTCAATCTTTTGCAGTAAGTATGATATCAGTGGTATTACATTTAGAAAGTTGCTTTCTATTTATCATTTGCTGAGAGGTCCATGAATGGATATTGAAGTTTGGCAAATGCTTCTGCATTAATTCATATAGTTTTGTGAGATTTTAAATTTTTTATAGACTGTTGATATGGTGGATTACATTGGTTGAATTTTGAATATTGAGCCTTGCTTTTCTGAGATAAACTCTACTTGGTCACGATGTGCTATTCTTTTTGTATGTTGTTGCATCAAATTTGCTAATTTTTTATTGAAGATTTTTAAATATACCTTCACAGCTGATATTTGTTTGTAATTTCCTTATATTATCTTTGTCTGGTTTTAGTGTGAAAATAATGCTGGCCTCAAAATCAGTTGGAAAATGTCCCCCTATCTTCTCTCCTTTACCAAGGCTTACTTCTACATTTTAGGGTGCTTGGAATTTAGGCCAGGAGTTACCAGTACTAAAGAAAAGTAAATACATTGCTTTTTCAGTGGTACTCCAAAACCTTACCTTCTTTCCCAATGCACTAGCTCTGAGTCTTCAAATAGCTGCTTTATGCATTGGTCTAGGTTTTTTAAGCTATATTCAGTGAGAGATACAGGATAGAATGTTTTTATTCAATCTTACTCCTAACTGGACCTGGATAGAAAATTTTTATTAGATTGGAAGATAATTTACTTTGAACTGATGAACCTTTGCAATTAATTTGATGGAGGACACTAATACTGTGATGGGATGGTGATGATACGGGGGTTATAGGAAGATCAAAGTTAAACAGCTTCTTTTTCATAACTTCACTGAGTGCTGCCTCAGCTCCCAGACTCATTATCTCCTGCCCTTGCCCCTCCCTGGCCTCTTCGATGGCCCCATTTTAAAAGACTATAGTTCTTTATTCCTCAGGGACATCACTTACCATAAGCCTCAGTGTCACAGAATTGCAAACTGACATCACAGATTTCTACCTACACAGACTATTTTTCTAGTCAATTGTCTACTGATGGTTTGTTTCACTTGTCAACATTTGCTAATTTCATCCTCATTTTTATGACATCTGCAGTAACCTTAAAGATGACTGCGTATAAAATTTCTTGGATAAAACATAAGAAACCAGTCTACAGCCATACCACGCTGAACGCGCCTGATCTCGTCTGATCTCGGAAGCTAAGCAGGGTCAGGCCTGCTTAGTACTTAGATGGGAAACATAAGAAACCTTATATTTTTATAGCTTCACTTTAAGCTATTAAAAAAACACTTTTTTCAGACAGTTAACCGATTCAGGAGCATGTGAGAGTACAGACTGCTCTAAGCACGCAGAAAGATGATTACATGTAATTTGCTGGAATCCTGCTTGTGTTTATGTCACCAGTAAATCTCCTGTAAGCAGTTTAGTTGTTCACACACTGAAAAGTATGTGGATTAGGGAGAGTGAAAGACTGTGTGGGAATTTACAAAGATCAGGAACACTGGCTGGCCCTGTTGAATCCAATTTTCTCTTCTTCACAATCAGCTTAGAATCAGAATATAAATGTTGAGATGAACAATTATTGCTGAAACTGGGCGGTTAGTCTAACTTGTAAAAAAACAAAATTACATGACTTGCTCCAGGTTACATAGCTGGTAGATGCCAAGACCAGGTCTAGGTTGCAGGTCTTCTGACTTTCAGGTTATTGTACCATGTTTATGAAGCACTTCTAAAGAACTCATCATTAGTGAGAATGGTATTCAGGGGGCCAAGGGCCACCAAATGTAGTGGGAATGCAGGAAGTTTATTTTCTTTAAAAACCTATATCCTGGCTTTAGTTCTTGTTTGGGGGTTGGGGTTGGATTCTTTTGGATGCTTGTATATGCATTCAGTTTAAAGGTCAGGAGGCGGCTAAAGGTCAGGAGGGTTATGACTCTGCACTTTGGTCACTCAGCAGGACACTATCACAAATTTTGCTTTTGTTACATATTCAGCTGTGTCACCCACAACAACCGTAATGAAGGCAAGCGTTCACTGAGAACCTGTTTGTGCCAGGCATCATATGCTCTCGTCATATGTTGGTCACGGTGATAAAAAGGGTGGGCCAGGTTCAGTCTCCACCCTCAGTGAGCAGAGTGTAGTGTGGTCTGTGTTGGTAGAATTTTTCCAGAGCTAAAGAATACATAATTGGAGGTCAATTTTTTTCCCTTTTCTCTGTCTTCTATTTTGTATTCATTACTCTTCCTAAATGTGGGATATTCATTTAAGAACTAATTTAATCTTCTGTGCCCTTTCGAAGGCCCTAAGGCATCTTTGATGAATAAAGTATCAGTGGTGTAAGCAGTTGGATTCTTAATACTGCCTCATTAAAGGGGTAACCACTCTTATTTTCCAGTTTCTTCAACACCCCTGGTAGCCTCAGACCTGGAAGTGTTCCTAAGTCCCTAGGTTCTTGTCCTCATCCCAGCTAACATCTAAAGGGTGTTGGGTATTTCTAGACCCAGCTCATCCCTGGTTTGCTTTCTCATCACCTCTTCTGATCTTGAGTGGCCGGGCTATATCCTGCACCTCATTTGACCTGGGCTGAGCCATGTTCTGTGACCCACCACTGGCTGTTGGCACTGATATCTTTACTGGACTCACCCTGTTGCACAGATAAGTTATTGGCACACATCTGCAATATCCTGGAATAGATTATATGCTAATTACTGAATGGAGTGGTGATCACACAATACAATATACAGATGATGTATTATAGAATTGTACACCTGAAACCTACATAATTTTATTAACCAATGCCCTCCTAATAAACTCAATAAAATGAATAAATTAAAATAAATAAATAAATAAATAAAATTCCAGTTCCTAACCAGTTATTTTTTCTATGTATTAGCCACACACACAATATTATTTCAGCATATACTGAATTTATAGATTGCATTGGAGAAAAGCTGAAATTTTGCAATATGAAATATTTACCTCAATGGCAATGGTATTTCACCTTAGTCTCTTTTTATGTTCTTCAGTGAAAATATATTTTTTTTCTATATAAGCTTTACATATTATTCCCAGGTACATTGCAATTTTTATTATTCTTGCTAGTAGAATTTTTGTTATATGTTCAAGTTGGTTATTGATGGTTGGAAAGAAAGATGTGGATATTCTCTTAGTCAGTTCAGACTGCTATAAAAAAAACTATAGAGTGTGTGGGGTAGGGGGACTTCAAGAACAAACAATTCTCACAGCTCTGGAGGTCAGGAAGTCCAAGATCAAGGCACAGGCAGACTCAGTATCTGGTGAGGATCTACCTCCTTGTTCATAGAGGGCAGCTGTCTCCTGACTGAAAAAGCAAGAATGCTCTCTGGGGTCTCTTGTATAAGGTCATTTACGCCAGGGCTCTACCTATGATCTAATCATCTCAAAGGACCCACCTCCAATACCACCACTGTGGGGTTAGGATTATAACATGTGAATTCAGGGCAGGGACACAAACATTTAGTCCCTAACAGAAGTTCCTTTTTATACAGATGATATAAAAGAAAAGAATAAAAAGAAAAATGAAGAAAGGGAGAAGGGAAGGGAGGAAGGGAACAAAGGTGGAGAGAGGGGAGGAGGGAGGGCGAGAGGGAGGGAGAGAAAGATAAAAAGAAAAAAGGAAGAGCAAAATAAAGAAATCTGATGCAGTGTAGTTCTCAGAAAAAGAGGTGGCGTGATTAATGGAATGGTTTCTGGTAGGAACAATAGCCAGTTTTTGCTCTGCTTTGCCCCTTGATTCTGCTAGGCTATAACATCAAATATTTTCAAAGCGATGAGAGCTAATGAGGTCAAAGAAGCACAGCCACTCCTAAGAATCTTATTTTTTTAAGGACTTGATGCCTTTGGCCTCATCAGTATTTCATGTCTGCAAGGCTGTAAACCGCAAACCTAAGAGAACATGGCAAGTCCTGTCACACAATATGGAACACAATACTTTTATTTAGAAGTAATATAATTGATGATTGTGATGATAAACAGAGCCAATTTAAGGAGGAACCAGACACATTGGCTTCTATAATCTAGGTTAGGTATCTTTCACAGTCTCTAGTCTTTCCAGTGCTTTGTTAAGATTGGAAGCCCACCCACCATGTTCGCTTGGAGGCCTTCATATTGACTCCCCATTCCTTAAGGGGGAATCCAAGAGGCTACGAGCCACAACTTTAGATCAGATGGCCCCAGAAGGGCTCTTTCAAATAGTTTCAATGAGAACTGATTAAGGCAGAACACCTAGACTCCTTTACGACTTATAGATCTAAGTCCTGGAACTTTTTGTAGCAACTTAAATGAGAGAATTTCATGAGGTTTTTCTGGGCCGCGTGTACTGTTCTGTGCAGACTCTGAACCTCTAAGTGAGGGTCAGCCTGAATGTGCCGACTTACACCTCGACGCATCAGGAGAGAGTGGTGGTAGAGATAATGGTCTGAGGGAGTCAAATGCCATGGAACAGAACCATAATAATTTTTAAAAAATCAATAAAAGATAACATTTATTAACAGCTTTACTTCCCCTCTCTATTCGCTCACTATAATACCCCTTAGAGTATTATTCTCCCACTTTTACAAATGAGGAAACTAAAATATTGTTAATTGCTCAAGGTCTCCTAAATACTGATAGAAAATGAAATTTTTCTTTGTGACAAATGTTTCTTTGTGACATGACTCAAGGTAGAAAAAGAAGACAATATTATTTAAATATGTCCTATTCTTGCAATGGTAACAATATTCAGTTACTGTTTTAGCTCTGGAAGATGCCCTTTGATTTTATGGTAGATAATCAGAAACTCCAAGAGGCTCATTTGACCAAGGTCGTACAATTTATAAATGGTAGAGCTGAGAATAAAACTCAAGTCTTTTGACAACTAACACAAAATCCTTCTACTAACTTTCTGATAGAATTCAGAGATGTTCAGAATTGGCTTCCTGTAATTACACAGAAACCAGGAACCTGCTACCATCTAGTGGGTCAACTGAGTAATTAATATTTTTTAAAAGTTTCACATACTGCGTAAGTATACTCTTGTCAGAGAATATGGATGCATACGGAGTTATAGAGGTTATTTGGTCTGTTGCCAGCATTTTATAGGTGGGAAAAAGGGGAGATTGAATGAAATCTCCAAGGTGATACAAAGTGGCAAAACTGAGATAAAACTCTGGTCTCTTCACTTGCAGTATGTTTGTTTTTGTTTTCTGGTATTCCACCAATGGGAAAGGACAGGTCCTTTCAATTCACACAATCAAAAATCAAAGTGTTCTCCTAAAGTATTGTGAGGATTTCAGTGCATATAATATTGCTCAACTTCCTATTTTGGCAGTCAGTTCTTAGTTACGTTACTGGGAGGGAACACTGGTGTATGTAATATGGGCATATAGCTGTACCTTCAATTCTGTGTAGTTTATGGCTGTGTCTATCCCTTTATTTCTATCTCTGTCTTTCTTAGGCTAACATTAGAATAAACTTCCTTTACTTGGGCACTTGATAACCTATGATAGCCTAGAATTACACTGAATGGCATTAGACTTTCTTTCTGATCAGTATTTCTCAAAAAAGTTAATAAAATTTAAAAAGGTTAATAGATTATATGCTGTACATTATAAAAATAACTCTTAAACTAGTATAGTCATAGCAGCAGAAAAAAATTTTAACAAGCTTCAAAGCTGCTTATTTCAAAAACAGATTGTTTTTCTCTTTTGATAAATTTATTTTACATATCAGGGAGCACACAAGATCTACCACAATAAGCTTATAAATACTCTTTCAAAATTGGCGTGTTGAATCTGTGCATGAAATGGAAAATAAAACGGTGGAGCCTCCTGTCTTTGTCACATTTTCCAGCTTGTTTCAATTCTTTTGCCTGAAGCAATGTACAGAGTCTCTGGGAAATAAGAACAATTTATTTAAAAGACCCGTTGCCCTGGCTAGTGTGGCTTAGTGGGTTGAGCACCAGCATGCAAACTGAAAGGCCGCCGGTTCAAATCCCAGTCAGGACACATGCCTGGGCTGCCGGCCAGGTTCTGGTTGGGGGTGTGGAAGAGGCAACTGATTTATTTCACACATCGATGTTTCTTGTTTCTAAGAACTGTTGTTCTTTTGAAGAAAACAGTAGGGGAGCTGGGACAGAGAGGGAAACATAAGCCTCCCTCAGGAAAAAGGAGTTCTTGTCCTTTTTTTGGATGATCTTAGCCATAAGGGAGATTTGGGAGATTTTCTGGATTTTTACCTGTTTTCTACACTTTCTGGATATACTTCTCTAAGCCATTCTCATAGGTGGAAGTCACTATCAAGTGTCTTATCATGTCTTACCATCTTTAGATTTTCAGGATGCTAGACACATTTAATGATTCTGCTGTATTTTCTGCAATTTTACAATAATATCTAAAAAGAAAAGAAAACTTTAAAACACTTGGGCCCAAATAAAAGTAAATAAAATGAACCTGGCTATTAGAATATATAAGTAGAAAATACCTTTCTGACCAAACTATGAAAAGTTTCTTTTGCCATAATTTTGGGCTTAATTTAGAGACACTTCCCTTCCTTAATTAACCACCACACCCGATGGGCAGAGCCAGTGGGGTCTACAAGTTGAGCACAGGGGCTCTGAGGACTGATGGCCCAGCTGGAATCCCAGCTCCACCACAGTTTACTAATAGGGAGCCGTTAGCTTACTTGTCACTTAATCTCCTTATGCATCAGTTTTCTGATTTATAAAATTGACTTAATTACTGTAGCTGTGTCATAGAGGTTTATTTGTATGTGTGTGCACATGTGAATATGAGATAGTTCAGTTAAAGTGTTTTGAACAATGCTTGACATATAGTAAACAATAATTTTCAGCTCCTAAAATACTTACTCCAGCGGGGTTCCAGTTAGAGATCTTGAAGCAATCCAAGTCTAGCCTTGGAGGCACTGTGAGTCAGATAATATTTTTCTTAAACCAATTTTCATTCTTTCCGTTTGGAACCAATTTTGTTCCTTGGAGAATGGTTTTTCAGTATCTTGGAAGGAGCAGTGTTTCCTCTGAATGTGTCGACTCTGGCTCTACTCTGTACTATGTGAGGGCTATGCAGAGTAGTCTACAGATGGGGGCACATTTTCTTTTTCCTTTCTCAGCTATTGTCAGTGGCAGTCAGCATCAGAGGAGTCGATGATGATGCAGGCTAATCTCCAGCAGTACATGGACAATGCCAAGTTTTGGCCTCACTCTTGTCTTACTGGTGCCTGGGCAGGAGATGACAAGAGTGATATCTCTGAGGGGATGGGCCTGTGCCCAGGAGACATAGGCATTGGCATCCTGGAAGATTTACATTGGCGAATTCCTTGGAATATCCCATTATAACCTCCTCATCTCCCTCAGCTCTCGTCACAGACCATGGGGGAGGTCTTGAAAAAAGCCATGGGTGGTGTGGACCTGGACTATACCAGGATCACGCACTGGCATAGCATTTTGAGATAATTAAGACACTGTTTCCATATCTGAGTTAGAATATTTTCTTCTTTATTGTTGGATCTCAAGTGCAGAAGTTTAGTTCATGTTAATCACACTCTTCAGTTAAAGCACATCACTATCTTTGGTTTAGGTAAGGTTTTTCTCTTTAATTTATTCATTTCCCTCTCCCTATAAGTAATCATTCTATGTGCTTTCTATGTATATACTTTCATAGTATCCGTTCTTGTTAAATATACAATTTTGATTTGCATGTATATATTTTTAATTTATGTAGATGGTAATATGTAAGAAATCTCAGTGTGTTTCCTGTGTGCATATCTCCTGATATTTTTAATGTCTGTATAATATTCCACGGTATGCATCCTTCACATTCTACCTGTTTATCTTCCTAGTCCAGGCCTAGATATCCAGATTTTGTTTGATACCTTGCCTACCCAAATAGTGCTACAAAAGCATCCTCACACATGTTCTCTTGTGGACCCAATGTGAGGATTTATCTATCTATCTATCTATCTATCTATCTATCTATCTATCTATCTCTCTCTCTCTCTCTCTCTCTCTCTCTCTCTCTCTACCTACTTACCTATGTTTCAGGTGAAGAATGCGGGATCAGAGTTTACGCATACAAGGTCTGTCCAGAAGGTATCCAGCCATGTAATATGAAAAATAGACACATTTATTGCAGAAGATACAAGATACAAGAAATATTGCATATAGGAAAATGACATTTCTGTTCCCTTCGAAGTAGGCACCTTGGGATCTCTTGTAGTTCTCCCAGTTGCCATCAGCTGCCCCATCATATTTTCCTGAATCTCACTGATGGTCTGAAATCTCTTTCCCTTTTAAAGGTGATTTTAGTTTTGGGAAAAGCAGAAGTCTCAGGGTACCAAATATGGGCTGTAGAGGGGCTGAGTCACCTGGGTAATTTGATGTTTCACAAAAAAACTTTGCACAAGATGTGATGCATGAGCAGGCACAATGTCGTGATGAAGCTGCCAATCACCAGTTACCCATAGCTGTGGCCTTCTGAATCACCTGAATAGTTTCTGTGGAGGAATGTTCAAGCTGGGAGCAAAATTTGATGCAGATTCGTTGCTCTACTCGCTTGGTCATTTTGAATGCGACAGCCACACGGTACACATGCATACTCAATGGCATCTACCACCCCCACTGACTATTACAGTGAAGTCCTCATTGTTCACAGTCCACTCTCCTTGACTGCCAGGTTACATCGAAGTTGTGTGAACTGTTCTGGTTATATTAACAATGGCTAGACTTTTTCTGGATGGACCTCATATATGTAACTAAGAACCTTTGGGTTCCTCCCAGGACACATACAGAGGCTGCTCTCCAACAGCAGGACTCAAGGTTTCCTTTAGTCCCAAATCTCCACCGATTCTTGGAATTGTCTAGCTTTCCAGGTTTATTCAGCCTCACAGAGGTAAAGTGATATCTCATTATTGCTTTAATTAGAATTTCTTTGATAACTAACGAGTTTGATTATCTTTTTAAATGTTCGTAAGCCTCTGGGTTTCTTTACCTATAAACTGCATTTAAAAAAAAATTAATAGTCTTTATTTTTTAGAACAATTGTAGATTTAGAGAAAAAATTGAGCCCATGGTAAGAAGAGTTCCCATGTCCCCTCCCTCCACTCCTGCATACAGTTTCCCCTGTTAACATCTTACATTTGCATGACACATTTGTTACAATTAGGAAACCACAGTTTATTTATTTATTTATTTATTTATTTATTTATTTATTTTTCTGTTTACCTAATATACTTGGTCCAGGATCCCATACAGAGCACACATCACAGTTATTCTTCATGTGTACTCAGGCCCTTCTAGGCTGTGATGGCTTCTCAGGCTTCTCTTGTTTTGGGTGACCTTGACTTTTGAGGAGTATCGGTCCAGATGTTTGTAGAATGTCCCTCTTGACATTGGGCTGATGTTCTCTCATTAATACATTGAGTTTATGGATTTTTAGGAGCAAGATCACAGAAGTAAAGTTTCATTTTAATTCCATTATATCAAGTATACATGACTCTCTACACGATTTATGATGATTGATGTTGACCTTGATCACCTGGTTGAATCAGTATATTTCAGGTTTTTCCCCTGTAAAATTCCTTTTCCTCCCCCTTTTCTATACTGCGGTCTTTGGAAGGGAGTCACTGTGCAAAGACCACATAAGAGAAGGGGAGTTATTCTCCCTCTTTCACAATTTAGGGGGAAATGTCTACATAATTCACTTATAATACTCTCATAAGGGAGTTTTGTCTCTTCTCTCTCATTTATTAATTTATGCTATCATTTATGTATATTAGTAGGGACTCATTTAGAACATTATTTTATATTCTGTGTTATAGTCCAGTTCCCTTATAACTCTTTTGCTCCAACTTCGACCACTAGAAAGCCTTTTTGTTGGCCCCTGTGTCCCTTTGATCTACCCCCTTTCTTTGTGCTTTTCTCTTCTTCTTTTGAATACTTCCACTCTTTCCAGCACTGCATGATTCTCAAGGTGCATTTTGAATATTTCCTTCTCTAGTCCTAGAACAGCCATTTTTCCAAAGAACCCCTAGCGCCTTTTATTGGAAAACAGTGTTAGAAACCAAGATCTGGGTGCCAGGTGTGTTCATTGCTCCTGGGTTACTGTTTCTTTTAGGGCCTCTCAGATGGCAAAGCAACAGTACTGGTGTGTATACTAACCTCTGTATATATACACATCTATATTTTTATGTGTAACCGTCTGTAGATATCTTAAATTAAACATGAGTCTGTTCAGATGTCTTTAACTCTAACCTATCACCATATGGGTCATTTTTGTCTCCTTCACTTATTTGTAAATTTTCACTCCAGTCAGAAACCTGATCCCTACTGTCTTCCATTTATTTACTTAATTGTTCAGTTTCAGTGTATGTATAATCCCTGTGAGAAATAACTTTATGGACTGCAGTATAATGCTTATCTTCAACTCCTTATGCCTTTAGTCTTGCAGACTTTTACTTCTTAAATTATGTAAGTCATACCTTTTCCTCCAACCCCATTGATGAAGTTGTTTCATACATTTTAAATAGTTAGATTCTCATCATGCTCTGTCTTTTTTTCTGGGCTTTTTGTTGAGTTTGACAAGTGCATAATGCCATTTATTCACCATTACAGTATCATACAAAATAGATTTCCCCCCCCCAAATTTGTGTTTCACTTATTCATTTGATTTGATGAATTTTTACTTTTATTTGTGGATTTTGTTATACTTTTTATGCCTTGTTGGTTTTAGAATTGCATATATGTATGTGTATGTATATACATAAATATTATACAGTAATATACATTATGTATAATTATGTATATACATAAAAGTAATATACATTACTTACTATTTATCCATTTTTTTCCATTACTATTTATCCCCTATACCCTCTTTCACCTCTGCTCACCCCTCTCTTCTGCAGTCTCCACACTGTTGTCCATGTCCATGAATTCTTTCTCTTTTTTTCTTTTTCTTTTTGACTTGATACCTCTACCCCCATCCCAAACTTTGTACATTTTGTTATATCTTCTATATTTTAATGCCTTGTTAGTTTTAGAATTTGAATTTATTTATTATCTGCATGTGTCTGTGTACTTTACCATGGTATTCTTTGTAGAACAGAACTGCCTAACCTTGATGAAATAAAATTCACCAATATTTTACCTATAATTTGTCCTTTTGATTGTTTTAAAGCAGGCTCTTCCCTATGTTTTCAATACACCTACCTACATTTTTTCTATTAATTAATTCCAAAAAATTAGCTTTTACTTTAAAGTCTTTATTTGTAGTCTACCTTTACATGCGCTTTTTGATAGGGTTCAAATTTAAGTTTTCTATACCTGTTTTAAAAATTCTATGCCATCTACAAAATAATCCAACCTTCTCACATTGACTTCTGGTGCCATTATTACAGTGTTTTAAGTTCCCATATGTACCTCCATTTCTATTATATTCTGTTTAACTGTTTGTATGTTATTATATTGTTTTTTGTTTGTACGGCTTTATATTATGTCTTACTTAATATCTGCTTATACATATTTCCACATTTTACTCTTTATTTATTTTTTTAGGCTTTTTTGTTGTAGACTTTTATATTTCTTCATACACTTTGAAATAAGGATTTTGAGTGACTAATAAAAAATTCTTCTGGCATTTTCGTGGAGGATTGCCTTTAATATATGGATAAATTTGAAGAGAATTGATATTTTTATGGTAGTGAGTCATGCACTCCAAGAGCATGGACTATCTTTCATTATTAAGGTTATATTTTATGATTTTATTAGATATTTAAACTTTTCTGAGTGCATGAGCGACTTTAGAAGCTTTCTTTCAACTTCCTCTGCCCAAGGTTGAACCCATTACAGTTAACCTCACTCCCCGCTATACTCCCAAGATCCAGACAATCTTCAGAGGATTCTCCAAGGGTTTTCATAATTACTGTTATTATGATTGGTAGTCCCTCAAATAATTTAAGTTTTCTTTCACATTTATGGTTTTCTAGGCTTGATTTCAAAGGAGAGAGTGCCAGTCACTAGCTTGCTTTAAGTCACCATTCTGATAGGCCTGGGTTGTTGTTGAACTCTTTTGGATGAGGGTGTGTACTGTTCTGGTGTGGGGGTAAAATGGAAGAAGTCACTTCCTTGATCTATTTCAGTACCTGAAATAGACTTGACTTGAAATTGCAGTCCCAGGTGTAAGAGTACAAGTGGAGCCCACATGTAGCATACGTCTAAATATTTGAAAGTTTGCAATTAAGCTGACAAGATTTAAATAAATAAAATATGTTCGAGCCTCCTAACTTGGTACATAGGCCTTCATAACATAACAGCCTGAAAATCCAGGTTTTAAGTTTTAAATCTTTAGATTCTTCTGAATTCTGTAACAGAAGTTGACAGAATACAGATAGCCGGTCTGCAGCCATGGTCTTTCCCTGCTTCCTTCCCAGTTGCAACTCCCTGCAGCTAAGATGATTTCATACATACGCAAGTACAGACCTTGTCCCACATGTTTAAACCCTGTTCACATCCTCTACAAACAACTGCCTCTTGGCCCGGTGACAGCGTGGTCTGTGCAGGTGCTGGAACTCTGCATGAAATTCTGGCATTCTGGGTACTAGAATAAAGTCCGGAAGGAGGAAAAGAGTGGATTATTAAGTGGGCATGTCCCTTTGGCTCCATGGATGCCTGGCCCAATGGGGAGGGTCCT